>LNAC01000655.1:373055-721122 GCA_002007465.1 Ailurus styani | reverse complement strand
GATGGTGACACATGCGGCGGCGGCGCGCCGGCGGCAGGACCATGGTTGAGCGCGCCAGCAAGTTCGTGCTGGTGGTGGCGGGCTCAGCGTGCTTCATGCTCATCCTGTACCAGTACGCGGGCCCGGGGCTGAGCCTGGGCGCGCCCGGGGGCCGCGCGCCGCCCGACGACCTGGACCTCTTCCCCACGCCCGACCCGCACTACGAGAAGAAGTACTACTTCCCGGTGCGCGAGCTGGAGCGCTCGCTGCGGTTCGACATGAAGGGCGACGATGTGATCGTCTTCCTACACATCCAGAAGACCGGTGGCACCACCTTCGGCCGCCACCTCGTGCAGAACGTGCGCCTCGAGGTGCCCTGCGACTGCCGGCCCGGCCAGAAGAAGTGCACCTGCTACCGGCCCAACCGCCGCGAGACCTGGCTCTTCTCCCGCTTCTCTACGGGCTGGAGCTGCGGGCTGCACGCCGACTGGACCGAGCTCACCAACTGCGTGCCCGGCGTGCTGGACCGTCGCGACCCCGCCGCGTTGCGCACGCCCAGGTGAGCGCCCGGAGCGACGGGGTCCCAGCTAGCGGCTGCTGCCCCGGGCCGTGCCCCCGCCGGACTCCTCTGGGCCCGCTTTGCCCTCTTGCCCTCCCTGCCCTCGTCTCCTGTACTCTTGGGGCCCCCATTCGCCGCAGCCGCTCTGGACCCCCTCCCGACCTGCCGGGCGCCCGGAGCTTTCAGTTAGTCTGCGGCGGCCGGTTGTCACCCTGCCCTCTATTCTCACCTTCTCTTCGCTTTTCTACTTTTCCCCTCCACCACCCTCGCCTCCCAGGTTGCGCAGTGCCTGGGCTTCCCTCGGGTCACAGCCCACTCTCCTGGAGCCGTCACTTGCCTTGCCCCACCGGCCAGTGTAAAATCTGGCCCACCCCAGCTGTGGGTCCGGGCTGGCCTGGTGTCGTTGGGCGGGAAAGTGGGTTCTTTTGCGTGTGTAGCCCACCTGGAGTGTTCGCTTACCTTGGCCGCTCACGCACCCGGAGCGGAATTGAGAGAAATGAAATGCCTCTCCCCCTGCACCTGTGAGGCCCCCAGCCCCCCAGCCTGCCTGGAGAGGGCTGGGCAAGAGCTGCCAGGGAAGGGGGTGAGCTCTGCCTGCGGTGTGTGCAGGTAGAACAAAGGCCTGAGTGTGACCTGGGGCTGGGGGCAGGGAGGAGGCAGTGCTGCCTGCCCTCACCAGTTGGGCCAGAACCGGTTGCAAGCTCTCTCTGAAAGAAGAGCAAAAGCCGACTGACTGCTAGATTGTGGGAGCTGAGTTGGTCAGGGGTACCTATTCAACCAGACACTTTCCTTGGGGGCCCCCACTTCTGCGGAGGTTGGAGGTACAGGGCTGACCTGTGTGGGGGACAGCACTCCCCGGAAGCACTTTGTAACCACGTCAGAGTGCAGGCTGGGTTTCTGGTGCTTAAAAGTCGGACTCTTCTATTCGTATTGGTGCCTTGGGGGCCTTCTCCCCATGATATCTGGGATAGGAAGGACTAGGGGTGAGGTTTTATTGCCCATCTTTTGTTTATCTTCTCTATTTGTCTTAGGACCTCACTTACAGACAGGCTGGGTGTGGGGGAGCTTATGTGTGTCCAGTAGCTGTGTTTGTTGGCACTTTTCTGGGTCAAGACGAGGCAGAGTCTGGTGTGTTTGGGGGATAAAGGTTGAAGATCTGGCCAGTCCACCATTAAACGTGGTCCATGGCATTGCTTTCCTGCTCAGTTCTTCAGTCCTCCTATGGTCTTTCCTGGACTGCCAGGAAATTAGGGCCCTGGAGCTGGGGTCAGAGGTCATCTTACTTTCCTTTGGCTGCCCCACCCCCTGCCCCCAGATGGCAGCTCCGAGCCTGGGAGGTGATGTTCCAGGTCTCTTAAGGCCCCACTGGTAACAGATCTACCATCCCAAAGCCCTTAAAGCCTTGCTTCCTGTTCAGCACTTGGTCTGCTCTGCATTGGTGCATTTTCCTGGTGTAGCACACACCCCCAACCCCTTTGCCCCCGTGGTCAGCCACTCTATGCTATACTGAGCCAGGGTCTGGGGTTTGCAGCTGCTGGCGCACCAGGACTATAGTCCTCCAGAACTGGGCACTGACCAACTCAAATAGGCCCAGGTGGGCACCTCCCTGCCTGCAGGAGTGGGGATGGGGGTAGGCACCATCCTTTCTGCCAGAGGGAATTGGCGTGGGAGAATCCCAGAGGGGACAGTGTGCGGAACTTGTTCTGGGGGCTGCCAAGACCGGGACACTTTCTGCGGCCTATCTCCTGAGGCTGTTTCCCTTTGGGTCACCTGGATGAGGGGCCTCTGACCTCCCTTCCCTGGAGTTTGTCCGCCAGAGCAAGAGGCCCAGCCACCCTTGCAGAGAAGAGTCAGGAGACCAAGTGCAGCAGACAGGGTCCCCCAGTGCTGCACAAGGGAGGCCCGGCACCCCCTCCTCAGGGTGGGCATGTGTAGCAAGAATAGAAAATGCCGTGCCTAGTCAGCCGGATGCCTCTAGCTGTGGTGGGCTGCCAGCCCCTCCGCCTGGAAGTTGCTGAGCTCAGCAGCATGCAGGCCAGGTGGAGGAGGGGTTTCCAGGGTCCTCAGAAGGCCCTCCCTCTCCTGTCCGCTTTGGGAGTGGGCTGTGCCATGAGGCAGGTGACAGAGCTTCATCTGTGCTCTTCTCCCCCACCCCCTTCATTTCTGTTGCAGGTGCTAGGTAGATTGCTTTTTTAATGAGCTTCCCTGAGAGGCCGGGTAATCTTGGCTTTGTGTGTTTATAAGCCCATCTGACTGAGGTTCACCTGCTGAGTGTTCCTGTTGTCTAGGGCTGGACCAGGGTGGTTTGAAGGTCAGGATGTAGGCCTCCCACCTGCCCCAGGGACCCAGCACCGATCTGGACAAGTATTGTCAGTGCCGAGATTCCGTGGGACGCCTGGTTTCAGGAGCTCCAGGTGTCACCCTTGCCCTCCTTCCAGCAGACTATGGCTTGCCCTCCCCCGTGGCCCCATGGGTGCTGGAGTGACCACTTGGCTGGGTAACTGAGGAGGGCATGGGCCTGGCTCTGAGAGCCACCCTGACAGGTCCCTGAGGGTCTGGGCTTAGGGTGAGGACCTTTCCTTCCTCCCTGGTCCCCAGGGCCAAGCATGTTGCAGGGTGTGAATGAATGCTCCCCTGCCATGAGGAGTGCTTCTAGAAACTGCACCAAGCCTCTCCCAGCTCCTGGCGCTAGTGTCTGCAGTACTGGGGGGCCGAGGAAAGGCAGGCCTTGTGACTCAGTGGAGTGGGGGTTTCCACAGCTCCAGAACCTCCCTATCACACAGCATCAGCCTCGGGGGTTCTAAGCTGGGCAGGCATCGAGGTGACAGACTTCAAGGTAGGGAGATGTACCTTTCTGGAATACAGTTTGTAACTTCTAGCAGTGGTTGGTACTTCCTAAGTTGAAAGAGAGAAAAGGACGTGTGAGCACAGCATCAGTAGGTCCCTGTTATATGGCCTGTGTCCACTGAGGGGGCTGCCACACCTGCTCTCATCAGCCACTGTGCTTGAAAGGCCCCCAGGAAGACTGGTCTTGCTGTAGCGAGGCTGCCCATAGGCAGCAGGCAGGTGTTTTGGTTAGTGTCTCTGCACCCCATGCCCTGTGTCACTTCGTAGAGTCAGAATGGTGCTCCTAATGGCCAGAATGTCTCTCCTTTCTCTCCCCGTCTGCCTGAAGGAGACAGAAGAGGAGACACGTTTGAGGTCTGTGTGGCCATGGAAATGTTCTTGAAATTGTGTAGGCTTCATTTGGAGCCACCAGGGGCATTTGGGTCCCCAGTATGGCTTCCAGGCCACCTCCATGGGGTCTTGGACTTAGCCAGACCTCCTGTACAGCAGGGCCCCCCAGGAGCCCCTGGAGGGTTCCCCCCGTCTGTGATACTGTATGTAGGAGCCCTAGAATCAATGGCCTGTACCCTCCCAATGCCCAGCCTCATTTCTGGTCACATACCCTCCACTGTCCTGAGTTCCTCTGTGTTTCAGAAATCTGCCAGTGCTCTCAGCTGAGCCTTTGCTACCTTCTGCCTCAGCATGCTGTCCTTTTCCTCCCACTCCTCTGCTGGCTCCTCCTCTCCCTTCAGCCTCAGCTCTGCTTCCCCTTCCTCCAGGAAGCCTTCCCTGGCAGCATCCTGTTGCCTTAGATGCCCTTGGCCATCCTGGCATGTCCACAGCATGTTCGCACTGGCCAGATGCTGAGTGGGTACTGCCCACATGTTGGCACCAACTAGAATGTTCTCTTCCTGGCCCCACACCCTCTCCAGGAGCTATACCCCTCCATGAGTCCTCTAGTGAATGAGATTTAAAGTCAGCCTTGAGTGCAGTGCTGGTCCCAGAGGGCCTCAGGGGCCGCTCAGTGGGCTCAGCCAGGTTGGGCAGACTTAAGATTGGGGCATTTTTGTAGCAGTTCTTTCTGCGGCACTTGACAATTTCCAACTTGCCTTCACAGTTACCCTCTCACACATGATCAAGGGACAAAGCGCGCATTTGCCTACACTGGGGCACGTGTTACCTAGAGCATGTGATTGGAACCATGAATGGGGCCCAGCCACGTAAGGGACCTGGTTGGGGTGTCACCATGGCCTGAATCACCTAGGGAAGCCTGGCATGGAGATGAGAGGAATGTGAGGTCAAGATGTTCAGAATTAGATTTTCATTCATAGCCAGAACAAAACACATCTTTTTAGGCAAACACATGAGAAGGCAGACTTTCAAATAGCTTACTGACGATTATGTTAAATGGTGCTCTGGCTTGTGAAGTTACCGTGTTTTCTTCATGTTCTCTTCAAAGCACCGAGGACTTGCAAGACCAGGGCTTCCTGTCCTTCTAGGCCCCTCATTTGTAAAACCTGGGGCCATGTGGAGTGGCCTGGACCACTGTACTGTAGTGGGGCTGGCTCTGATCTGGAGACTGTCTGCTCTCTGGTCAGAGAGCCTTTCCCAGGGGGGCTCAGCTCCTACCCCTGGGGCCTGTGAGGCCCCTAGTCTTTTTCTTTCTTTCTCAGGTGGCCGTGTGAGAGATTTACTGCTGTACTTGGGGAGTGGCAGGTGGTCAGCGGAGGCCTGGCTTTGTCATCCTTGAGGGACCCTGAGTCTTTTTCTTTCACATCTCATCCTTTTGTTGTTGTTGTTGTAATGATTATGTGATAATTGGGAGGAAAACATAAAAGAGAAAAGAAAACTGTATTCCTCACACATGCTTTTTTTTTACTGTAATTGAAACCATAATGTAAATTCTCCGTAAATGTTGTTCCTTCTTATTAAAAACTTAATATTTTAGTAGCTGCTGACGACCCCCCTCTGAGTGCATTGTTAGTTCTGCTGTGTTATTGAACGTGCAGATTTCCCGTTTCTGGCTCCTATAAGTAATGCTGGAGTGGATGGCCTTGTGTGGAAATGTTTTCCGTAGCTCCAATTTCCTTTCTAAGTTCCTAGGAGTGGGATTTCTGAACTGAAAGGTCTGAAGGTTCAAATACTGTCACTGTAAGAGTGAAGTTACTTTTTGGAAAGTCTGCACCTTACCATGTTGCCACATGGGGTATTTGGGTGCCCATTTGTTATGGGCATATGGGTTTGTTATGGGCCCGTTTGTTATGTCTCTTTGTGGTTTTTATCCAGAAGTTCTGTTTGGTGCATGGACCCTTAGGGGTGGTCTAAACTTCAGGGGGTTTGGGAGGAGCCATGCCCAGTCACCCCACGTACCTGCTCGTCTGGTCACAGATATCTGCTTTTCGGCCCTGCACAGAGAGCCTGGTGCAGCTCTGTCATTTAGGGTCTGAAGAAAAGAGGTGCTGGGCTTTGGGGACCCAAGTCTGGGGAAGCCAGGGTGCAGAAGGGAGGCTGGCTCTTGTCCCCCAAGCACTCCGTGGGTACTTGGGATGGGTCATCTCATTTGGGCCCACCACCCCAACAATGCAGGTATATGACGATTGCTCCAGTTTCCCACCTAAGGAAATCAAGGCCCAGAAAAGGTGGGGAACTTGCAGAGTCCCTCAGCCTGGAGAGCCAGGAGCTGACATTGAGATGTCTGTCCCGAAGCCTGTGTGCCCCGCCAGCCCGCTCTGCACCCGCCCTCTGTCCCCTGCCAGGAAGACTGTCTGTGGATGAGAACAATAGCCAGCCGTTCAGGCAGACCAGCCAGGTTCAGCACGTGTAGCTTCCAAGACCCTGGGCAGACACGGGCAATTTCACACGCAGACCTGTGTCGTCGCTTACTGGAAAACATCTGGCGGCCTTCACCGGAGTAGCAGTGAGACAGGAATCAGGCCCCATCGTCTTGGCTCTGGCAAGGTAGCGCCGGCAGGGTTTGCCGGTGGTGGTGGCGGCACTGCTGGCAGCTGTCTGTGGCAGCGTGCAGGGGCCTCCTACACTGCCTGACTGGTGCAACCCCCACCCCCACCCCCGTTGCCCTTCCATGTGATCTGCTTGTCCCCAGGCGGTCCTGAGGGCCTGCGGCCACCAGCCTGCCACCTGGCCCTGGTGGAGGGCTTGTGCAATTCCGGCCAGTACACAATTCAGCTGGTCTTTGGAGGGTTCGAGAAAGGGGAAGGGTGCTCAGACTCTCTGCTGAGAAGATGGTTTCTAAGTCTTTCTCCTCGACAATTATTTATAGCCACGTGGACCCTTCTTATTGGCAACCCTGCTCTCTCCTTCAGGCCTGTACCTCGGCCTCACTTGCCAGCACTCACAGATGAGGAGATGTGTTTGCAGGAAAGTTTCTGCCTCTCCAGACTCTTGTTCTTGCCCCTTCCAGAACTCCACTGGCTCTTTCTCTTCCTGTTAAGTTTTTGGTCTCTGTTTGGGTTACCAGGGCCCCTGGGCTGAGATGCTGTCCCAGCTATAAAGATACAGACAGAGGCCCAGGCTCTGGTGTCCAGGTCGCCCCTGAATGTGGGCCTGTCACTTTCGGGCTGTGGGACGTATGGTCTGATTTCTCTGTTCCCCCCAAGGCTCCTCATGTGGCTGTGCCCCAAGTCCCTAGCTTGCAGGGCTGGTTATTCTGGAAGTGTGGCGTGCACGTAGCCACACGCCAGAGAGTTAGCATGCTGATCCCAGGCTGCCCGCCATAGGCAGCTGTTAGAGGGCATCAGGATCGGCCGGGAGGACAGTGGGCATAGGCTGTCCAGCCACTGAAGACCACACACATGCTGCTCCAGCCTGGGCCTGGGGCCTGTTTTCCTTGATGGAGCAGAAACCAGCCGGTGCAGTCCTCCTCTCCCATAGCCACCCGCTGCCCCCGGCCAGGCTCCGGCCAGCTCTGGGTGCTAGGAGCTCTGCTGGGGAGGCACAGCCCCGCAGGCCAGCCAGCAGCCCTTCCCTGCAGTGCTGTGTGCTTCCACCTCTCTGGAGGCTTCCTCTGGAGCACTTGCGGGCCCCACCCCCACCCCAGCTGCTGGTCCTTCATTCACTTAGTCAACCATCCCTAGTCTGGGGCCTCTGTTCGCCAGGGCTGCCTGTGGGGACTGACATCCCAAGTTCCACAGGAGCTCATGGGGCCTGTCTATGGAGACGGGGCTCTGAGGCCCCAGTGAGGACAGAGACAGGTGGAACTCGACTTTGGGTTCCTTCCAGAGGGTCCAGGCCGCAGCTCGAGGCCTCCACAAGGAGCCGGAGGAGGAGAGGCAAGCCCCCTGGGCAGCCTGTTTACCCATCTCAAAAATGGGGATATCGAGTTTGTCATTTGGTTCTCCAGAGGATCCAGTGACTTGTTGTCCATGACCTCCATGACTGCATAGTCCTTCCAGCCCCAGATTGTGTTTGGGTCTTAAAGGAGCCCCTCTCTAACGCTTTAGAATTCTGTGAGCCAAGGTGGAGCACAGGCGTCACAGCCGGGGAGTAGGGCCCAGGCCCTCAGGTGCAAAGCGGCTGTCAGTGGCTTGTCACAGCGTGGCGTGAGGCTTGGTGTGGGGGCGGGGACGGGGTGGGGGCTTCGGTGAGAGGTGGCCCCCGACAGCTGTGCATCTGGCCTGGCTCCAAGGGCCGCATGTGAGCAGCACAGCTGCCTCCATGTGTTTACATGGGGAACGTTAAAAGGCCCAATGGGGGGGAGTCACAGCAAATCAATAACTGTCCAGAAAGATAGTAACTAGAGAGATTAAAACCCTGCAGTTAATTGTTTATAAAGCTTTGGAGTTGAAGGGGGTCAGTGGCCAGGCAGGAGTGGGGACTCTGGGTCTCTGGACTCTGCCGCAGTGCACCAGGGTGGACATTTGAACATCTGTGCTCTTGAGTCACACCAGCCTGGGACCTGGATATGCCTGGAATGCTCTGAGCCTTGTTGCCCTATGCCTAGGTGGACAAACCAGACCCCAGGAGGTAGCCAGCTCCATAAGCTTCTCGCTGCCCACCGTGGCATGGAAGGACAGAGGCCATCCACGGGCAGCCTGGCGGTGAAGAAGCCAGAGGGAAGAAAGAGCTCAAAGCAGGTGGGAGAGCAGGAACAGCAGGTGGGCAGGGTGGACAGCAGAACAAGGGTGGAGGCCCCGGGCTTGGAGCTGGACCAGCTGGGACAAATACTGATTCTGCCACTCATAAGCTCTGTGACCTTGGTTTCCCCATCTGTAAAATGGGCGTACAGACAATCCCTGCCTCAGAGGGGAGTAGCTGGAACTGTGCCTGGTGCTGGAGACTGTTTTACAAGAGGCCACAGTGCATCCCCTCTCTCTGTGGACAGGGAAGGGCCCTTCAGGGCCAGCTAGGCATTTGGCACCTGTCGTGGTCAGCTTGAGGGCCAGCAGGGGCCTTCTTTACAGCTCTGAAAGTCTAGGTAGCTAGGGCCCCATTATGTGGGACGTCCACCAAGCAACACTGGCCTTCTGACATAACAACCTGAGATGCAAGATGTGCCGTGCTTTGGGCATGGGGGTCTCCTGCTCACCCCAGGCTGTGGCACTGGGGACCTTCCCTGTTCTTTCCCATCAGGGCCTTTGCTTTGCTTCCTCCTGGATGTCAAGAAAGCCCCCGGGCTGTGCTCTCCTTCCCTCAGGCGTTGATGGGTATGATGTGGCAGGCTCGTGTTTTCACTTGGTGGTGGCCGTGATCTGGGTCACCAGTCCCTCTGTCCTCACTGCGGGCTGAGAGTTTAACACAGGGGTGCCAAGGCAGCCTGCTGTGGCTTCCCTCTGCCCCACCCCACCACCACCACTGTCTGTGTCTCATGGTTTTCAGCACCCTTTTTTACATTTTCACTGCAGACGCGTATCCCTTAAACAGCACCTAGCACTATTTGTGCACTTTCCAGAACCTGCATCAGACTGTACTTGACCTTCTGCAACTTGCTTTCTTCACTCAGCCTTGTTGTTGAGATTTATCCATGTTGGTCCATGACATGCATATTTAATTCATTGACTGCTGGATTTAACATCAAGTTTGTCTAGACACATCTCTTTTTTTTCCCATGCTTTGTTCCAAGAGCAGACGGGAGGAGCATTTCACAGAGCAGGCGGCAGTGACCGGGCCTGGCCACTCCTCCTTCGCGTGTCCGTAGGAGTGGGCTGGAGGGCAGCTGGTCCACCCTCAGCCCTACCGGATATGACTGGTGCTCTCCAGACTGGCTCCTCAGACTCCCGACACCGTTCCTGAGGTTCATCCCCTGTACCATGCCTGACGTGCCCCCACCATGTGGCCTGTAAGACACTGTCATCTTTGCCAGGCCCAGCAGCTGTGAGACGACTGCTGTGGACTTTGCGCCTGTCCCTGTGGCTGATGAGACAGGTATCCTATTACAAGTTGCCGCCACTGAGGTTTCCCCCACCACTTACCTGTTTGTGTCTCCGGACTGTTTTCTGCCGAGGGGTCTCCTAGTACGAAGTTCTGTGGGTTCTGTGCTTGCCAGGCCTCTGCTCCCTACTGTCCTTCCATACTGCAAGTCATCCTGAGCATTTGGTTTATTGACACCTGCACTGGTGTGGGCCAGGAGGGCCAGCCAGGCCTCTGCCCTCCAGCCCGTGGCACCAAGTGCACATGCAAGGGATGGAGGAAGTGTACCTGCTGACCTCTGAACCCCTGTGGGACCCCCTGTGGTTGGAGCTCAGCCAGAGGCCCAGAAGACTGAGTAGATGGACAGATGGCCGACCAACTAGCCATCTTTCCTACAGTAGGGATACCCTCAGGGCCTTCCTTGGAAGCCCTCAGCAGCCCCCAGGGTAGCCGCTGCTTGGGCCCAGCCGCAAAGGCCAGACAAATAGGCGGTCCTCCCATAGATCCTGGTTGTTGGGGTCCCGGTGAGATTGGATTGGGAAAAGGATCCTGCAGTCAGAACCAGAGCCCAGAAGCCACTGCTCTGAAGTCTCAGGAGCCTCCTTCCCATCCGATGAAAACTGAGGCAGGGCTTCCCCAGAGCGAGGCCTGTGTCACTCTCCAGGCTGGCTGAGGAGCCAGACACCACTGCCTTGGCCTCCGGTCTGCTGCCTATCCCTGTCTGCTGCAGCCACACCCAGGGCAGTCCTGCATGGCCCTCTGTGGGTGAGGTTCCCGCCCCCTCCTCTCCTCATCCCTGGGCCTTAGAATGTACCCCACCCACCCTTAGCCCCGCATGGCCCCAGCCCCGTTTGTGCATCATTTGCATCTAGACCACACCCCCAGCTGGCCTGGGAGGAGTGGCCCACGCATCATTGTCCATCTGAGAATTAGCTCCTGCCGTGACAGGGCTCCTGAACAAACGTGGCAGCGGGTGAGCATCTCCCCGCTGAGCTAGGAGCTTGAGAGCCTCACGTGTAAATATTTGCTTTTCTGGAGCCTTGGCGTCCTTGGGAAAGGAGGACCAGCAGACATCGAATTTGGTGTTCGCATCACAGCAGCAAGAGGTGGGATGGAGGTGTCATCTTGGAACAGTGAGGATGGGTGGCATTTTCTCTGGAATCCTGGACCCCATTCCCTGTGGGGGAATCTTTGCAGCTGCTGGCGGAGGTCCTCCGGCCAGACTACAGCTAACGGAGGGGGGTTGTGTGAAGTGAAGTTGCTGTGCCACATGCACCCTGCTTACGTTGTGTGTGCTGTGCTGGCTGGGGAGCAGAACAACTGGTGTCCTCACCTGGAGGGCACAGGCCAGGAGCAAAGAGTGCCTGTACAGACCACCACACTCACTCATTGTCAGGCCGTGCTTGCTTATGCCTCATTCTCAGGGGCCCCACTTCATAGATGAGAAAACCGGGGCCTGAATAACTTGCCACTTGGCAGAGATGGGATTTGCATACAGGCCTCTGGCTCCAGGGCTTCCTGTTACCCCCCTCCCCAGGGTCCCCACCTGGAAGGGGAGAGCCAGGCATCTCCTGAGCACAAGGTTCAACCCCAGCACACTGCCTGTCATGGTGAAGGGTAACAGGGCAGCGGCAAGAATGGGCTTTCCCAGGAGCCGAAGATGGTGCCATGGGGATCAAGGACAGGTGGAACAGAGGAAGGGCAGAGCAGATGGCATCCCAGAGGAATTTGGAGGTTTCTAATGTCCCCTGTAAGGAGAGGCCCTGCCCAGGCAGGCAAAAAGCCAGGGAGTAGGTGAGCCACTGCTGAGCGTGCAGCTCCTGCCCACTGTGGAGAGCCAAGGCCTCACCTGTCCACCCTCAAACCCTTGTCCCTGCCCTCCTTCCTGCCCAGCCCCCCTGCAACCCCCCAGGGCCCCTCATTCCAAAGAGGAGTGACCACAGCTCCGGGCACAGGCCCCTTCCTCCTCTCCTCTGTTTCCTCGTGGCCGACAGGCAGGCGGGCAAGCAGGTCTGGGCAGCTTCCTCTACTCATACAAGTCCAGACAGAAGGCTGCTTTTCGGCCCACCATCTGAACCCTGGAAGTTCAAGGCCTCCCGAGTCCTGCTTTAACCCATTCGATGTAGGCAGTCAGGAAGCCCAGTCCTGTAAGGGGAAGTTTGTTCCTCCACTTTCCTGGAGGCTAGGCTGGCAGTGTGCCCAGCAGAAAACACCATTGTTATCAAGTACAAGGTAGTCAGGTTTTAGCCAAATGGATAAAAGGAGGGTGGTGGGATTGAAGTGGGGCTGTTCAGAGCAGGGACAGACCACTGTCCTCGAGCAGTTGAGTGGAAGGAGAACCCAGCGGGCATCAGGCCGGGCTTCACCCACAGGCACAAAGTGCACACCAGGCCAGCAGAATCCCAGAATATGAGGGCTTTGCTTGAGAGTCCTTGGTGCCCTGATAACGTCCTTCTGGCTCATGGCCCTCTCTCACCTCATGGAGCCCTCAATTTGCCTGTCAGATGCACAGAAGACTTGAGAAGCAGAGGCCAGCAGCCTTGGGCTCCCTCACATGCCACTACGTCTGTCTGGAGGACGGGCACTGTCCATGAGGGCCAGTCTGAACCACAGAGTAGTTCTGCATTTGGCAGGGGCTCCCCACTGACCAAAGAACCCCACCTGGTTGGGGAGATGGGCCTTGCTTGGCAGGGCAAGGTTGAGCAGGCTCCTGTCATCCCTCTCACCACTCCTCACTCTCTGTGTGCTCCCGGCCTGGGCCCTGCCGTCTCTGGCACTGTGTCGGTCTGTCTGCCAGACCAGAGGCAGCCTGTGGTGATGCTAGCCGTGGAGGTGTGGTTCTAGGGCTGCAGATAGGATTGACTTCACAGCCCTTCCAAGGGATGGGGCGGTGGCCTGCAGCCATGTGTGGCCTCCCCCAGCCTGCCTCAGCTCTGAGCCCTGGCCAGGCCACACAGCCAGCTGGCGTAGGAGCCTGACCCTTGTGGACCAGCAGCTGTTGCCTGCTGAGGTAACAGGAAATCCCGGCCTTAACCAGCCTGGGCTTTGTGCATGGAGCCTTGTGAGTTGTTTTAATTTGTTCAGCAGCTTTTTCCTGAGCCCTGGTTCTGTGCAGTCTTGAGAGGGGCACCGACATTGGATTGTGGGCCCCGTCTTTCCCCACCAGGGCTGCCCAGCTGTGTCCGACAGGCAGCCTGGATGCAGGAGGGCTGAGGGGTTTTGGCAGCAGGCACACCCCATGGCTTGCACTGTCCACTCCCTCCATTTCGGAGGGGCAGGTGAGGGTCTTGACACCCTTGGCTGGTGCTTTTGCTGTCCATCTGCCAGGCCACATGCACGTTTTCTCTAAGTTATAACAAGTTATGGTCCTTTGACATCTTGTTCTGGCTTTAATCTAGGTGCACCCTGGACCCCCACCGACCCTGCCAGGGACTTGGCACTGGCCTGCAGGGACCAGTGGGCCCAGGGACAGGCACTGTCCAGGTCACTGGGAGGTGGCTCCACTGTTCTTCCATTACAAATGCGGACGCAGAGGCTCAGAGAGTCCAGGTGACTTGCCAAAGGTCATGTGGCTTAAATAGCAGACCTGGCACTTGAACTCAGGTGTCCTAGAGCCCCATCTGGGCCCTAACCACACCCATGGCTGCAGGCAGTTGTCATTGCGGAGCCAGTCCTCAAAGAGGGAAAGATGGTCAGGATGGGCTTGGGTCCTATCCATAAGGTGCAGCCACTTACTGAGGGCAGACAGTTGCAGGAGCGCACCCAGCCTCCTGGGCGTGTCCGGGGTCACCCGTAACTCACCTGGTCGATCTCACAAGTGGCAAAGAGGAAGTTCGAGGCTATGGAAGATTTTGTGGTAGACCTGGAAGCCATGTTTTAAGTATTTACCTTCAGGGTTTCTTCACAGGGGACCTGGCCAGGGTGTGTCTTGGGTCCAGGGCCAGGCATTCTGCCCTTGCTGAGCCTCCCTGTATCCGTCTGAGGCAGCAGCTCCAGCTGAAAGTGCAGGGCCTGGCTGAACACCTCCGCACTGGGGCCACACAGTGTGCAGTGAGGTGTCAGGAGGGCCAGCCCCCCCTTTCCATGTTCCCAACACCCAACTGGTTTCCAGGGGCCGGCAGTTGTTCCTGAGGTACAAATTTGGCTTTGCGGCTCAGGCAAGAATGTTTTCTGCTTGGGGCTGGACTTTAGCAAGGGAGAGGACCCAGTGGGCACCAGGGGAAGCCTGGCCTTCTGCCTTCCCTTGCCATCAGGCCAGCTGAGCCCCAAGTTCCCTAGGTACCAGGGGTTCTGGGAGGGCCAGGCTCCAGCAGGCAGGCCATCAGGCCTCACACCTGCACATGTGTCCCTAAGGTCCAGAGAAGCCCATTCACCTCCCTTCTCTGCACAACTGGCAGCCACTGGGCTGATAACCACGGGGTCTCTCCTGGGCTCCCAGCCACCCCACCCCCTGCCACCCACCCTCATGCCTGCCATGCACATCACCCAGGAGAAGAGGTGACAGACAGGCACTACTGCGGCAGGGGCCTTGGCCTTTCTTGGGCCAACCACATGGCCTGGCCCCTTCTCCGGTTTGAAGGCCTTTCTTTGTGGCCTGTGCCGCATGTCACTGCCAATCACAGCCCATCCTCTGCCTCAGAGAGTGGCAGCCTCGGCTGGGGCTGCCCTCATGTGGCCTGGGGGACACTGGCCCCCTCCCCAGGAGGGAGAGAGGCTGACCACAGGCTGCGAGAGGCACCACACTCTCGCAAGCCACACACGGCTGCATACCCATACTCACACGCTCCCGGCAGTAGGTCAAGCTGTGGATCCAGCAGTGACTCAGAAACATCTTGGAACAAGAATTTCTTTTTCCTTACAAGTGGTGGGCACTTTGGGACATTTCCTCCCATTTGAAATTCCTTCCCGCTAGCCCCCTGTAGGAGCTGAGCGATTTTTCCACTCCGCGGCTGGGCCGTCCCTCTATCCCCATCCCCGCCAGGACTGTAAGGACGTGTCTTTCCAAGGAAGGTTTGCTGCCATTGCAGAGGGGTGGAGGGGTAGCCTGGAGCCGAGGCAGGCCACCCTCAGGTCCCCTGCCCCAACAGACATGGGAGGGCCAGGCCATGCAAGGCCTCTGTCCAGGGTCAAAGACCAGACTCCTCAGACAGACAGCTGGACCTTGGGGATCCCTTCCTTCTTCCCTCCCAGGAGAAGGGGCTCCAGCTAATAGCAGTGACAGCCATCCTTGTTTCTCAGGCAGGCATGATGGGCAGGGTGCCGTGGGTGCTCTCTGTGGCTGCCATCCCCCCTCCCTCACCACACTGGAGACACGGTGGTTGTGCTCCCACAGGCAAGGACCCCAGGCTGGGATGGCGTAAGAGACTGTGCTGCATTGGTGGGCTGAAGCCATGGCTGCCCACGGTTCGTCCCTGGGATGGCCCCCTGGAGTGACCGTGGGGGCCCCTGGCACTGAGGGGACCTGGGAGCATGTATGTGACTGCAGGGCTAAGGCCATGGGTGACTCCACCAGGCAGGAAGCCAGGCTCCAGTCATGGAGCCTACCCTGTGCACCTGCAACTGCCTGTCCTCCCTGCCCCCCCCCCAGGTGTTTTTCAGGCCCGCTTGAAGAGATAAATACAAATAGGTAACTGGACAGATGGCTGGGTCTGGAGGCCCAGCTGCCTCTCTCTTCCCCACTGGAAGAAAGGGACAGGGGTGACTAGGGACAGGCCTGGGGCAGGGGCTGTAGACCCCCAGCCACAGGAGCTGCTCAGCTGCTGGGCCAGAAGCCCCAGAGACACCCCACACCACCAGCCCCCAGGGAGGCACATGTCCACTACCCCCACATACAGCCCCCCAGGTAGACACACCCTCCAGAGGTACAGGGTCAAGAGGGTGGGCATCTCCAGGACACCACACTTCCTGGGCATGGCACACAATGATGGGAAAGGCCCTGTAGTGAGGCCAGTGTAGGGAGGGTGAGGGGGCCCGCCATCTGCTCCAGTGTGCCCCATCCCTGCCAGGTTCCAGCAGGGCGGTGGTCTTTGTCCCGGACAACAGTTTCCACTTTATCAACCCCAGTGTCAGCCCAGGGAGCTGAGGGACATGGGGACTGCCAAGGTGGGTTTGGGGACCAGGGCGTCAGCTTCCCAACCCAGGAGTTTTCCTGTGCAATCTTGCCTGCGCCGGCCCCGCCCTCAGTGCGTGCCTCGTGTGCCTGTGATTCTGTGCAGAAATTTGGGTTTAAAATCTGTTGGGGGTCCTTGGAAAAGTCCCCCAGTTTGCATAAGGTGCAGAAGGAGAGAGTCGAATGAAGTTGGCAGAGCGGTACAGAGTTCACCCAGACCAGGGTCTGACGTCTCCCACTGTCCCAGCCTGGGCCTCAAATGAGAAACCTGATGTTCATTAGATGGGAGGAGGGGCTGGTGGTCCCCAGCCCCAAGATGTGGGGCAGCCTTCTGTCTGCTGGGGGCTGGTGTTTTTGCTATTGTAGACCTCGTTCGTTTCTCTGCCTGGCAGATGGACAGTGTTTGCAGGACAGAGTGGGTGAGGGACCATGAGCTGCTTTACAACACAGCCCCCACCCTTTTGGCCTCTGTCCCACCAGCAGCTGGAGTTCCTCAAGACAGGCTGGGCCACCATGATTCACTTATGTGACCTTGCCCTTTGCTGAGGACCTGGCACAGATTAGGTCTTGACCTTCAGAGACAGAGCCCTTCTTAAGCCCCACTGTGCTCCTCACCAGTGTGTGACCTCAGGCAAGGGTGACCTGTCTGTGCCTCTGTTTCCTCATCTGTCAAGTAGGGCAACAGTGCAGCCTGTTGGGGTGCCCAGAATCCGAGGGAAGGATCCTGGGTGAGAGGGCTATTCATTCTGTTTACCTTAAGATGACAAGTTTGGGATAAGATTGAATTCACAATTTTTGTGGCTGGTCGTGCCTTCTTGCAGTTTGTTGAGAGCTGGGACGGAGAGCTGCTTCCTGCTGGTGGTCCTGCAGCCAAAGGCCAGACCAGAGGCTCCCAGAGCCTGCTCATTCATTTCATTTGTTCATAGGAGAGGGGAGCAGAGCACCACCTCAGGGTTGTTAGAGGTGTGAGGCCCCCTCAACCAGTGGAGTTTGGGTCACCAGCATCACATGATGCGAGGTATGGTATGGGGGCTGAAGAGGGGGCTATGTGCTCCCTTCTCCCCACAGTGAGGGGTGGGTGCTTGCTGAACCCCTGCTCTGTCCAGTTAAAGAACAAAAAAGGGGTTCTCAGGTCACCCCTGAGGTCTGCATGCATTTCTGCCCCATCCAGGCCCATGCCTCGTGCTTCAGGACTTCTCTTTGGTCCTGCAGTTCCCCCAGGACCCCCCCCAAAACCCACTTCCGCTGGGGACAGGTTTCACTGGGTGGACTCCTTCGTCACTGAGGGTCCCTTGGGGTGACTGTACCCGGAGAAATGGCTTTCCTCCTGAGAAGCCTGCCGTGGTATTGTTCTTGAGGACTTACCTGGCCCGGGGCTGTCTGCGGATGCTCCATCACAGGAGAGCTTTTTTTTTTTTTTTATTGTGTTCATACATGCATAACATAAAATTTACCATTTTAACCACTTTTTTTAAAGTACACAGTTCCGTGATTTTAAGCCCATTCACATTGTTGTACAGCTATCACCACCATTCATCTCCAGAACTTTTCCATCTTCCCAGCTGAAACTGTCCATGAGACACTAACTTCCTAGTGTCCCCTCCTCCAGCCCTTGGCAACCACCGTCTACTCTCTGCGTCTGGTAATTTGATGACTCTGTATACCTCACATAAGCGGAATCCGCAGTATTTGCCTTTTTGTGGCTAGCTTATTTCACTTAGCATCACATCATTAAGATTTATCCACACTGTAGCCCATGTCGGCGCCTCCTTTCTAAGGCTGGGCACCATGTGGTTGTGTGCTATACCACACTGTACTTACGCACCAGCTGCAGATAGACACTGGGGTAGCCTCAGCCTGTCACTGTTGTGGATCATGCTGCTGTGAACATAGGTGCACACATTTCTGCTCAGGTCTCTGCTCACACTTCTTTTGAGTGTATTGCTAAAAGTGGAATTGCTGGGTTATACAGTGATTTCATGTTTCCTTTCTTAAGGACTCACTGTACTGTTCATATTCCCACCAGGAATGCTTCAGGGGTCCGCTTCCTCCACCAGAGCAAGTAGGACAGTCCAGAGCACAGTGTGGATAATGCTGGGGTGGGAGTTACTACCCCAGAGAGCCCTGACTTGGGTTTTTGGGGGAGGAGTCAAACAAAGCCAGGGTCAGACTCCAGGCCCAGAAGTAGAAGTCAGGGAAGGCAGAGGCGCAGGACAGCTCTTAGTGGAGTTTGGGACAGGTATTTAGCAGAGGGTCTGGGCAGATGCAGAAGACTGGTTAGGTCCCCACCCTTGGGAGGCATGGAGCTCCAGCCCATGGGCCACAGGGCAGAGCTGAGGAGTGACTGCTTTCACAGTTGGCTTCTCCCTGCAGTGGTCTTGGTGTGGACCCCCCACTGAGCCCAGCCCCACCCCACTGCCGCCACCACCTGAGAGGTCCAACATGGCCAGTTCAGCTTCTGCCTGGCTCAGCATGGCCATGGACCCCTGCTCACGGAGCCCTCGCCTCCAGGTAGCTTCCTGCCTCAGAGGGTTTGTTAATTCTCAGCGCCCGTGGGCAGCCCTGAAATAGCCGTGTCTGTGCTCAATGTATGAGGTGCCTTCTTTCACCCATGCCCTAAGACTACACACATGTGGGCTCTGGGTGCCAGGCCCCCCTGAGCTCCTCTCTGCCTGTCTGTCCCTGCAGGCCCTGTGCAAGCCAGCCCGCAGGAGGCTGGGAGTGCATGCCAAGTTCTCACAGCCTCAGAAAACCCGGATTTATGAGGGAGCCCTGTATGGGTCGTTTACAGCTCTGGAGGCTCCCAGGTCTTGGGCGGTCAGAGACTTAGTGCTTCTGTCCCGGGTGCGGGGGCTCCTGATGACAGGCAGGGTACTTACAGCCCAGCTGGCGCCGCTTGCCAGCCTGCAGCCTTTATGTTGCTCTGTTTCCTGATTCCCACCAAGGTTGGTGTCAGCTCAGGGACAGTGCAGGGGCCTTTGCCTCTGGGGGTGCCGCTCAGCAAATGAGGGCCTGGATGCACAGAGGGGAGCCTTCCCAGCTGGCAGGAAGGGCCACATTAGCACCCTGGAGGGCTGGAGGCCACCATCCTGTGGCTAACCTTCTAGACACTCTTAGGGCTATGTGTTTATGCTCCCACTTTGAGAAGTTTTTGAAGTATAGAGGGGTATGTGTTCCCACTTGTGAGTCTCCCGGGGCCTGGTGAGGCCACCCCCTCCTTGTGGACTTCATTGCAGAGCCCCAGGCAGGACTGGCTGTGGCACACAAGGCGTGGGCACCAGGAGGACACACAGTGGGGCCTTCAGCTGCCATCCAGCATGACTGACTCCTACGCCATCTCGCCAGGCCTTCCTCTCGCTTGGGTGCCGTGCCTGCCCAGGCCCACACACCCTAAATCTCTGGCCTCAGCAAGCAGAGGAGCCATCCCTAGGTCCCTTGGGGCCCATGGTTTGCTGCTGCTGCCGCTGCGGCTCCTTCTTCAGCAGAGAGAGGCCCCCTCCTCTAGTGGGGGGCGGAGCTGTGGCTTCTGGGAAGTCCGGAAGCTGCCCTGCTGACCTCCCCAGCTCTGTGCGAGGAGATTGGCCGATAGGTGGGTGACAGCCACCAAAGCAACCACCACTGCCTGCTTTTGCTCTTGGTTTTATGGGGCAAACACATGCTCTCTTGTCAGTTTCAGTCCAAGACTCAAAGCCCCGGCTCTTCTCTGAGTCTTCGCTCTGCCCAGGCCCCATGTGGCCCTAGAGACAGTGGGAGACAGGCCAGGAGGGGAAGAAACACCACGTTGTGTGATATGCCCGTGGCTGAGAGGCAGGCCAGGGCAGGAGGGTCTTTTCAGAAAGAAAGAAAGAAGAGAGGAGAAGGAGGTTCGCTGAAACAGGGCTGGGATGAACGGTGCTTTTTCACAGGCGGCCAGGTGTGCAGGGGGCACTGGAAGGAGAGGAGAGCTGCTCTGCCAGGACCCATGAAGACCGAAACCTACAGGCCTTGCGCAGGTGGAGGGGCCTGCAGCCACACAAAGGACCCCGTGCCTGGGCCTGGGCCTGGGCCAGCCCCTAGGGTGGCCTCCGGGGCTCATTTACAGCAGGAGTGGGAACGGTTGGGAGGGGCAGGCATGGGGCGGGGCAGGTGGGTGTGGGGAACACAGGGCCAAACCGGAGGAAGATACCCAGGGGAGGGACGTCAGCCTGGACTCAGAGCCCTAAGGAGCTCCCCTCCCCTGGGGGCCTAGTGGGGAGAGGGAAACCGTTGGCCACACTCAATGGCTGCAGCTGTGTGGTCCCTCCTTGATGTGTCAGCCCTTGTTCCCAAGGGGGTGCTGTGGGACTGAGCGGGCACCCATGGCACGGGCCGGGACCTTGGTCATGAAAGGGGTATGTGTCTTCAGATAACTCCTGGGAGCCCTAGAGCCCCTCAGAAGTACTGCGAGGGCCTGCAGTCAGCTGCACCAGGCTCTCCCTGGACCCGCCCTGAGCTCCGATGGGCTTTGCCACTCTGAAGCTTGGAGAGACAGACATGTCCGGGTGGGAACCTTGGTGGGAGTGCGGGGCTGGAGGAGGGGATAGCGGGCCCTCCCCTCCAGTGCATGGCGACTCTGTGCCCCAGGCCCTTGGTCTTGTTTGTGGACACCCTGGGGTATGTGACTTTCCGTGGTCAGGGCGCTACAGTGTCCTGCTCGCTAGGTGCAGGCTATGGCACTCCTTGCCCAGCTCCCACACGCTTGCACACCCCCTGTCTCTGAGCCTGGGAGAGAGGTCCCCATAGTTCTGTGTGCTGCCAGCAATGGGGAGGCAGGGTGGGTACCGTGTGGGTGCTGGGGACCTATCATTACCAGAGAGGAGGAGCTCCGGTGACCAGGGACATTCGTGTGGACAGGTAGAAGCCCGACCACAGCCCCACTGGGAGGCTGCCTGTTTCAGAATCTCCCGAATCCCACGCACCCTCCTACGTGAGTCAAGCCGTCTTTTCCTGCTGAGCCCGTCAGGTGACGGCACCCTGCCTGACCCCAAAGCCCACCCTGCCCCCTTCCCCCCCCCCCCCGNTCCTCCTTGCACCACATGCCCAAGCCTTCAGCCCTTGGAGGGCCCTGAATCTTCTTCAGATGCTGCTCCTTTTGCTTCAGTGTCTCCACCCACAAGCTGGGTCCATCTCCCGCAAGGTGGCCCCAGCTCAGTGTCCACAGCTAGAACTCTGGCCCCGCTGTGCTGCCACTGCCCTTTCCTGCAGGCATCCCCCCACCCTCCAGACTCTCCATCATCCTCCCCTGCCACCCACATCACCATGCCCCAGAAAGTTCTGCTCGTGGGCAATTTCTGCCTGCTTCTTGTGGGAAGCAAGGTGTCTGAGCTCCTGGGCACAGAACACACTTTCCCCTCCAGTTCAAGACTTGAGCCCCGGCTTGTTTGTGTCCAGGCTGGAATGGGCTGAGGCCCACTCCTTCTCTGTCTGGGCATGGTATGGGTGTCCCTGCCGCATGGGCTGCCGGGTTTCCTCAAATGCCAGGCCAGGAGCCTGTCCTAGCCAGTGTCCTACTGGGCTTGGACTCCAAGAAAGGGTGGGCAGGAGGGGTGCCTGGGTGGCTCAGTGGGTCAAGTGTCTAACTCTTGATTTTGACTCAGGGCATGATCTCAGGGTCACAAGATCGACCCCCACATGAGGCTCCATGCGCAGCAGGGAGTCTGCTTAAGATTCTCTCCCTCTCCTTCTGCCCCCCCCCCACCGCCAACTCTCATGACCGCACGCTCCTCCTCTCCTTCTCTCTCTCAAATAATAAGTCTTTTAAAAAGGGAGGGGGGGATAGGCCCTGCCTCCGGAAACAATCCCTCTCAGGTCTCTTGTCTCACCCCTTTCACCCAAGCTGGTTCCTGTGCTAGTGGAGGGCCTGGGGCCTATGTGGCTCTGCCCCTGTTCTCCTCTCCCAGCCTCCTCCCCCACCCGGCTCCCTCCACCCCAAATGAGGTCTGGCTCCCCCCGTCACCAGGAGTGCAGGGGTCATCTTCTGGGCCAGACTGTCTCCCCCAAAGGTGCCCTGGGATCGAGGAGCTTCAGGGGCTCACCAGGTGGGCATCAGGAGGAATGTGCATTTGGAGGACCCTGAGCACTGAGAGTTGGCAGAGAAAAGGGAGGACCAGGAACCATGTTCAAGGAGATGAGGCTGAGGGCCCCTGGCTAACGGAGATATTAGTGTGAGCAGGGCCCAGGCCATTTGTGCTCAGGGCCCTGGGCAGAGCTGTTAGCACAGGTCCTTCCAGGGCTGATCTTCCTGCAGGTCTGTCCAGAGGCCTTTCTCGGGGTCCTGCTTGCCACCTGTTTCCTGAGCATACCTACACCTCCCACAGACGGAGAAGGGTCCAGCTGATGTAAGGCGGCAAAGGCTCGTGCTGTGAAACAGGGAAACTGAGGCTTGGAGAGGCCCTGGCCCCACATCCTGCCTACATGTGGACCCTCCTGATCTACTTTGCTCCAGGCAAGGCATCGGCCTCTGGAGACCCCAAGTCATGCAGCCAGGGGTTCCCCTTTGGGGCTGAGGCCAGCCTGCTAAGCTGGCTCAGAAGCAGGCACTCTGGCTGACGCACCTGCTGAGCTCCCCTGGTGCCTGGGGCCCTTCCTGCCAGACGCCTGGCCCCCAGGAGGCTGGGAGCGGGGAGGGTGCTGGCTAATGAGGCTGCTAACTAAACCTCCAGACCCGGCAGACCTCTTAGAGCTAACCAGACTGTTTCCTGTCAGGCATTCTGGGACTCAGGACGAGGGCACTGGATAGGGGAAGCAGGTCCCTCCCACAGCTGGGATTCTGAGAGTGAAGCCCCCAGCCCGGTGCCCACACATAGGTGTTTAGCAAAGATGAGATGGACAGACAGGCTCCATCTATTTTACTGTGTGAGGTGGGACACCCTGTACAGAACGGGGCGTGGGCATTGTCACCCCACTCCTGTCTTAGAGGGAATGCATCTGACTCTTCCCTGAGGACTGTGTTGCTTCTAGTTTACTTGGTGTGCTTTATCAGCTTAAGAGAATTCTCATTCTCTTGCTACTTTACTGAGAGTTTATCAGGAACAGGTGTTTCATTTTAGCAAACGTCTTTTATACATCTGTCGAGGTCTGTGATCTATTGGTATGATAAGTCTCATTTATGAATTTCTCACAGTAACCCATCCTTGAATACCTGGGGTAACAGGACTTGGTCATACTGAGGTATCTTCCATGTGTTTTGCTAGATAAGATTTGGTAAGATTTTTGTGTGGGTTTTTTTACATGTGCATTGTAAATGAAAAGGGCTGTAATTTTTCTGTCTTCTCCTGTGTTTGTCTGATTTTGGTGCTAGGGTAATGCTAACCTCCTAGAACAGGTTGGCGGGGCGGGGGGGAGTGCCTTTCTTTCCTGTTGTCTAGAAGCATTTGCATAAAGCATTTGCACATTGGATAGTCTGTTATTTAGAAATTCGGTAGAAATAGCCTGGCATTTTCTTTGTAGGAGTTTCCCCACCACCACCTTTTTATTTTGAAAAACGAACCTACAAAGTAGGAAAGCCTTCACCCTTACACCAGACACACCAATTGTTCCTGCTTTGGCATTTGGGCATGTGCACTCGTGCACGTGAGCTCTCTTGCTCTGCGCACCGGCGTGTATCTGTGTGTATACATACTTACATGTACACATGTACGTATACTTCTTTGTGTGTCTGCTTTTTTCTTTTTGGCAGAACAATTTCAAAGTAAGCTGCAGACGTTTCTCAGTACTTGACAACTCGTTGGAGGATTTTTAACTACTGTTTTGATTTTTTGTTAAGGTGATAGGGCTACTTAGGCTTTTTATATTTGACAGATGGCTTTTCTCTCTGTCTCTCGCATGTTCTCCTGGTGCCCCCACCCACGCTGGCAAGAACAGGTGAGTCCATTGTGGCTGTTCATTCTCCAGAGGCCTTTCTCTCCTTCCCTCATGGTTGGGTCCAGGGGACCTGGACTGGGCTACCTGTCAGGGCCACGCAGCTGCTAAGTGGCAGAGCCTTTGGCAAGTTGAAAGACCACACACTCAGTACCTTGTGCCTTGCCCAGCTCCTCTGAGAGACCCCGCGTCTGGGATTGCTCAGTGGTATGGATGCCCCTGGTAGCCAGCAGACTTTGGCAGAGGAAGCACTCCTGAGCCTCAGTTTGCTCCTCTACAGAGGGAGTCTAATAGTGCTACCTACCCAGAGGTTGTAGGAGCAAAGCTAGTGAGTGCCTGGTAGGCCCCACTCCTCACACCAAGCATCAGCCTCTCTTCTCCCACCCACATAGAAGCACCTGAGGGAAGGCTTCTTGGTCCTAGACAGGTTGGTGTCCCCAGCCCCCAGGATTAAGGGTCACTGCTGACATGGCAGGTCTCCGAGCACATCAGCCGGAGGTAGCCACCGTCCCTGGAAGAGCAGAGCTGGGTCAGCAGGGACCACGGGGGGGAAGAAAGTGGGACACTGCAGTTAATTTGGGCATCAGATGACTCTGTCTAGATTTGCCGTTTAGGCTTGGAATGTCTGTGTCTGGGGAAAAATAGCGTTCAGAGAGCACGCAAAGCCATCATTTCCCAGCCCACTGTGCGCTCATGCAGGTGACGGGTGCGCATGGAAGAGGGAGTATCAGCCCCCTCCTGTCCATTCAGAGGCTTTGGGACCAGACACCAGCTGTGAGGTCAGTGGATTGAGCCTAGAGGGAGTCCCAGTGGTCCTCAGCCCAGCTCTGGCCCTCCTGACCCCCAGAAAAGCAGACAGCTGGTGGCCTCATGGCTTAGGAGACATCCTTGTGGCTTCTGGGGAGGCCCCGAGCTTCCCAGGCCTGTGACGCTGCACCTTCTGTGAGAAAAAGCAGATGGTATCAGGTGTATAAAGGCTTTTAATCTTGGAATCTTATTTGTTTCATAATACATGCCTGGTTATGTAAAATAGCAAAAACATGAGAAAAATGAAAAGCAGAAGAAAAAGCTGCCCAGGGCACCAGGCCCTGGGACCAGCCCCCTTTGCATTTGGCCCATGTTACATTTCTGTCCCAGCTTTCATCTGTGCCCAGTTTAGGTATTTTCCAGAATGGCATCAAGTTGTAGCACGAGCTCTGATGTGGTGCTTTTGCTCATCATGCACACGTATGCTCCCATGTCACTGCAGAGTCCCCAGAAGGGCCACGCGTCCCAGTTGCCATGGAGCTCCTGGGCATAGGTATCAAGCTGTGTGCCCCAGAGCTCGAGTTAAGCCCTGAGCTCTTTGTAGCCTGGCAGGGACCGTGTCCACCAAGCTGTATCATGCTGCATGGGCTGTCCATGCTTGGGGTTAGCTGCAGGATATATCTTGGCACAGAGTCCCAGAAGCTGCTGTTGCCTTGCGAATGGCAAGAGCAGGTCCAGCCCACACGTGGGCTGCACAGCCTGGCAGGGCCTGACACGGCCTCCAGCCTCCCTCGTGGGCCCCCGCCTTGTCCTCCTTGGGTCCAGGCGGCTGTGGCAGGTCTGCAGGTCCAGGCTGTGTGGATGTGGGAGAAAGAGCTCAGCAAAGGTCTGGAAGCTGCAAGAGCAAGCCAGCAAGCCCGTGGCTAGGATTTAAACTGATGAGGAGCAGAGGCCATGGCTCTGGAGGCCAGGTTGTGGGCTGAGTCAGCAAGCACACGGCCCCACCTAGGGAAGGAGCAGGGCATGATCACCTTCCCTTTACCCCAAGGTGTAAGTGCGTGTGTTCAGGCAGAAGTCTCACCTGCTGGGTGTCAGAAGCCAGGAAGTGCCAGGTGGGCAGGCATGAGATAGGAATGGGCAGCCCCCGTGCACCATGAACAGCCCGGTGGGGTCTGGAGGCCTGGCTGGGGTCACCTGCTTCTTCAACCCCACCTTCTTCCGGGAGCAGCAGGCAGGAGCTTGGCAGGTAGGAGCTTGGTAGAGTCCGAGGGCAAAAGAGATTGAGGAGATCATTCTCACACCTGGAGCAGAACAGCACTTGTGCTGCTCAGGTGAGAGTCCAGGGCTGGGGCTGACCCGAGCCATGGTTGGTCTAGGGACAGCAGGCAGTCTCCCAGAATGCCGTCAGCCAGTCCTTTGCTCATGGGAGAAGACATCTCCAGAAAGGCCCGTACTTCCATTGGAGGAGAGCCCTCCCAAGCCTGGCCTCGCTTGGAGGGCGTGGCCCCTGTCCTGGGCGGGGCTTCCAGAGCCACAAATAGCCTCAGTCTTTCTGGTCACCTGCCAGGAGGGGCACTCGTGGGCCTGGCATCCCAGCCCTCACTGCCCAGCCTCTGGGCGCCTCGGGGTCAGTGCTGTCAGGAAGACAGCTCCCCAGCAAGAGGTCTGCTGAGGGTCTCGTGCACCCTCGCCGTGCACTGTGACACATAGCCCTGCACATAGCTGGGAAGTGCATCTCCAGGGAAAGCGGCCCTACCCAGACTTTCCTCGCAGAGCACCCCCAGCCCGAGGTCCTAGATGTGTCCACCGAGATGCTCTTAGAGGGAAGATGGAGAGTGACTGACGCACAGGCTAGAGCCAGGAGGGCCCCTCATGGCACCCCAGCCCTGGCTCAGGACCTTCTCCCATCTGTGGCAGCTCAGGTGTGGTGGGTGTGGCCTCCACAGCACCCCATAGAGCACGCTGGCCTGATGGTTAAGTCACCTCCTGCCCCATGGGTCTCCAGGGCCTTTGTGAGGGGCCAATTGGGATCACGAAGGTCAGGGGCCTTGGGAGAAAAAGCTTGGGCTTCCTCAGGTGTAGAGCCCCACTCCCTGGTCAGTTGTCCCAAGGAGGAAGGCGAGGGCTTCAGGCTTCAGGAATGCATTGCTCTGGGGTCCAGCCCAGGCCATGGTGCCTGCCTGGCCAGTGCCTCGGAGTCTCTGTGCCACAGAGCCAGGGGGCTGAGTTCGCCTGCTCTGCTCTCCTAAAACTTGGCTAGCCTTGTTTGTAAGTAGAGAGAATATTTTCATCTGCTACAGATGTTGTCAAGGGAAGAAGGGCCTGTTAGAGGTATTTCCTAAGCCTAAACTAATCGACTTGTTTTTCTTCACATTTTGTCAACAAATTGGAATTTTTAAACAGACAGAAATTTTATTTTTCCCACTGTTTAATAACAGTGTCCTTTCCTTACTGAAATCACGAGCTCCCCTCTGCATTTGTGCTCTGCCCTCCCCCATCCCACCTCCTCTTCCTCTGGAGACTTGTGAGGAATGCTGCTCCTGCCCCCCTGCCCGGTCCCCCAGATGTCAGCTCAGATGTCACACTTCAGAGGCCCCATCAGACCTGCTCCTGGCACTGGCCACTCTTCAGCCCTTTCAGGTGCTACAGGAGGGCAAAGCTGTACTCGTCCTGTATGTGGCAGGTGCTCCTTTGAAGGAGAAAAGAATAAGACCGAGGGGACCACAGCACCCAGGACGGAGTCCTGAGCCCTGAGGCAGAGACATGAGGTCATCAGGCTCCCACCCCCTGTACCTGCCTGGGCTCCGTGCATCTGCGGGGGGCTAGAGGCTCCTCACCATCTGGGCTGTAATGCTCTTTTACAGACGGCCTTTTAGCAGGCCTTTACAGGAGCCTGGGAGGTCCAGGAGGTGGTTGGAAAGGCTCAGAGGGGTCCTCGTTCTCCCCAGGCCTCATGACAGGAGACAGAGCTGGCAGAGTCTGATACTGGAGCGGCCCCCTCCGTGAGATGCCTCAGATGCAGAGAGCTCCATCTCACCCCAGTCTCCCCTTTACATTCCCAGCCTCCTGACCCGGAATCCTACCTGGGGGCACACGGTGAAGGGAAGGGGTGGGGGCTCTCAGCTCCCAGTGCCACTCCTGTGGGGAGCAGAGCCTCGCTCAGCCTGTGCCAGCAGCAGGCAGGAACTGGCAGCCAGGGATGCCCATGTGGGTAGAGGAGTCAGTGCATGAACCTGCAGGCAGGGGAGGCCTGGGCAGGGTCCTTCTGCTGCCAGGAGCTTGCTGGAAGGCCCCGTCCTCAGTTTCCATTGGTCCCTAGTCAGACAGCCCCCCTGCCCCTGACCTGTGGTATCCCCACGCAAGAGCTCTGCTTAGATGTCCTTTCATTCTGACAACTCTTCCTAACAGTAAGGGCCCAGCACCAGGCTGAGGTGTGCAAAACAGCCCCTGGGGTGTGGGGGTAGCCCAGCATGGGGAGCCATACCACCACTCCCCTACACACCCTGCCTGTCTCTAAGACCTCAGATCCCAGAGACCCTGGAAGTTGGTGGGGCCAAGGTCAGACAGGCCTATCTGGACACACTTAGGGCCTCCAGCCGGGCCCTCTTCCTCCTTCGGGTGGGGGTTCTTCGGGGCACCGGCTTCTCCCTGGGAGCTGGACTATGTGACAGCAATGGGGAAGGGTGGGGACTCGTGGCAGCCCTGCTCTCCCGCCCACTGCTCCCTGCCTCTGCCCCGAGTCACGAGTCATGGCCACCACCCATGCATCCCGCAGCCCTATAGGAACGGGTCTCCACCCACCTGGCTGCCCAGGAGGAGACACAGATGATTAGGTCTCCACCCCAGCTCCGGGCCTGCGGCAGTATCAGCGGCCATCAGTCCTGAGGCAGGGGGAGAGCCCGTCCAGGAGGCCCACTCAGGATCCCACAGCGAGGTACTCCCCAGGCCGGGCCAAAGTCCAGGGCTTCGGCTCTCTCTGCTCCCCAGCTCTATCTGCTCCCCGTGACTGACGCCCCAGGGAAACCTGACTGTGTCAGGAGGACAGTCACAGTGGCCGTGTGAAGTGTAGCAGCTCTGAATCGGTGCATCCTAGCGGCTGGTCTGGATAGGTTTTTTTTTTCTTTACGGAGACCACTCTGACTCTTAATGAGCTCACTGTACTTTAAAGGGAATGGATTGGAAATTGTGTTCATAGTTTACTTTTAAAAAAAAATACCATGGCTCCTGGCTGTGGTTTGGTGAGTGGTCAGCGGGTGGCCAGGGGCCAGCCTTGCCAAGCGACATTTCATGCCTTCTGGGGTCTGGGGTCTGTGGGGAAGCAGCTGCCATCAGGCACTTACAGTCTGGGTCCTCGTGGGCCTAGCCTCAAACTCCCACACCACCGCCAGCCAGCTCGGTGGCCAGGTTTGCTATTTAACCTCTATGGGCCCGGTTTTCTGATCTCTATGAGATGTCCCTGAGTGTCCAGGATGACCAGGGTGTAAAGCACTGAGGTTCACAAAATTAATTATTTCCGTCATTACTGAGCTCCTCTGACACCCCGGGTTCCACCCCAGACCTGGCCGGGCCCACCCCAGGAGCTTACCCTCTGATCACGCCCAGGTCCTTACGCTTTGGCCCTGAATAGATAGATTAGGTTCAGAGACCAGAATAGGGTAGCCATTTATTCCCCTCCCTTTGAAAAGGAGCCCGGGGTAGGCTGGCCTGAGTGATGCTGTGGCCACAGGAAGCACCGAGAAGCCAGGTTTTGTCAGTCCTACCATCTGCCCTATGATCCAAGATAACTGCTGACACTCTGCAGTCACATCTACATTCCAGCCAGCAGGAGAACAGCAGGGAGGTCAGTTTCTCTACACTGACGGATGGCCAGACTTAGTCACACAGCCACACCTGGCTACAGGATATTTCCTCGGCTTCTTCCTCCTCAGGACTTCCTTGCTGTTTCCTAAGCCTGAGGAGTCACCTGGGGGCCCATGTGAGTGCTGCTCCCTGTAGCCGGACTCCTTCCTGCTGGAGGAATTTAGCTCACTGGGTGAGCCAAGGAGGCCCTCCTCGCTTTGCTGGAGGTGGTTGCAGCCGGCCAGTCCAGTGTGCACCCCCTGCTGGAGGGGCACACCAGGACACTTGCATGGAGGCCCCACTGCTCAGTCCCTGCCCAAGCGCAGCTCAGCCTTCAGGAGCCAAGTGGTCCTGGGTCAGCCTTTTATCTCTCTGTGTGAGCCACGCCCCCCTACCCTCTCCAGGCCACCGTATGATCCATGAGGGGCTCAGACTTCGCTTACGCCAGAGCTCCCATTCTGGTGTTTCGCCAAGGACTGAGTCAGCTGCAGGCTTTACCTGTCCTGGGAGGAACTGTCCTGCTGCACTCACACAGCCCCTGATCACAGACCCAGGTATTTTTGGAAGCAGAGTCAGTTGACCACAGCTGCTGTGTGGATGCGTTACCCTAGAAGGGATAGTCATCCACAGGCATTTTCTATAGTGCTCCATTTTCTACAGTTCTCCATTTCTGCAATGGAGACAGGGCTCCCCAGCCTGCCACCGCCAGCTCCGCACCTGCTGATCTAGGTTTCTCCTGAAGGTGCCAGGTGGGGCTTGCTCCCACAACACTGGGTATGGTGCAGGAAGTAAGTCATGGCCAGAGCCAGGTGCTGGTTAACTCTTGTACCACCTGGGAACTGGTCCATCTTCCCACTGTCCATTCCAGCACTGAGAGGGCCTCACATCTCCCTCCCACTCTGCTTCCTCTCCCTTCGGCCGGCATTGCTCACCATCCGGGCTCTGTTAATGATGCACATGGGGATCCTGGCTCAGAGAGGAAGGGTGACCCAGCTGCCAGACAGCCAGGTGCTCGCCCTGGGGAGCTGCACCTGTGGGCCTCTTCCTGTCACAGGAAGGAGACGGCAGCCAGCCCCACATAAGGGCAATCTCAGGGAATCAGAGCTAAAAATCAGACTCACATTTTTGTAAGGTGGTAAATTCCCCATCTGGATTCTGTGCTGGGTCATTTTACTGCATGAGCTGCATTCCCCAGAGCTGGCCTGGTGCACATGCACCCCTTTCCAAGGCCAGCAAGAACAGCAGGACTGGACTGCTGGGTGCTGTCAGGCATGGGTCCTGGAGCCACCAGCACCTGTCCTAGAGTTGGCAGCAAGCAGTCCTGATGGGGCTCAGCTCAGCTAACCACAGCAGGTCAGGCCACGGCTCCCAGCTCCAGCCACCCCTGAAGGTTGTCATTTCCTTTCTGTAATGTGGACCCAGGCCTCAGTGAGGGCACTGGCTACTCTGGCCTGCCATGCCCCACAGTAATGGGGTGTGACTGTAACATGCCCCACAGTAACTGGGGTGAGGCAGTAATCAGAGCAAGACTTTGGGGAGGCAGGTCTCTTGGCACACCAGCCCCAGCCAGCCATGAGCAAAGGTTGGAGTACTGTGGTCAGCTGTCACCCACCCGGGCAAGTTCTCCTGAGTCCTCCCTCTGAATTCCCAGATACTTCTCAGAATGGATTCTGGCCTCATGGTATGGCCTCTGTCCCCACGAAGGGGGATTCCTGGACCCTGGGAGGCCAAAGTACACAGTTGGGGTAGAAGGGGGTGTGAGTACCCCACACGGAGCTTCCTGAACCACTCTGGGACACCCCCCCCCCAGCAAGGTCAACCTTCAGGAAGGAGAAAGGGGCTGGTCCTCCAGGGGCTCTTCTCGTGACCCATGGCATTAATTTTCTTCCAGTGACTGTGCATCCAGAAGCAATAACAATGGTATGTCTTTTTTTTTTTAAGACTTTGTAATTCTGGCTGTAAATGACAGTATCCTCACCTGCAATTAGGGAGCTACAGCTCTGTTGGCACTGCTTAGAAAAATCTGCCTTTATTTTAGGGTGTGAGTTTAGAGACTGGTGGGCTGGACCCTCGTTCACAGAACTCCTGCCGTGCGAGCCTGCAGCCCAGGAAGGAGGTGAGCAGCAGTGAGCCTGCCACTCTGACATGCCAGCCAGCTGGCATGTTGTCATAGAGGATGAACAGTGCAAAACTGGCCGCCTTTCCTGTGGCCTCTCTGTACCCCAGCACCCCATACCAGGCAGCAGAGATGTTTCTATAATTCCTGTTCCTTTATTTCAGTTATTTCAACAGTGTGCACTCATTGTAGACAGTACAGAAATGTATAAAAATGTTAAAGTAACCCATTTAGGCGTATGGGTGTTCCCTAGACCTTCAACTTTGCTGTGAGCTTGAAATGTTTATAATAAAATGCTAGAAAGAATCCATAACCTCACCAACACCTGCCTGCCAGGTAGCAATCACAGAGTGCAGCTGGGGGGTTGGCATGGGCTCTACCTGTCCTGGGAGGAACTGTCCTGCTGCACTCACATAGCCCCGATCACAGACCCAGGTATTTTTGGAAGCAGAGTCAGTCTGCGATGGGCGGCTAGGATCTCCTCCCTCCCTGGCTTCCATGTCTTCTGGGTAGCTAACTCGCACCCAACCTTCTGCAACAGCTTTGCCACATCCCAGACCTTCTTGTTAGGGCACAGATCTGAAGCCCCACCGGCCCCTCGCCCAGCCAGAATCCTGTACATTCACCGAGCTCGGGGCTTCTCTTTGCCTGAGCCAGGTTCAAAGTCTGGTTTCTGCTCAGAGCCCTGGGCTGCTGGGGAAGGGTCGGGAGTGGGTGGGTTCAGGCATGGGGTTCAGATCAAACCCACACTCTCGGGGCAGAGAAAGGAAGATAAAGCCTCCTCTGGCCACTGGTGTCATCCGTGGGAGGGACAAGGAGGCAGGGCTTCGTTGCCAGCAATGTCCAGTGAGACAGGGCAGGTGTGGGCTCTGGCCTTCAACCATTCACCTCACCCCTGCGAGCCCAGCTGTCTCATAAATGATAAAGTTAGAGCTATACAGAGATGGTTGTGGGCCGACTGGCCTGATGCCCATGGGCAGGTGGCAGGAGGGGGAAGGGCTCCTGAGGACAGTGAGAAGGTGCCCTCTCCCTGATGCAAGCCTCAGAGGCCCTAAGCAGGAACCGCCTCTCAGCTGTCACCCACTTGCCCCCCACCTCCTCCTCCAGGAAGGAACTCAAAGCTCATTCACTGGACCTTGGAGAATTTTCTGTGTGCTATGTTGTCAACAAAGCAGGGCTCCCAGACCAGGAGTAGAGTTGTCCTGTAAAAACTCAGACTTAAAACTTCAGAGCCGGCCGCTGCCTGACAGCAATGTTTGGACCCAGGAACAGGACACATTCCTTGCCCACTAGGATCTTACACAATTGTGAGATGTGCTAAACCAGTGTACGTGAAAATGTCAGAGCAGCTAAGTGCACAGAAAGCATTAACCTAAGTAATCAAACACAAGAATGTGTGGTACAGGCAATAAATCCTGTGGGCTGTCAGGAGTGATTGCAGCCCATGCGGACTAGAATTACTTCACGCATAAAATTTCTTCGAAGTCCCACGTTTTATTTTTGAAACCCATGTGCATGTTGCACTCCATGCCGTTACCCATCTGAGCTGGTTTTCCCGTCAAATGAACCAAGAAGGGTCTTGGTCTGGCCCTGCCTGCACCTTGAGCCTCCACTGCCCCCCTCCTCAAGTCACCCACCATCTCCAAGGAAAACCCCCCTGACCCTGCGCCATTTGGGAGTAGTGCCCCTCTGAGTGCCCTCCACCCTCCCCCCATTTGTCACCTCCCACTGTCTTTGTGGGTCCCGCCCCCCCAGCCCAGAACACCTGGACACTGAATAACTGAGAGCCATACCCTGCCTCTAAGCCTGTAGAATTTGTCCCCCTGGGCTGTGCCTGGCATGCTGTGAGCCTCAGTAACCATGACGGCCGTTGCTGGTGTGAGGGACTTAGGGGCATTGCCAGTTTGTGTCCTTTGCCATGCAGGGCACTGACCGCATGAGCACCCCCCTGTGCCTCAGGCCTCAAAGGAGAAGATGTGGGCAGGGCTTCCTCGTCACCCCTCCAGTTCCAGTATGTCCTCTGTTTGGGGGTGATAGTGCTGTCAGCCCTGCTCCCTAGCCACAGGCAGGAGAATCTGGGCTGGAATGTGCCCTAGGCAACTTCCTGGGTCTGTCCCAGGGCACAGCAGGCAGTTGTGTTCCACAGAGACCTGTCCTGGAGGTCACGGTACCATGGCCACCCACTTAGGCCAGGACATGGTTTAGGGCTGTGCTCAGAGAAGGTGCCAGAAGCTTGCCACCCCAATAGAGCATAACTTGCCAGCCAAGTCACTAAAAAGAGTCCCTGCATTGGGATTGGCAGCACTGAAGGGGAGCCCCAAGAGTGGAGCTGACCCTGTTTGCACCCCAAGGCCCTCCTGGGTGGGAAGCCAACCACCAACTAGATGCTCCAGCTTGGGAGAAGCTGTGGTTCCTTCCTAGAGAGGCCACAGAGCAGCCAGCTCACTGACACGCATGGTTAGCTCGCAACCCAAAGGCAGCCCCTACTGGCCTGGAAAACACCACCCTCACCATCCCCGAAGGTGACACCCACAGGGGGTCCTCCATGGACCTCACCCTGCTCTCTGTGTCAGTGTTAACAAGTAGAAGGGGGGTGGGGCATTGCAGGCAGAGGGAGCATGGGAGTAAAGGTAGAGGGGACTGGTGCACTTTGGGGAACCAAGGCTCCTGGTTTGGCAGAAATGCTGGTTCACCTGTAAAGTCTGCAAGGGAGAATCTTGGTTTTGTTTGTAAAACTTTTTTAAACTGTTATTTTATCGCAGAGCGTTTTGTAAACATACAAAGGAATTTGTATAATGTTCGTAAGAAAACAAAATAAGCTCCCACGCCCCCATTGCGTGCCTTAAGAAGGATGCGATCGCTGCCCTGAAAGCCGCCCTAAGCCAGCACCATCCCCAGCACCCACCCAGGCCGACTCCTGCCTTGAATTTTTGTGTGTCACCTCATCACCTTTTTAAAAAAAAACTATTTCAACATCTATGTATGCATCACTAAATAGTATTTTTTTTGGCTGTGTTTATATTTGGAAACTATAAACAATATCATACTCCATTAAATTTTCTTAATTTGCTTTTTCTTTGCAACATCTTACTCATCAGATTGACCCAAGTTGTAACTACAGTTTGTTCATTTGTACTGCTGAACAGTATTCCGCTGGAAGAATATACCACTGCTTACGTCTACCACCGTGGCAGACATTTGGGGCTGTCTCTGACAGTGCAGCTAGGGACAGTCTTATCCGCACCTTCCAGTGGTTTCCCTGGGTCGTGTGCCTGCGAGAGGAATCACGGGTCACACGGTATGTGTGTGCCTTCAGCTTTCCAGTGAAGGCACTCCATCATAACAACTGTCCCCAATTCACGTCCCATAGCAGTTGTTGAAAGGTGGCTTTGTCCTGCTTCTGTTTTGCCTGTATCGTGTTGTGGCTCAATGTGCCGTTTCCTCAATGACTAATGAAGGGGAGCATTTTTCCATATGCTTTTTTGGCCAGTTTCCTCATTGTTACATTTTTAATGTTTTAGTTAAAATAGTCTACATACAGGCTTCAAGACAAATAGTTCCAGGAGGCTTATAGTGGAAGCCAACAGATCTGCTTTTCCTTTCCATCCTCCCCAAATTATCACTTGCAGCTCTCTTCAGTATTCTTCATGTACTTACTTCCATATTTTTAAATAATTTATGGTGCTATTTCTTGACTTATTGACTTAAACATTATCTGTTTGCTTTTTGTTTTGGTAGATGAAGATTAAATGTTCCTAAGCCTTTGCACATCCTTCTCCGTAGCCCACCCATCCTCCAAATAGAGTGAAAAGCTCAAGTTTTTATTAAATCAGTAGTCACTGTTGACATTATGATGTCTCTAAAAGCATTGTTTACTTCCTTTGCCTAATAGAATGCTTTTCTTTTTTTATATTACCTCTTGTTTTTTCCTAGAATTAATGAAAGCCCAATTTTTTTACTTGCTTTGTATTTTATCTTCGTAAACGTAATTTTTCCAAGTGAATCTTTTTCCACAAATGTTCTGTTACAGCCGGTAATCTGTCCATACCCCTTTTTTTCTGGAACCCCTGTTCCTCTGCTCCTCAGAGGCCCACTGGGGTGCACAATTTGACTCCCTCGATCTCTCCTGTCTCCTGTCTCCCATGCTAAATTTTTTTTGTTACTGTTTACTCTGTAAGACACCTAGTCCCTTATCTTTCTAAGACAAGATTTATGGAAAATAAATGTCTCTAGTCTCCCCTCACATTTGCTTGGTAGTTTGGTGGGGTCTGACATGTCACTGGTCATTTTCCCTCAGCATTTTGAAGCCATTATTTGTATTATTTGAACCCAATGAATTGTAGCGTATGGTATTGCCACACAGAAAGTGGGTCCCTTTCTGACAACCAGCCCTCTTCATGTATTCTGTTTTTCTGTCCAGGTGCTGTATAGGCCATCTTTTTTTAATCCTGGGTCTGGTCCCCACATTCACTTGTTGGGCACTTGGGGAATCATTTCAGGCTAAGTGAATTACATACTCCAATTCTCATTATTTCCTCATCTCTTCCCCTCTGCCTCCTCACTCCCCTCTTTCGGAAACCTTGTCGGTTAGCACTTGGACCACCTGAATGGACAGATCCTGCTGGAGAGTGATAGGCAGAAAGCCCCTGTTTGAGGGGGACCCCAGATGTCAGTGCAGGAAGAACTTTGCTCTGAGGCAGGGTCTCGATTAGCCTGGTGGCAGCTGTCTGGGCACAGGATGGCAGGTGCTGGGGACACCAATGAGGGTGCAGACTCCTATCCCTGAGTCATGAGCCCCTTGGCACCTTCACAGAATGTACGTCAGGTCACACCTTGGGCAGGAAGCTGTCTGATGTGGGGTGTGGTCAGTCATCTGGGTGGGGGGGGTCTTCTGCCCCACACCACACTCTGCCCTCTGTTCATTTCTGGACAGGGCCCCCATTCCCTCTTTCATCAGACAATAAACCAGAACACAAACAGCCAGTGTGTCTGGTGGTGTGTATAATGGGCAGAGGGAGCAGGGCTCCTGGGCAGAGGACTGCCAGGGTACAGGCCTGTAGCCAGAGTGCCTGCTGTGTCATGGCAGCAGTGAGAGTGAGGACCAGAGTGCACAAGGTGAGCGGCAGGCTCAGAGCTCCTGAGGAAGCCAACGGACTCTGGGTGTGTGCGCCTGCAGGGGCTCCCACTCTGGCCAGATAAGAGCTGGGGAGTGGCCTAGGGCTGCTGGCCCCTTGAGCAGGTGCAGAGTCTGCCTGAGCCCTTTTTCTCCTCTGTAGGCCATGTCTGGGGGGACAGGATGGGGTGGGGACACGCTGCCCAGGGCATGGCAATGTCATGATGTCACAATCATGTGGCACAGAGAAAGTGCCACATACTCCATCCTAATACGCTTCCGAGTCACCCTAGCACGGGTGAGCCCCTGCTCCTGCCCAACTGAGCCAGCACCCAGGGATGCAGTGAGGAAAGAAGCCAGTCCACTTAACTGGTGCCCAGGGTGCTGTGGGGTCAGTGTGAGCCCAAGGCTCAGGGGAAGTCAGCTTCTCAGGCTTCCCCAGACAGCACGAAGAGGAAGCTCCAAGGACCAGAAGACTCATGCACATCTTCTGGAACCTGCCAGATACAGACATTAGGACATACTGTGCCCTTGGAGACCCCTCAGTGACCCCACCCGTGGGGCCTTAAGCCCTCCCAACACCCTGGCATCTCTGCCAGAATCAGCCCAGCTACCCAGCCAGGCACAGGGCAGCGCGCACCAGGGGCTTTGAGGCAGCCTGAACTCGTCCTGCCTCCTGACTTGCTGTGTGACCCTGGCCAGGTCATGCACCCTCTCAGGCTAGGAGCAGAGGAACTTGAAAAGCAGGTGGGCCTTTCTCCGTGGCCAGGATTACCATCAGTCGTGGCTGTCCAGATGGCAGCTGTAGGTCACTGGGTAACCGTTACCTCTCTGGCCTACATCAGTCCGACAGGAGAGACTCACAGCCAAGGGCTTCAGGGCCGTCCACATCTGGCCTCCCCAGGACCTGGAGGCATCAGCAGTGGGAGGGCTGATGGTCCTGTTCCCATGACGGTGTGGGAGCAGCTGAGGCTCCGCCAAGACCACCCCCATGGTGGCATGGAGGCCAGTGCTGACACAGGACCTCAGCCTGAAGACCGGTGGCGGGGGGGGGGCACATGCTGGAAGGGGTGCCCCGTGTTCTGTGTGCACGGTGTGTTCTTGCCCTCAGAGGTCTCCTTGGGGCCGTTTTGAACTCCAGCTGGCCTTGGATGGCAGCAAGCAGACAAGCCTCTCTGTCAGTGGACCCCTCAAACTCTGCTTGTCTGTGTTAAGAAGGAACTACAGAAGGCTGGCCCATTTCCATGTGAATGACCAGGGCCCCACAGGAGTGGAGGAAGTCCAGGTAACTCTCAGCCTCCCCGTGGGGCCTAAGGGCACATGCAGGACCCAGCAGGGCAGGCTGCGGACACCTGCACGTGGGGCTGCCTTTGTTTATAGGCGTGTTTCTGGGTGCGTCCTTGTGTGTCTCCCTGCCTTGCCCTCATCAGAAGCACCTGACATGGGCAGGATTTATCAGTGTCTTCTACTTCACTCCTAGGAAGCTGACCCTTAAATGAACTGACCTTTCTTGTCCTGGCCACATTTAGGGGCTTTCTCACCGAACCAGGGTCTGCAGAGGAGAGACCACCCACCCACCCTTTGCTGAAGCCACTGGGGACCTCTAGGCAGCGGCTTAACGTCTCAGGCTTGGTGTTCTCCACTGGGGGCTGAGGTGCTATGCGAGGTGACCTCCCTGAGGCGCCTTCTGTCCTGGCTCCTCTGACCATCTCAGTCTTGACCCTAGGGAGTCTTGCTGGCCCTGCTTAACTCACACACAGTAGCCAGCTTCCTTCCTCCCCACTCCCTCCCCTGAAGGAGGCTCTGGTCAAGTGAGCTAAGAGGTCAGTGTGAAGTTACCACTGTGACAGAGGCCCGAGGTGGAGCTGAGTCTGCAGCACAAGGCTCCCTTGGGAGGTGGCCCTGCCTGAGGTCTGAAGGGTGAGCCAGAGTCAGCTGATGAAGCAGAGAGGGAAGAGAACACAGCTTGTGCCACGGCCCTGGAGTTTCTCCCCAGGAGCCAGTGAGAGGGTCAAAAGGGGGGGGTCTGCTGGTCACTGAGGGCCTGGGAGAGTGCACATGGCCCGCTACACATCTTCCAAGGGTAGCAAGAGCCACCGAAGTGTGATCCACAGAAGCTGGGGTCAGACGTGGGATGCAGGGCTCCCCGCATTGCAGGAGCTGGAACGTGAGCTGCCTGCAGAGGCCGGAAGTGAGCGGTCATTGCTGAGGCTGGGGCCCAGCACATGGGGAGAGCGCTTCCAGAGTGAACCAGGGCCTGAGGCGGAGATCACAGAGCAGAACCCAGGCATCAGGGAGGAGTTGGCAGTCAAGATGCCCATACTGCTCTCTACTCACTGCTGAGAAAGAGGCCCCTGATCCCACTGCCCAGGTGCTTTCCACTGTCTGCCTTGTCCCCCCTCCCCCCGCCCCCGGGGTGACACAGTCCCAGCCAATGGGAGCCACAGGCAGTGTCGGGTGCATGGAAGGACCAGTCTTTCCCTCTGCCACCCCCCACCCCGAGCCCAGAGCCTTCAGCTGGCTTCCCTTCTGCCCAGGCTCTGCTTGGGGGATCCGAGGCCCCTAATGAAGGTGCTTCAGCACTGCCCCTGCAGTTTTCTAGGTGTTCCCCCCTCAGCCTGGGTGGCCCGCAGCTGTACCCCACCACCTTTTGCCAGTCACCATGCCCATCCCCCAGGGCCCCCTGGGAGATGAGCCGTCAGATCAGCACACTGCCAGCAGCCCTTAGGTGCCTTGTGCCCCTGCAGCTCTCCCAGGGGGCGGCGTGAGGCCTGGTGGATAGTTGGGTGCTCTCGTTGGGCCTTGTTGAAGAGGGGGTGGGGTGGCTGTGCTCTCACGCTGCTGACCTGGGGTGGAGGGGGGCAGTTCCTCCCTGGAGCTTCCCCATCCCAGGAGTGGTTCTCCTTGGCCAGGGACCCCTCCCTCCAGGCACAGGCAGCTGGTTCTCCCAGCCCTGGGGAGGGGCTTCCAAGAATAACCTCTCTGGGGTTGACCCGCACCCACAAGGCCTGCCACAGGAACGTCTGGCAGCCGCCCCACTGCCTACTGTGTCCTGGTGCCGTCAGGCCAGTCATCCCTCTGGGCAGGGATGTGAGTCACCCTGGGCGCCTGTCATACAGAGAGTCATTTCTCCCATGGTATGGATGCCCCTTGCATACAGCGGGGGGAGGTGGAATCTGGAGGGGTGCCTGTCTTCCTGGCATGGAAGCAGTTCCTGGGAGATGAGATAATAAATGATGGGTCACCCCGGGTTGGGTCGGGTGGTCTACTGGCGCCCCTCCCCCACTGGAGCGGGGGTGGCGTGGGCCTGCTGGAGGCCCTGACCAGGCCTGCACATGCAGACTGGGACTGTGAGTGACTTCTGCTGGGTGGCCCCTTGAGCAGCACCTAGCCGGCCATTGTGAGCAGCTCTTTAAATCACTGGTTCCAGGTGGCATCAGCTCTGGGGTCCCGTACTCCATCCCACCATGGGGCTAAGACAGGAGGACAGCCTTGGAGTTGAGGAGAAGACCCTGCCCCAGGGTTCAGGAGGACCTGAGGCCTGATGGCACTACAGGATGACCCCGTGATGGTCACAGCCGGTAGACACAAGGGCAGCCATGTGCCCATTGCAGGTTAGGCCACATCTCAGATCCTGGGTTTCTCACTCAGAAGTGGCTATTTGGTGGACATAATAGTTGGTATGAAAGGTGCCTAGGGCCCCCCAGGATACACCCAAGCAGTCAGATTTGTGGCCCCAGCCTCCTCTGTCCTTCACCCCAGAATGGCCCCCAAGTACTCCACACAACCCTCCTCTGTGCTCTTACCTCACCACTGTCCCCTTCTCATTACAGGAAGTTCTACTACATCACTTTGCTGCGAGACCCCGTGTCCCGCTACCTGAGTGAGTGGCGGCACGTGCAGCGGGGGGCCACGTGGAAGACATCGTTGCACATGTGTGACGGGCGCACCCCCACGCCCGAGGAGCTGCCGCCCTGCTACGAGGGCACAGACTGGTCGGGCTGCACACTACAGGAGTTCATGGACTGCCCCTACAACCTGGCCAACAACCGCCAGGTGCGCATGCTGGCCGACCTGAGCCTGGTGGGCTGCTACAACCTGTCCTTCATCCCCGAGGGCAAGAGGGCCCAGCTGCTGCTGGAGAGCGCCAAGAAGAACCTGCGGGGCATGGCCTTCTTCGGCCTGACGGAGTTCCAGCGCAAGACGCAGTACCTGTTCGAGCGGACGTTCAACCTCAAGTTCATCCGGCCCTTCATGCAGTACAACAGCACGCGGGCGGGCGGTGTGGAGGTGGACGAGGACACCATCCGGCGCATCGAGGAGCTGAACGACCTGGACATGCAGCTCTACGACTACGCCAAGGACCTCTTCCAGCAGCGCTACCAGTACAAGCGGCAGCTGGAGCGCAGGGAGCAGCGCCTCAAGAGCCGCGAGGAGCGCCTGCTGCACCGCGCCAAGGAGGCGCTGCCACGGGAGGAGGCCGAGGAGCCAGGCCGAGTGCCCACCGAGGACTACATGAGCCACATCATCGAGAAGTGGTAGTGGTGGCCGGCCGTGCGGGGTGGCCCCCTGGGGGCAGGGGGCGGGAGAGGGGAGATGAAACCAGACAGACAGACAACCCACCCAGAACTCTGGTGGGAAGAGGGTCCCAGATGCGCTCACCAGAAGGCAGATGCGTGCTGAACAAGGGTGAGAGGAGAGTGTGCTCGAGGGGCGCCCCAGACAGGGGCCCGGGACAGGTGGTGTCCCTGTTTTCCTGGCCTCTGCTCACAGCAGCCGAAGGTCTGAAGATGAGAAAAAGCAGAGAGTGGAGATGAGACCCATCCCACCAGGAGTGCGTCCTCCACCCACTGCACACTCTGCTTGCTCTCTCCCCACCGCAGGCCAGCAGTGGCCTGACACCAGCTCTAGGCACCGTCCCAGGCTTAGGCCACCCAGGCAGTCCTTTGGCCTCTGGTAGCCCCGGTGCTCCTGGGCCAGGGTGAAGCCCCTTCCCTGGGCACACAGGCAGCCCCTTGAAGTGTCCTCAGGAATGGAGCTCCTAGCTCACCCATCTTCAGCTGTAAGGGCCCACCTCGCCTGAAGCCTAGAAGACTCTAGTCCTTCCCCTGGGAAGCCCACCCTCTTTCTGGCCCAAGGTCAGAACCCACAGTCTGGATTTATGCTTTGGGTCAGGAGATCAAAACACACCTTCTGCCCACCCCCCATTTCCCATAGTCCTCAGGCTGAGGAGGGCTGCAGGGAGATGGGCCCACATGCACTGCCCCCCATTCTGTGGGCAGAGTGCGTCCCAGGAAGGGGAAGTCTGTGTCCAAGGATGTTGCCACCTGTGTCCAAGCCCCCCTGCTCACCTGGCATTTGGAGGTGACCACCTAGCCAGACTAGCTAGACAGGAGGAGAATTTCCCCTGCCACATTTACCTTTCTGACCCTCTGAGATTTGGTAGACTGGCCCTGGCCCCGGGCTCACACCCCACTGTTGCCACAACCCCATGTGCAAAAGTACAATCAAGTCTGCATTGGTTAGAACACAGCAGACTTTACCTGCTGCCCATGAACCATATCTTGGGGCCATGGTGGTTCTGTATGGCCAGGAAAGGGGACTCAGACTTTCAGATTCTCAGCTAGAGTTGGAAGAAATGCTCTCGGTGGCTCCCTAGTACCCAGACACACAGCCCTTCCCACCCCAGGCTCTCCTTGCATTTCCCTTTGCCCACCCCCTGCCCACAAGCTGGTCAGGTCCTGTTCCTGGCAGCCCTGCAGATTGGAGAAGCCATGTTCCATATCCGTTGTAGACACTTCCCCCATGCCCTACCCCTCTTGTGCTCTAGGAGGCCAGGCCACTGTCTCCTCTGGGGGTGCTCTCCCCATGAGGTCCAAGACCTGGGCTCTGGGGAGCAGAGTGTGAGTCCCACACCCGAGATGGTTGAGCACCCTGTCTGTCCAGGAGAGGACCCACACGTCCCTGCAGGCAAAAGGACAGTGAGGGCCAGGGCTGGCTGTTGGAGGGTGGCAGCCTCACGGGCAGATCTACCAGGGGCCCTCCTCCCCGCCCCAGGTTCTCTTCAGCCATCACAGCTGTCCCACCACAGAGGTGTGGAAGCAAGGAACCTTCCATAGCACAGGAAATGCTAATGTGTTGTCAAATGAGGTGGCCACCCAGGAGGAAGCAGCCTCTGGTCTTTGCCTGCCTGGTATGGGAATGGTGCCCATACCTCCTGCTTCCTACAGCGACCACTTCATCTTGTAGTCCAAGGGCGTGGTCAGCAGCCTGGGATAGGCACCATGCCTGCCCAGCCCGGGACCACCCCCAGAGTGGGTGTCATGCTGAGCAGGCAAGCTTCCAGATGATTTAGTGGTTCTCTCAAGGAGTAGTGAAGGTCAGCATGGGGGAATCCGTCCCAACACTCATCCTTTGGGATGGGTATGCTCCGGGGAGGAGGGTGAGACACGTTCATGAGAACTCTGGGGTCTTGCATGAGCACAGCAGGTGCTGGGGGCTTGCTGTGGCCTCCGTCAGGAGGTGGTCAATTCCAGGGCATACATGGAAAGCTCGGCCCTGTTCTGCCTCAGTCCCTGGGCACCCGGCCCTCCTTGAGGTGGGCTTCCTGTGTGTGCAGGCTTGAGTGTAGGATCTGTTCTGTACATATTGGAATGTTTTAACTTATGATCCGTTGTCCCAATTCACACGGAAAAACGGGTCTCTCCTTGGTTTCTTTGCTGCATCTGGAAAGCGGTCCCATGTGGGGCCAGCAGCCTGGCGGAGGTGCCCAGAGACAGCAGCAGCTGCCAGTGCCCCTAGGCCCCTCGAGCCTCCAGTCCAACACTTCTGCTCAGGCCACCTGCGTGGAGGTGAAGGTTCCTCGAGCCTGCAGCATCTCCTCCGACGCTGCCACCTGCTGGGGCTCCACAGAAGGGGTGCCCCGCCCAGGGGCTCTGCCCAGGGCCTTGAGGACAGAGGCAACATGCAATGAGTAAACAGCCCACTCCCCACACAGACCTGCAACGTCCCCTCCCGGAGGAGGAACCAGGGACGGCAAAACTGTCCGAGCAATGAGTCTGTGACCTTTTTGGGAACTGGAAGTGTTTAACTTGAACCCAGGAGTGTTTAAAGCTTTATTTATTTATAGCTTCTTATTAAAAAAAATGTTGAGAAGAAATCTTTTGGTTATTCATACAAGACAAACAAGTTGGTGATGGAAAAGCAAGTCATAATCATCTAATTGTTTTTGTCTAGGTCAAGAATGAATGTTAGCAGATGAAATAAACCCTTGACAAGGAGCACGGGTGTGCTGTGGTCTGTGGTGACGGCCATCCGCCAGCGCAGTGTGGCCAGACCTCCGGGATTTGATTTTCAAAGGGAGCATCCGAGCAGAGGGATGGAGGCAGCAGCGGGGGCCTCCCTTGGGAACAGGCAGCCCAGGAAGGAGGCATTCACGAACTTTCCCACTTAACGCAACGCTTTGGGAAAGGCACCTGTCCTCACCACAAAGCACAGTTTGGTAATTGTCCAAGCGCCTGAAAACAGGGCCCCAGCTCAAAGTAAGGCTGAAAAACCAGACACCATGTGCTTCTCGGTGACCTTTTTCTCCTCAACTTTTAATTCGGAAAGATCGCAGACAACAAAGCGAAAGAATAGCTCGTGGTCCCCCATCAACCCTGAGCCTAGATTTGCCTCAATTAACATTCTTTCCCATTTCACTGTCCTGCACTCACACTTGCTCTCTCTGTACACACATGCACACGAGTCCACACAGACACACATGTGCACACTCACATATGCTCAGATGCATGATTTTCTGAAATATTTGAAAATAAGTTGCAGTCCTCAGAATACTTATAACCACACCAGACTGTAGCTCCTAAGAAATGATATTCTGCTATAAAACTCAACCCCAGGGCACCTGGGTGGCTCAGTGGGTTAAAGCCTCTGCTTTCGGCTCAGGTCATGATCTCAGCGTCCTGGGATCGAGGCCCACATCGGGCTCTCTGCTCGTCAGGGAGCCTGCTTCCTCCTCTCCCTGCCTCTCTGCCTACTTGTAATCTCTCTCTCTCTCTCTCTGTCAAATAAATAAATAAAATCTTAAAAAAAAAAAAAACTCAACCCCATATCCTCTCCCCAAATTTAACATAAATTCAGGAAAATCAGCTAACGTACAGTCCGTGTCTGCAGTTCCAGTTGTCCCCACAACATCTTCAGGCCGGACTTGTGAGCCGAGGGCTGTGCCTTCGCGCTACTCCCCTCTCCTTTCCCCCAGCCCAGTCCCACCCTGCACCGCCCACTTTTTCCCTTTCTCAGCGCTGACATTTTAACATAGACCAGTTGTCTCTTAATAAACGTCTTCGTGAGTTGGGTTGTTTTCTCATGATCAGATCCTGTCAAACACTGGGGCACAAATGCCACCCAGGGGAGGGAGACTGTTCTGGCCACTAACTGATGGATTTTAGTTCTCTGAAGAGATAGGGAGGGAGAGCCAGTGCTTAACTTCTGGGTCTTGATGTGACCACAGTGCTGATAAAAGCAGTCGCTCGTTGCCTTTTCTTCAGGGAAATGGATCTGTTCTGCTCAAAGCAAGGAGCTAGCTGCCGCCAGATGGTGCTAGGGCCAGGGACCAGAGTGCACCAACTTTGCATTTCCACGAGGGTCCTGGAAGACCCAGCAGGCTGAATCAGTTCCCAGTGACTTCACATGCAAGACTCCAGGAAAGCTATGTTGGAGGTAGTGGATCAGACCTCCAGGCCTTCCTCTGCCTCCCAGATTCTGTATCTGGATACTCCTGCTTCGTTCTGTCCATGTAGGGGGAGGAGTGAGGGGGAAGGGCAGGGTGGCCTGGGCTTCCCTGGCCACAGAGAGGAGCCCCAGAGCAGCTGAGGGGCAGAGCGGGAACCCAGGAGATGGGGGTTACCACTGGTTCCCACAGCAGTCCTAGGGCACGAAGGTGGCCGCTGCCTGGTTGCTAGAGGTTTCCCACGACGGGAAGAGGGTGAGGGACAGACACAGCTGACCCTTAAAACCCCAACCTTCAGATCCAAACAGAGCGTTCTGGACCATCTGAGTCTGTGAGGGAGCATCTCTATAGTAACAGAGTCCCGCAAGGGAGGCCTTCCACATGGAGCCCCAGTGTGCAAAGACCTGCATGGCACGCCACAGCCCCATGCCCCCCACACCCCGTGCCCCCAGCTTTGGCCTTCCCTGAACATTTCATTTGGAGCCTGCAGCATGATTCACCCATCAGGGAACACAGGATGGAAGCGTCCTCCACTTCCCAGTGGTGCCACTGCTCTCTGTGGGCCCGGGTCCTAATGAGAGAGAAAGACAAAGTCAGTGCTGAGAAGACCTCCCCGCCAAGACGAGAGTTTTCATCTTCCTACTTCTGTTTACGCTAGAGGCCCCTTGAGGTGCCTGGGTGGCTCAGTCGGTCAAGAGTCCGACTCCTGATTGTGGCTCAGGTCATGGTCTCAGGGTCATGGGATCGGGCCCCTCATAGGGCTCGAGCTGGGCTTGGAGCCTGCTTAAGGTCCTTTCTCTCTTCTCCCTCTGCCCCTTCCCCCTTCCCCCCTCAGCACCGCTTGCTCTCTCGCTCTCTAAAAAAAAATAAACTAAAATAAAAAAACATAAAAATAAAGTCGGAGGCCCCTTTCAAGCCTTCCTGAGCCTGAAGCTGAGGAGGCTCCTAGGTCCTACCCAGCCCCTCACCCGCTCCCTATACTCAGCAGTAGCCTCCCCTGTGTCACCCAGCGGGTAGACGCCATCCACCCACTGTGGGCCCTGCCCCTCCCTCACTGCTGGGCAAACTCGAGCCTGAGAGAGCTCCTGTGATCTTTGGATTTGGACCAGCCCCCCTCCCCATCATGGCCAGCACCCACCCAGCCCCATCCAGCCCACCTCTGCTTCCCCTGCTGTCCCCTCTTCACACCCAACACTCCTCCCAGGACCAACAGCTGCCACTTCAGGGTTGGGCTGCCACTAACTTGCTTTCCCTGGATCCTTACCCCAAAAACCTTCTAGCAGGCACTTGTCCTCACACGGTTCTCTGTGTGTTTCCAAGTCTCCTCCTGGAGAAAAGGAGTTCCTCCTCACCCCGCTGGGCTTGGTCCCCTTTACAATATGGCACAGGAAGGAGCTTGTCCGCCACCCCCCATGCTCCCAGCCCAGAGCACACAGGCTCCGAGGGGGCCACAAGCCAACACCAAGGGAATGGCAGCCCACACCTGGTCTCAGGGACCTCCAAGCCTGGGAGGCCTACAGAGGAAGCCACGTGCATTGATGTCATGGGGACCTTTGCCCCACATCCCCCTTCTGCCTGACCAGCCCCCTCCCCACACCTCAGTGCACCAGAGTGGGGACCCAGCCCCCTCGACAATGCCTAGCTGGAACAGCTTCACTTCCATGGCCCAGGAGACCCCCTGCTACAAGGAGCTGGTCTTGGCTCCTCTCCCTGTTTTGGCAACGGAGAAACCTACAGCCTGTTGTCCCATTGGGGTTCAGATTCTGACTGGACCACTGACCTGCTATCAGCCCCTCTCTGTGAAATGGGAAGGTTGCTCCCGGAAGAAAAGCCAGACCCAGGCAGGGCACATCTCAAACTGGGCTTTCATTTCCAGCTCCAGTTCTTACCCCAAACAAGCCGCTGGGGACGGTGCACAGACTCCCGACCCTTACCACCACCAGCTCCATCACACCCGCAGTGCCACCCGCCATAGAGCAAAGCCGCATGGGCCCCAGCCTATGGGCACACCGAACACCTGTTCTCTCCTTTCCCTTTCTTTTCCTCAAAGGACAGTGACACTTTTCCAGGTCCCCTGCCCACCCGCCCCACCCATCCCCACCTGGTCAGCTCCATTTTGTTTCCCGCTCCTAGAAGTTGGGGGGGAGGGGGTCACCCAGCCTGCCTTCTCTCCCTGCCTCTGCAGGCCCCANCCCCCCCCCAGCCCCACCCCCCCCGCAGTCCCCCCCGCCATAGAGCAAAGCCGCATGGGCCCCAGCCTATGGGCACACCGAACACCTGTTCTCTCCTTTCCCTTTCTTTTCCTCAAAGGACAGTGACACTTTTCCAGGTCCCCTGCCCACCCGCCCCACCCATCCCCACCTGGTCAGCTCCATTTTGTTTCCCGCTCCTAGAAGTTGGGGGGGAGGGGGTCACCCAGCCTGCCTTCTCTCCCTGCCTCTGCAGGCCCCACATCTGTGGACCTCCCCCTTCCCTCCATTCCCAGCACAGCCCACCCAGTCCTTGGGCCTCTTCAGCTGTGGCTCTAGGCTCCAGGTGGGACCCGGGCTCCTGGGCAGGACCAGGAGAGGAATTTACATGGCACTGCCCAGACATGCCCCACAACATGCCCTTTGTAAAGAAACTGCTCACATCCTGACTTCTTCCAGTCTCCAGTCCCTCTGACATGGGTTTCATTTTTTTTTTTTTTTAATTTGTTCAAGTTGACGGCCTCTACTGGTTAGAAACAGTGTGTTAGGGCTCCCCCTGTCCTCCTCTGTTTCCCCTCCTCTCTGGGTGACATCGGGGCACAGGGGACACTCCTCTCCCCCAGTGACTGGTGGCAGGGTGTGGGGAGATGTGGGGAGGGGGCTGGTCAGGAGGTCCCCCCTCCTCCGCTGACTCCCCAGCCACATTGTTAAGAGGGCCATCAGCCTCTGTCCTCACCATTTCCACTGCAGGTTGTCCAGGACAGTGAGGACTCAGGGTCTAAGCTCATGTCCTGCGAGAGGCACAGAGATCCCCCTGAGAGCCAGTCTGTCCCGTCTGATGATCTGCTGATGAGCCCCCACCTCAGCTCTCCCAGCTCTGCCGCTCCTCTCTCCAGCCCCTCCCTGTGCTGCAGGGACCAACCCCCACCCCCACGGCAGGCATGGGTTCTTAACCTCCCATCAGCCATAGGAGGCTGCTTTCCTTCCATGTTTGCCACACTGCCATTTCTATTCCACTGTAGCAGCCCCATCCTGCAAATGCATAGCTCTGAGGTCCCAAACACGCTGAGGGTGGGCCCTCTTTCTGCCTCGCTCTCGGCCCATCCATATTGTTTCCAGTGCCTGGCCCTGGCCAAGCCATTGACACAGAGCATGGAGCCCCAGGGTGCTTTCCCTTCCTCTCTTCCTGAGTCGTCCCACCCCAGGGCCCCCAGCAGCTTCCCATCCTCTGTCCTGATGGGCTTGTCCTCACCAGCCCCATCCTCCTGCCCAGCTCTGTAGCTCATCAGAACCCTGGAGACTTCTCTGTGAAAGGAAGCCTAGGGAAAGAAGCCACTTTTCTTTCCCAAACATAAAGCCAAGCATTCAAGACGCAGGCTCTCCAAGACTCGAGGGAGCCAGCCTGGAGCCCTGCAGCTAGGGCTCGGCTGTGCTGCTTTGTTCTCCATGGTGCCGGCCCTTCCCCAGGAGCCATGAGGCCGGATTCAGGGTCCCGGGAGCTCCGGACAACATTGTTTGTGAGGATCCGAACATTTCAGCTTCGCAGTTCCACACTGCCATCTCCAGGGAGTGGCCCGCCGAGTGACAAAGCTGCATGCACAAGGGCTGCTCTGAGTGGCTCTGGCAAGAAGGGCTTCCAGGGGAACAAGGCTTCCAGAGTAACCGAGACCAGCCTGCTTCACTCACATTGTTCTTGCTGAGCACGTTGAGAGGTGTCGCTAGGGAAGTGGCCTCGAGTCCCTGCCTGTTTGCAGCTGGCACTTCATGCAGGAAGTGATTTGTCCATTTCAAGGATTTTAAACTCGGGCATCACAGGGGAGCCTGCCAGCTCTCCCTTGATACCTGTCCTCCCCTCTTTCCATAGCAATAGAACCTTCATGGATCAATGAGACCACAACCAGCCAGGGACTACACTCCCCAGCCCCCTCCCAATGAGATGTGGCTACACCACTAAATTCTGGCCAACAGTATGCAAGAGATGACATTGGCAGCTTCAGGACACAGTCCTGAAAGAGAAACAGTGGACCTTACTTCCTTCCTGACTCCTACCTAATGGCTAGAATAAGGATGTGATGGCTGGAGGTGAAGCAGCCATTTTGGACCATGAAATAGAAGCCTCGTGTTGAGGACAGTTGAGCAAGAGGATAGGTCCCTAATGATTGTGGAACCACACTACCAGCTTTGGGCTGCCTACCCCAAGACACGTAAGAGAGAAATAAACGTGTACCTTGCTTAAGGTGCTGCTTGGACCTTCAGTCACTCTTAATAAACCTAATCCTAACAACAAGGGGCTACATGACACAGCCACTAACTTGGTATTTCTGCAAAGGCAACACAGCTGAAGGCTGCAGCCCAAGTGACAACATCTCCATTCCAACAACTGCTGGGGATGTACTGCTTTAAGACTGCCCACCTGCTGCTCTTGGCTCATACACATGCTGGGAGGGATGGGGGAGGGCTCTTTCCCAGGTATCCTTCTGAATTTTGAAAACGTGAATAAATTAACTGATCAAAACACAGATGGATGAAAACTAAAACTAAAGCAAAATGGAAGATAAGAGGTAAATTCATGACAGTGATTTTCTCAGGGTTCACAGAACATTTTACATATTATAGGGTGAAAACAAGGCAGATAGAGGAACAGCAACTGTCATTTCTGGATACATGGGGGTTTGTCATGTTATGCTTTGTACTTTTCTGTATGGTTTTATGTTTTTCAATATGAAACCATAATGGTAAAAACCTGCATGTGAGGCAAACACAGACATTCTGGCTGCCGCTCAGTCTCCAGGCCCCTGAAACAGGAGGGGAAACCTACCAACAGCCTGGGCCAGAGTCTCCCAGGCTGAGATGTAGAGCTCAGGAATGTGGGACTTTGCAAACACCTGTTTCACATCATTTTGCTGATTAATCAGAGAGTAATCCTGACCACCCCACAGCCCCAGCATAAGCAGGGAATAGGAGCAGAGGGAGAGGAAGAAGCAGACTCCCCACTGAGCAAGGAGCCTGATGCGGGACTTGATCCCAGGACTCCCGATCATCACCTGAGCTGAAGGCAGATGCTTAACTGACTGAGCCACCCAGGTCCCCCTGACCAAGTCTTGATTTTCCCTTCATTCTTGAAAGATATTTTCGCAGGGTATAGGATTCTGAGCGGATAGCTCTTTTCTCTTTGCACTTGAAAAATATTATAATACTTCCTCTGGGCCTCTATAACTCCTGATGAGAAACCCACTGTCATTTAAATGGTTTCTTTCTCTATAGGTAATGTGTTGTTTTTTTCTGGCTGCTTTCACAATTTTTTTTTCCTCTGTCTTTAGTTTTAAAAAATTTAATGATAATGTCTCTTGGAGTGAATTTCCTTGTGTTTATCCTCTTGGACATTCACTCAGCTTCTGGAATCTGCAGGTTTAGGTGTCTTGACAGATTTGCAAGGTTTTACAGCCATTATCTCTTCAAGTCTTTAGTGTGCTCCATCTTCTTTCTTCTCCCCTTCCAGGAATCAAATGACATTAAAGTGAGATCTTCTATTATAGTCCCTTAGATCCTGAGGCTCTGTTTTTGGTTTGTGTTCCCCCCCCCCAGTCTGTTTGTTTTTTTTTTCTCTGTTGCTCAGATTGCATCATTTCTATTGTCCATCTTCCCGTTCACTGATTCTTTCCTCTGTCTCTTCTATTCTGATACTGAGCCCATCCACTGAGCTCTGTATTTCGGTTATTGTAACTTCTGAAATTTCCACTTTGTTCTTCTTTATATCTTGTGTTCTTTGTCAAGACTTTGCTTTTTAAACTCTTTCAAGAGTGTTCATAACTGTTCAGGAGCACTTTTGTCATAGTTGCTTAAAAAATCTTGTCAAGTAACTCTAACATCTCCGTCATCTTGGTGTTTCCATCTACTAATCATCTTTCTTCACTCGGCTTAAGACGTTCCTCGTTCTTGGTTTGATGAGTGATTTTCTATTGAAACCTGGACATTTTTATATTATAAAATTCTGGAGCTTATGTTACCTTTCTGTTTTAGCTGGTTTTCAAGACCACTAGCAGGGAAATAAGGGGTGCTGCCTCGTTACTGGCAGGTGTAGGTAGAAATTCAGTTTCCTCATTTGACCTGATGTGGGGGTTCCTCATTACTGACACTCACAGGGGAGTTTTACCAGCCAGTGGTGATAAAAGTCTTGCCTCCCTACTTGGCCTCACTGACCCCACTCTGGTAGGGATGTTGGGTCCTTATTATAGTCTAGGATCCTCACTTGGCCTTTGCCATTAGAGGCGGGCAGAGGGGCACAGATTTTCCTGTTGTGTTTGGCTGGAGTAGAGTGGCTAATGCTTGAGTTTTCTGTTCTTCTGGGCTGCTCCTTTACCAGTCTTTTGGCTAAGAGACTTCTTGTCCATGCCTATTGGCATTTCTGGGTTACTGCCTGTTTCTGATCCAATTCTGGGCAAAAAGAAAACTTAGGGACTCACTATAATTTCATTCCTTAGGTCTCAAGATCCCTAGTTGGTCCATCTTCTTCTCTCTGCTTTCAGGGTCTAGGTATAATAGATAATAGATGGATAGATAGATAGATAGACAGATAGATAGATAGATAGATAGATAGATAGATAGATAGATAGATAATGGGGGAACCTGGGTGCCTCTTGATTTTGGCTCAGATCTGATCTCAGGGTCATGAGATCAAGCTCTGCATCAGGATCCCCACTAAGCAGAGAGAATCTGCTTGGGATTCTCTCTGTTCCTCTGCCTCTGGACCTCCCCCTGCTCATGCAAAAAAATAATCTTTTTTTTTTAAGGTTTTTATTTTTTGACAGAGAGAGACAGCACAAGTAGGCAGAGTGGTAGTCAGAGGGAAAGGGATAAGCAGGCTCTCTGCTGAGCAGGGAGCCCATTGCAGGGCTTAATTCCAGGGTCATGACCTGAGTTGAAGGCAGCCGCTTAACTGACTGAGCCACCCAGGCATCCCTAAATAAATCTTTTTTTAAAAAAAGATAGATGATATAGGTAGATAGATGATATAAATCATAGATATTCTATAAAAAAATATCTCTATCTCTATAAAATATTTAGGGTTTTTAATTTTACTTGGCAGGAGGAATAGGGAAAAGTATGTCTGCTCCATATTTCAAGTTTATGCTCCAAGTTTAGTTCGGCCAAGCTACCTTTGGACATGGTTGTTCTTAATCTAGGACTGGCATCAACATTTCCTTCAATCAGCCTAAGGAAGGCTCCATGCAGATAGACCTCAGGCACAGTCATGGAGAAAGTCAGGGTGAGAACAAAACAATGCCCCTATCAAGCGCTTGCTGCTCCCACCCTGACAGCAAATGCCACCTCAGCAGGACACCCGCAGCAAGCATCAGCTGGAGCAGCCTGGCCTCTGGCCCCAGCCCTCCTGACACACTGTTTCTGACTCCACCGCCAGAGGGAGGACTGACAGTCCTCACAAGGCCAATGCCATCTGTCTGAGGGCCTGGTGAGAAGCCAGACCACCACCGTCCTTTCCCCTGGTTCTCGTTTCAGCTTGTTTAAGGGACCTGTTCCTTGGAAGGCCACACCGTGAGCTGTATGCAGCCTACTTCTCCTGTGGGCGCTTGGCCTCCCTTCAGGGCTGGGCCACTGTGGGGCTAGAGGGCCTCATCAGACAGGGTAGAGTGAGGGGAAGGCACTGAGTCAGGTCATGGGGTGCTGAGGGCTCATGCCGCAGCCCCACCTCTGCTCTCATCCAGATGGGGTGCAAATCAGGAAGGAAGGGGCTCTGGGGGGTGTGCCCACTGCCCTCAGGCAATCCTACACACTCCCCTTTCACACTCACTTATGGCTTCCTGGCCTAGTAACCAATGTAGAAATTAGACCTCCAGCTCCTCCACTTAGCAGCTTTGGGGCAAACTGTTATTTCAGTGAGCATGTGTTTCTGCTATAAAAGAAGGGTCAGATTCGATTTCAGAAGCAAGCAGCCAGCAGCTGCTACTTGCCTGTGACACGGCGTCTGTAGCTGGAGAAGGAAGGGATAGATGTCCTGAGGTTCCAGGGGCAGTGACCTCTAAGTGCCCTCCTTCACTTCCCCATTCACATACTGGAGCTTCCTGGGATCACCTCCTGGGTCCACTGCTTGCAGTTGAATCCCTGATCCAGGTCCATTTCTGGGGAACACAAACCTGAAGACCCTGATTCCAGGGCAGCCACCAGAAACCCTCCTTCCATGTCGCTTCTCCCTTGATGGGGCATGGGGCAAAAGAGAGGAAAGCCAACCTGCCTCATGCACTCAGCCTGGGAGTCAGGCCAGCAGGGCAGCCAGAGGTCTGGTGCTGCCAACACTGACCTCAAGCTGCTAGTCCAGAAAGAGCCTGTGTGGCCATTCTGCTCATAGCCACATTTTGAAAGGTCCTTCTCTACCCCAGCTTATTCAGGCCACATCTCAGGAAGGGAAGAAAGGGTAGAGGGTAATGGGTGGGGCAAAACAAGCCTGGTTATGCCTGCTAGAAAAAGCTACTCTCCGGCCAGCCAGTCCAGGGCAGATGTCCCTCATGTAAGGGCAAACCACAGCCATGGGGTTTATGCTATGCACGTTACATGTTAGATCTGGTACATGCTCTGTGTGTTATATGGTATGTGTTATGTGCTATGTGTATTACACGCGGTGCATATGATGTGCCAGGTGTTACCTGCATACATGCTGCGTGCAATGTACATTATGTGCTATAAATGCATGCATAGTGTGTGTCACATGCTACGTGTGCCATACGTTGCATATGTTGTACGTTCTGTGTATTATATATGATGTGTGTTATATACTGTGTGTAGCATATAGCATGTACCCTCTTATGTGTCACATGCTATAAATACTATATGCTATGTATGTTACATGCTACAATATTATTCACTGTTACATACCAAACATGTCTACATGCTATATATTATGTGCTACGCATATTTTATACTGTATGTGTTATATGTTATGGATGTTGCATGCTATACGTTATATGCCATATGTGTTATATGCAACTCTTTGCAGACGCTGGCCGGTTGAGTCCAGTCCCAGGAGGAGATGGTGCTGGCTGTGGTAGAATAAGCCCTCTCCAGCTCTGAGCTCCCTCTACTCCTGACTATACCCACCAAGGTGTTGCTACAAGATCCCAGGCTAGGCCCAGAGTCTTTTAGCTGTGCTAAAAGCTGGGTCTGATGACAGCATGGCCCACAGCAAAGGACCTTTGTTCTTGTTTATATCTGTGACATACAAATGTGCCATAATCTGTTTATCCACTCTCCTATTGTTGGACAGTGTGCTGTTTCAAATTTTCAGTTGTTTATAAAATAGTTGTTATTAAATTGTTTATGTTTTCCTTTCTCTTGGGTAAATATCAGAGTGGAATTTCTAGGCCATATAAAAGTACATTTTAACTTTATAACAAATTTTCACTGTTTCAAAGTGTTTGAACTAAATTAACATCACAGACAGCGGATGTCTGTTTCCCATCCCAGCCAAACTTTGTTCATCAATCTGTTCCATTTTAGTCATTCTACTAGTTAAATAAAGGCATCTCAGGCAGCTTTTAATTTTTATTACCCAGATAACTGATGATGTGAAGTATCCTTTCAAATACTTATGGCCATCTGGATATCTTCTTTTGTGAAATGTGTCTTTTGCTCATTTTTTAAGATCAGTTTCTTTGTCTTTTTCTTATTAATTTATAGGAACACTTTATATATTCTTGATAGAAATCCTTTGTCAAATGTATGTATTCTGAATGTCTTCTCCCAGTATTTGGCTTGGCTGTTTATTCTCTTGATGAACTCTTTTAATGAACAGAAATTCTCAATTTTAATTTTGATTAGTATTTTGGGTCTTTTTGTCCAAATAAATGTAAGCATGAATGGTATATAATACTTCTAGGAAGCTTTCTTAAAAGGGATAGGGCATGCTCTTCACCTTCCTTTCTCCTATCCTGCTGCCAGGAGCACATATGTGATGGCTGGTGCTCTAACATCCATATTAGACAATGAGGTGGTCTTGGGAATGGAAGCCACATGATAACAGGAGCCTGAGACATCATGAGGATACCATACTAGCCATAAAACTGTCTACTTCCAGACTTCCTTTATATGAGACAAAAATGCACTTCTATCTCATAAAAGCCTCTATACTTCAGGATTTTGTTCCTCATAGCTGAACTTAATTATAACCAATATATAAAGAAAGATCAGTTAGCAGACTCACTGATTATTTTTCTGTATTCACCTTAGTTTCAAAATTTCTCTAAATCAGCAAGTCTTCATGCTCATCATCCATCGAAGTCACACAGTAAGCTTATAAAAGTGGGAATGCCCATGATTCAGTTTGGGCCTGAGTGGGAGGCTCAGGTACCCTGTTTTTCAAATAGGATGTTGTCTCCCCAGGGGGTGTCTCCATGGCTGTCAAGTTGAGAATTGGTGCTTGAAATCCATACTTTATTCTTGGCTTGAAAGTGTAAGCATTATGATCTAGAGAGCTGAGCTTTGGCCTCTGGTGAGAAATGGACCAATACTTGACAAATTATATGAAGTAGAATTGGACTCATAAGTTCTAACATGTGCCTTGAAATACAGGCAAAACCTACAAGCTGGCCAAATGAAGTTGCTTATTTAGAGAGTACATGTAGTGGGGAGCAGTGGAGCACTACGGGTCAGGAACCAGAAGGTCTTGGCTCCAAGAGGAATGACTTTGGGCCGATTATGTGAGCCTCGGTTTCTTCCTCTGAACTATGAGTCTGTTAGAAATAATACCTGTCTGGTGCCCAGAATGTTGGGAGGACAAAATAAGATGGATGGTGGACTTCAAAGGGCCTTGCATGTTACATGCAGGCATGCTCCTGACATCTCTGCGCTATGGGCAAGTAGGGATTCTGTTCAGCCACACAGCATGCTGATAGACCCCATGCACAGCCATGCACCCTTCAGAGCTTTGCATGGGGCCACCAGATCTAGACCCAGCCCCTCTGGCACCTGGAACAATGATCTTTATCACCTTTTAGAATCAGAGAATCAAGTAAAAGCTGTTGATCTAGGCATCTGGGTGGCTCAGTGGGTTAAAGCCTCTGCCTTCGGCTCAGGTCATGATCTCAGGGTCCTGGGATCGAGGCCCGCATTGGGCTCTCTGCTCAGCAGGGAGCCTGCTTCCTCCTCTCTCTCTGCCGGCCTCTCCACCTACTTGTGATCTCTCTCTCTGTGTCAAATAAATAAATAAAATCTTTAAAAAATATATTTTTTTAAAAAAAGAAAGCTGTTGATCTTCTCCCTGGACAATGCAAAAAGCACAGAGGTGTGTCCCCACAAAAAATGCACAGAGCCTCAGGGCTCACTGTCACCAGGAAGCCAACCATGAACTTAAAGTGAGAACACATGTTCTATCGTGTCACCTCCACTCAGGACCAGAGAGAGAGAGTGGTCACTCCAGGCAGTGGGACAACCTGTTAACAAGGGTGTGGCAGAGAATAATGAGTGGTAAGTCCTCAGAACGGAGATTGCTCATGGATATTTTCGGGCAGGTGTCCCCAGCCTCACCTCTAACAGGAGGCAGCTCTCCAACTTTGGGGCTGGTTATAGACTGAATTATGTGCCCCCCAAATCCATATGTTGAAACCCCAACCGTCCAGTGACTGTACTTGGAAATAGACCTTTACAGATGTAATTAAGGTTAAATGAGGTCATAAGGGTGGGGCCCTGATCCAGTAGGACTGACGTCCTCGTAAGAAGAGGAGGTGACAGAGGGTGCCTTGGTGGCTCAGCTGGCTAAGGATCTGACTCTTGATTTTGGCTTAGGCCATGATCTCAGGGTTCTGAGAGCGAGCCCTGCATCAGGCTCCGTCCTGGATGTGGAGCCTGCATAAGATTCCGTCTCTCTCCCTCTCTCTGTTCCTCCCCACCTTTCCCCACCTCAACCAGAAGAAGAGAAGGAGGAGGAGGAAGGAAATGAGGAGGTGACACCAGGGATGTGTGACCACAGAGAAAAGATCAAATGGGAATACAGTCAGAAGGTGGCCATCTACAAGCCAAGGACAGAGGCCTCAGAAGAAACAACCCCGCCAACACTTGATCTTGGACTTCCAGCCTCCAGAATTGTGAGAAGTAAATGTCTGTTGTTTAAGCTACCCAGTCTGGGTATTTGTTCTGGCAGCTGGAGCAGATTGAGACAGTGCCCACACAGCCTGGGGTTTGCTCTAGACATTGGGATGGGGTTGGAGCGCAGGCAAATGAAGGGTCCCCAGAGCTCACCTTCACTGGCCCAGGTGCCTCCAGCGCTACCAGCCCCAAATCATGCCCCACTCCCCACTCCACTCACCTCCCCAGCCTTTGGGTCCAATTCGGGGACCATGATTTCTTCTCTGGTTTATTTCTTTCTTTTTTTTTTTTTTTTTAGATTTTATTTATTTGACAGAGAGAGAGAGCACAAGCAGGGGGAGCAGCAGGCAGAGGGAAAAGCAGGATCCCTGCTGAGCAAGGAGCCCCATGTGGGACTCCATCCCAGGATCATGACCTGAACTGAAGGCTACACTTAACTGACTGAACCACCCAGGAGCCCCTTCTCTCTTTTTAGAAGGTAGATTTACTTAATAGCTTTCATTCAGAAGGAAGTTGTAATCCCATTGTGGAAATAAACAGAGATCACCCAAATGAGAACTGGCAAAGGTGATTAACTCAGAGTTTGCTACACAAGGGAGTTAGCCACCATCACACACATTTTGGCAGAGACTCAAAGGCAGCCAGAGAAGATAAGATTTATAGCAGAGCAAACGTTAGGTGTCCGGTGCACCGTGCAAAAGCTAAGTGTTGAATCTAGGTAGTGGGTGTATGAGAGTTAAACTATTTTTTCAACGTTTCTAACTTTATACATGTTAGAACACTTTCAGAAGTTGGGGGGAAATGCTGGATATGCAGTTTTACTGAAACAGAACACTGACCAACAGTTGCAGAACGTGAGTCACCAGCTTGAATTTAAAAACCTATAACATTTTTATTTCTGTGTTTACATATTTGTTTGTACAGAGAAGTGCCCGAGGGTCAGGGAACCCCATCTGTGGCCTGTCCATGCTGGAGAGCCCTCCCACCGCACTCTAGAGGGCCACACTGCTTCCTGGCCCTTACATACTCCCACACACTCGACTGAAAACCACAGGCAGTTTCCTGGGAGGCCAGTCCTCAGCGCTCAGGCCTCCTGGCCCCGGGGCCCCTCCCCCCACACATACTTGGCCTCCCTTTTGGGGAGAACTGGCGTCCACTCCTAGGAAAGGTGCTCATTCCATCTCCAGCCACAGCCACCCCATCACACTCCAGAGTGGCCAACTCGACCCTCAGCCCACCCCCACCACAGAGCTCCTTGACTCCGGGCTCAGGATGGCCACGCAGGGCTGAGGGCTAATGAAGCATCTCGATTGGTTTTTCCCCTCTAAGTGAATCAATCAATCAATCAGAGTCTAGCTTTGAAACCCATGTAATCCCTCTCAGCCCCAACAGTAGCACTCTGGTCCCCCAGGTCGTGTCACTAGCCTCCCTCCTGGGCTCTAGCTACCCTCTTGGAACCCTCCATGTGTCCTCCACGCAACAGCCAAGCATCCCTGTCAAAACAGCCATGCCAGGTGATTTCTCTGCTCAGGACCCTCCCGGGGCTCTCAAAAGAAAAGCAAAGTATTGAGCAGGCTCTCAAGGCTGTGTATCAGCAAACTTCAGCCCAGGGGCCAAATCTGGCCCTCAGCCTGTTTTTTGTAAATGCACTTCACTGGAACGCAGCCACACACACATTCGCTCTCGATTATCTGTGGCTGCTTTCCTGCTAGGAGTTCATCTGGGGCTGCCCTAGATGTCGCCTGGAAGACACTCAAGTAGTCCCACGGAGGAGCCCGCTTAGAAAGCAGCCAAAGCCCACAGCCAGCTGCCGGCACCACGCTGCCAGCCCTCTGTGTGCACCACCTCGGAATGTGCTCCATCCGCAAGCCTTCAGATGACCGGGGCCCCAGCTGACATCCGACACTGAGTGGAAACTGCCCAGCTGAGCCCCTCCGCAGTGCCTGACTCCCCCAGCCTCACTGAGCATGATACATGGTTGCTTTATGCCACTACATTTGCAACAAAACTGCTTGTAATCCCATTCCATCTTCTTCATATGGTAAACACAACTTCCATTCCATCAAAACAGCTGTCTTTCCTTGATGAAAAGCATATATATGCATATTAATCATATGTGCATCTATACATACGTGTAGATAGCAGGTTTGGGTCCCTTTGCTTCACAAAGTGGGATCTTGTTTCACACATTGTACGTCTTGATTTTCTCACTCACTATCCTCTACAAATCCCTCTGGAATCTTCTGCCCCAGCCTTCCTTTAGTCTCTTTCCTGGTTGCCTAACATTCCAAGTGTAGATGACTGTAATTTGCTCAGCCCTCGCTGGCTGGTGAGCAGTCACTTTGCTCTGCTTTGGGGACAGCAAAGCACCCAGATTCATCCACAGCACTTTGTTTTGTTGCCGTGGCTGGGGCGGAAGATAGATGGACTTTTAATTGAAAGCATGCTGCCTCGCTGCTTTCCAGGTAGCCTGATGTCCAACCTCTGGAAGACTGAACTTTTTCTCGCTGTGGACACAGGTCCCCCAAGTGTAGAGGGCTATCACCAGCTACTCGGGGGTCAGCATTCTCCAGCTCTGCACCTAGTCAGCACAGCTCCGTGCAAACCCTTAGACAAATCCAAGTGCCAGGGTTTCTCAGACCCAACTAACCTTCCTCAGCTGATGGACACCACTAGGTGTAGATAAAAATCACAACCCAATTCCCCTATGGAGAAGAAACGGCCGATCAGTGCCTGGTGGACAAGAACCCTGGGGGCCTCCACCAGTGCACCCTACTCCTCCCCACCCCCCACCCCCCACCCCCCTGTATCTAGGCGCCCTGGTGTCCTCTTGTGCAGAGGGAACTGCCAACCCACATACACCTGGAGCCACGCAGCCAGAGGGCCACCTTAATTTTCAGAGGCAGAACCATGTAAACCAGAGGTTCCCGACTCTCACATCACACAGCTCTTGGGGTCTCCAAAAACTCTTATCAAGTATGTATATGCTAATAACTTAGTAGCGGCTAGAAAGCCAAAGACAGAAGCTGAGACAGAACTACTTTATTTCACTCTGAAATAACTGCGGTTACTTCCTAGCCCACTGTGTATGCCCATTGGGGCCCCCACGGCTTCTCAAGCCTCACAACCGGCCGGGACGCCCGCTGCCCCACAGTGACCTCCATGTGTTATTAAAACACACCTTTGCCAGGATAGGGTCTCCCAAAGGACTGGAGTATCATTTAGTGTGGAGACTGGCACAACCTGGAGCCTGCAGCCCCACCGTGTTTAACAGAGGGATCTGCATCCCCTGGGGCTGAGCGCCCTGAGGCCAGCGGCTCCCACCTCCTGCCAGGCTCAAGAACTCCCCAACCCTCACCCCTCCACCCCACCCGTCAGCAGAACCCGGAGCCTGCAAGAATCAGGAAAGTTCTCCAAGCAGTGGTGGGTCCTGGGCCACGGCATCCGCTACCGAGGCAGGAGCCTGGCTCTGGGTGGTCACTAGCATAGAGCAGGGGTGCCAGAGTTCATGCTCCTGGGACCCTGTGGGTGTATGGGAATGCCCCCGGATGCTTGCATGGCCATCACCCCACAGGGAAAGCCTGGGCAACGGCGCTGGGAGGGCACCACGCTGAGACAGAAAAGGGAACCCGGTGGTGGGACGCAGGCTGGCAGCACTTCTGCTGGGGACCAGGCCCTGATGAACTGTGGGGACAACAGGCAACCCCACCCTGCACCACTTGACACAGAAACCAAGATCAGACTTCATCCAGCAACAAGCCAGTTGTGATCCATCATGTGGTCCCCCACACACCGGGGCTGGACCAGGGTCTGTCTGTGGTCTCTGCAGTCCCAGGGAGCCCTCCAGGGCTCGGCCACGTTCTTGAACACAGCCAGGGGCACAGTAGATGCTCTGTATAATGACGTTTACAAGGACAGACTACACAGAAAGAAGACAGGGAAAAATACACACACAATATTCACAGTATTTATTTTTGAAGTGAAAATTTTGAAATTTTGAAATATTTGAAAATATAGGCTATTTATTTTGTTTTCCTGCATTTTTGCATTTTCTAAACTATATAGGTATCATCAGAATAAACTTTTTAAAGCAATGTTTGACTCACAAAGCCCTGAATTCCTATCGAAGAGGGACAAAGTCTGAGAAACGGGATCTCAAACTCAGATGCCTCCAGGTGCCTGGCGAGTTGAGGAAAGGAGAGCAGAGGTGGGCATGAGGCAATAGGGAGTGGTGGGGACTGCAGAAAACCGGCTGCGGTGAGAAAAGCAGGCTACTTCCATCTCCAGCTGTTGCCTCGATAATCTTAAAGCATCATAAAAGCTCGTAAAAGCTCGGAGGGCAGGCCTATTCTGCAGACAGAAACAGGGGAGGCAGAGCCCAAGATGACACAGCAAGAAGCAGCTACCAGGTGCTTGTGGGAAGATACAGAATGTGCAGCAGCGCGGGGCGCGGGCGCCACCTGCCGGCCGCGGAAGGCCGGCCCCACAGTGGCCACTCTTGCCCACGCCACGCCCGCCGCGGGTCTGAGCAGCAGCAGCCCCGCGCGCAGGAGCCACCGAGAAGGATGCGCAGGGGCCTCCTTTCACCCTCTCAACACAGCCGCTGCCCAGCCTCACAGCGGCGTTGCCAGGGGTTGCGGGAGCGGTGAAAGCAGCATCAATCTGGAAAACACGCCACTGAAACTTAAACGGGCACACGGAGCCTAATCTTTACGGACTTCGGGTAGGGGAAAAGATTCCTACCTAGAAATTATCTACATTAAAATTAAGAAGTTCTGGTCTTTAAAAGGCACCATAAAGAAAATGAAAACAAACAGTGGGGGGCGGGGAGGATACTTGTGCAATACATATAGTTTAAAAATGACACACTCAGAATAAATAAATAAATAAATGTATATGTATGTGTACACACACACACACACACACACACACATATTCTTAAGTCTGAACCAAAAAGAAAACACACAACTGAATGGCTTAAAACCCAAAACTTGCTACTTCCTAGGAGAGGAGCCAGGAAGGCCAGTAAATGTGGGAGAAGATGTCCGACTTTGTTTTCAAGGAAGTATCCATTAAAACTGATATGCAATTTCCCACTCACTAAATTAGCAAAAATTAAAATCTCTGTATAGAGTGTTAGGAAAGAGAAGAAAAAAGAACTTCCATATACAGCTAGTGGAAATCTCAAATGTAGTAATCACTGGAACTCCACTTGGCACCCAATAAAGGTGGAAATCTAACAGAGGGGCTTTCCTATGGCCCAGCACACCTGTCCTTCATGTATATACTCAAGAGAAATGCAAACACAAGTGCACTGGGATCCATGTAAAGAATGTTTGTAATAGCAAAAAAAAAAAACCCTGAAAACAACCCACATGGTAATTTACTGAAGAGGGAAAGGGGGAACCAACTGGCATGTCCCCATGTGGCTAGTAGACAGCAAGGAAAAGGAATGGCTGCAAACACATGCATGAACTTCAAAATCAAATGTTCACATGCCTGACACACACATAGGATTTACATAAAGCTCATTTACATAAAGTTAAAAAAACCGTAAATCTAAATAATCTTAAGACAGTGTTTCTCAACCTATATTTCATTATCACCTTCCAAAGGAGGCTTTTTAGAGATTTTTTCTTTAAAATGCTAACATCCCATGAAATTTCAATTCCACAGATACAGTACACATCTGTTCATATATTGTGGTTCTTCAGGGTACCACAAATAACTGTGTTATCCAAGTATTTTTTTTGCCTGTCCCCAACCAAGAACCAATTTTCACCTCCATGAAATAATATTTCCTCCTTGAAAATGCATGGGTTAAACCCTGTGAAATCATCTATATTCAATTTCACGTGGTTCAACTAATACATTGTTTAAAGTACATACATTAAGTGAAGTTAAGTCAATCAGAGGAAGACAATTATCATATGATCTCACTCATCTGTGGAATTCAAGTAACAAAACAGAGGATCATAGGGGAAGGGAGAGAAAAATAAAATAAGATGAAATCAGAGAGGGAGACAAACCATAAAAGAGGGTGAACGCCAGGAAATAAACAGGGTTGGGGGGCGGGGTTAACTGGGTGAGGGGCATTAAGGAGGGCCCACGATGTCATGAGCACTGGGTGTTATATACAACTGTAAATCACTAAACTCTACCTCTAACTAATAATACACTATATGTTAATTGAATTTAAATAAAATAAAATTTAAAAAATAAAGTATATATGCAGGAGGGTAAACTATAACAAAAAGCAAAGAATTGATTAAAACGAATTTTAGAACTATGACAACCTCTAGTAGAGAGAAGGGGGGGCCAGGATCAGGGAGGGGCGCACGAGGAGGGGACGGGTTGCTTCCAAAGTACTTGTAATGTTCTCCTTTTCAACCTAAGTAAGATATATTGTTTTATTGTGAATCTTTAGACTGCACAGATGTCTTTTATACACACTTCTTTGTTTAAGACATAGTTCAGCATTTAAAATTTCAGAAGCATGTAATTCAGATGGGTACTACAGCACATTTTCTATGTGTTGGTCCATTTTTTTAGGCATATCCAGGGGCAACAAGCATTTGTTAAACACCTGCCCCCTACCAGTTGTGTGATTGTGAGCAAGCTCCTTAACTTCGGTGTCTTGGTTTCCCTGTCTGTCAAAATGGGAATAAAAATGGCATCTACCTAAGTGGGGTATCCTGAAGCTTAAATGAATTAACTTCTGTAAGGTGCCTGGCACAATGCCTGGCAACTAAACTGCCACAGTAGAGCCTCAGGAAGACGACTTCCCTGGGGAGTTCACAGACCTCACCTGGGAAATCAGGTAAGGGCAACCTCAGTGATTTGAGCCAAACTCAATTGGGGACCCCCAACTACTTTCTAACTAGCAATCACAACGTAGATATATCAGAACCTATCTGAAGGTCAGGACGGAAGATTATTCTATCAGTCCAAACTTCAGCAGCCAGCTTGTGAACTTTAGCTCCAGAAATACACCCATTTGTTCATTCTTTCATTCCTTCAACCATTCAGGATTTCTCTCATGACTATTGCTGTGCTAGGCAGGATGAGAAACTGGAAAGAATATTTACAATCCAAACTTCATTCTCAATAGGCATGCCTAGCTCTCTGGCCCTGGTTCTTTGGTGCCTCCAGTCCCCACCAATATGACAAAAGATGTGCAAGACCCCCACACTATAAACCATAAAACACTGCTGGGATAAATGAGAAAAGACCTACACAAATGGAGAGATAAACTGTGTTCCTGGGTTTGAAGACTCAGTACTGTTAAAGTGTCAGTTCTCCCCAAATTGATCAAAGATTAATGCACTCCTAATCAAAATCTCAGCAAGCTTTTTTGTAACAACTGACAAGTTGATTCTAAAATTTATGTGGAAATGCAAAGGACCTAAAATAACCAAAATATCTTTGAAAAAAAACCTAAAAGAATTTATACTACTTGATTTCAAAAAGCCACAGAAATTGACACTGTGATATGGATATGGAAATAGACATATAGTTAAAGGAACAAAATAGACCCACAAATACATGGTCAACTAATTATCAACAAAGATGCCAAGGCAATTCAATGGAGAAAACATCATCTTTTTCAACAAATGGCAACATGCAAGAAGAAGAAGGAGTAGGAGGGTGGTAGGGAGAAAAGAAGGAAAGGGGTGAGGGAGAGGAGAGGAAAAGGGGAGGGGGAGAGGGGAGAGAAGGTGAGGGGAGGAGAAGGGAAGGATCTCAATATTTACCTCACACCATATACAAAAATTAACTTGGAGCAGATCATAAGAGTAAATTTAAGACCTAAATGTGTAAAATTTCTAGAAGAAAACAGGAGGAAAATTTAATGTTCATGTTGGTTTTAAAGAGATGCTCACAAACTCTCTGATCTTCCTTCTTTCAAGATGTGGAGTTTAATTTTCTCCTGCTGAATGTGAGACAGACTTAGTCAGTCACTTCCAGCAAACAGAATATGGCGGAAGTGACAGAATGTCATTTACAAGATTAGGCTATTTAAAAGACTGCAGTCTCCATCTTGGGTTTTCCCCCTCACCACCCGCTTGCCCATCTGTCTCTGTCTCTGTCTCTGTATTCACTCTGGGGGAAGCCAGTTGCCATGTCATGAAGTAGCCCTGTGGAGAAGGCAGCACTCCTGCTATGAGGAAAGGCCCATGTGGTAGAGAACGGAAGGCCTACCATCAATCACATGAGTGAGCTGAAAGTAGAAATTGTTTTATTTATTTCATATAGATATTTATTTTAAATATCTTTAAGATAGATATTTATCTTTTATATAGCTACTTGTAGATGCATAAAGATATAAAATCTTTAAATATTTATCTATTTTATATAGATATTTATTTCATCAAGCCTTGGATGACTGCAGCCTCATGAGAGACTGAGCCAGAACCACCCGGCCAGGGTGCTCCCAAATTCCTGACCCATGTGGAAATAATAAATGTTTGTTGTTTAAAGCTGCTAAGTTTGGAGTTATTTATGCAGCAATAAATAACTAAGACAGTAATCTTGGATTTGGCAAAAATGCCTTAAATATGACATAAAGAGCATGAATTACAACCAGAAAAAATCCATAAATCTGATTTTATAAAAATCAAAAACTTCTGCTCTGTCGAGGAAACTTCAACAGCATTTGTCCCAGTTTCTTCCACTAAATACAGCTAAAACCCTGAATATAACACAGCTGAGGATCATAGGAGCGGTGTCTCAGTCAACCCAGACTGCCACAGCAGAATACCACAGACTGGGTAGCTTAAACAACAGACTTTATTTCTCACAGTTCTGGAGCAGGGAAGTCCAAGATCAAGGTGCTGGCTGATTCAGTGTCTGCAAAGAGCCCTCTTCTTGAGTTGCAGACGGCTGCCTTCTTAATGCACCCTTACGTGGTCTTTCCTCAGTGCACGCTTATGAAGAGAAAGAGTGCTCTGGTGCCTCTTCTTAGTTGTACCAGGATACTAATCCCATCATGGGAGCTCCACCGTCATGACCTCATCTAAACCTAATCACCTCCCAGAAGCTCCACCTCCAAACACCATCACACTGGCAATTAGGACTTCAACATATGAATTTCAAAAAGACACAAACATTCAGTCTGAAATGAGGACTCTGAAAGATGGAAAGCAGATTGGTGACACAATGGCAGCATAGAGCTCCAGCCAGCCTAGAGACAGTACTTTGCTGCCCTGTCAACATGCAGTCAGTGATGAATGAATAGAGAGTATTCCCCCTGCCCAGTGACAGCAGGTGGCCCTGGATGGATTGCTTTCCTCCCCTTCAAGCATGGCATCAGCAGAAACTGAGTGGACTGTAGCCCCCCACCAAGGGTAGCAGATAGCGTATGGCAGCACAACAACAGTAGATAACCTGGGGCATTTTCTTCCCCACTGCCAGCTGTGTTAAACAAGGGGGGAGTCTGATCTTCCCCCCACCACTCAGCAGCAGCTGAAACCCCAGAGATTTCTCCCCTGTGGGTAGCATCAGTGGAAAACATGGAGGAAGTTTGGACCTAGTAGTGGTAGGCAATGCCCCTCACTCTCCAAACTAGGAAATGGTGGGAGGATTTTGGAGAGAACAGAACTGGGGAAAGGGATCCTCTAAACCTGTATAGGATATTTTGGACAGACAGCTGATTGACCTAGGTTTTCAGAATAGCCTTTGAATATCACACATACAAAGCAGACCAGAATAGCATTGCAAGGACTCAAATGAAATTGTCATTGGAACAGCTCACAAAAGTAGGCCAAGACCAGCATACTAACCTAAATAAGGATGACTTTTTGCTAAAATAGACTATTTCAATAGGATCCAGAGTCTCATAACATAATACCAACAATGTCCAGGATACAATAAAAAATCACTCATCATACCAAGAGCCAGGAAAACTACAACGGGAAGGGGGAAAGACAAACAACAAATGCCAACACTGACATGACTCAGACATTAGAATTATGTGGCAGATTTTGAAGCAGCCATCATAAAAATGCTTCAATAAGCAATTATGAATACTTTTGAAACACATAAAAATTAAAAATCTCAGTAAAGAAATTGAAGATATAAAAAGAACCAGAGGAGAATTATAGAATTAAATAATCAAAATTAAGAACTCACTGGATGAATGGCCAACAGACACATGAGAAAGTGCTCAACATCACTTGGCATCAGAGAAATACAAATCAAAACCACAGTGAGATACCACTTCACACCAGTCAGAATGGCTAAAATCAACAAGTCAGGAAATGACAGATGTTGGCGAGGTTGCGGAGAAAGGGGAACCCTCCTACACTGTTGGTGGGAATGCAAACTGGTGCAGCCACTCTGGAAAACAGTATGGAGGTTCCTCAAAAAGTTGAAAATAGAGCTACCCTACGACCCAGCAATTGCACTACTGGGTATTTACCCTAATGATACAAAGGTAGTGATCTTCGGGGGCACGTGCACCCGAATGTTTATAGCAGCAATGTCCACAATAGCCAAACTATGGAAAGAACCTAGATGTCCATCAACAGATGAATGGATAAAGAAGATGTGGTATATATATACAATGGAATACTATGCAGCTATCAAAAGAAACAAAATCTTGCCACTTGCAATGACGTGGATGGAACTAGAGGGTATTATGTTGAACGAAATAAGTCAATCAGAGAAAGACAAGTATCATATGATTTCTCTGATATGAGGAAATTGAGAGTCAGGGTGGGGGGTTGTGGGGGGTAGGGAGGGAAAAATAATGAAACAAGATGGGATGGGGAAGGAGACAAACCATAAGAGACTCCTAATCTCACAAAACAAACTGAGGGTTACTGGGCGGTGGGAGGGTAGGGATAGGGTGGATGGGTTATGGACATTGGGGAGGGTTTGTGCTTTGGTGAATGCTGTGAAAGATGTAAGCCTGATGATTCACAGACCTGTACCCCTGGGGCAAAGAATAAAAAAATAAAAAATAATTATATTAAAAAAAAAAAGAACTCACTGGATGGGGTCAGTCATAGACCAGAGATGAGATATGAAAGGTTACTATAGACAGATCAATAGAACTTATTCAATCTAGGGGCACCTGAATGACTCAGTCGGTTAAGCGGCCAACTCTTGATTTCAGCTCAGGTCTGATCTCAAGGTCATGAGATCAAGCCCTGCATCAGGCTTCATGCTCAGTGGGGAGTCTGCTTGAGGTTCTGTCTCTCTCTTTCTCCCTCTGTCCCTCCCTCTGCTTATGTGCTCTCTCTCTCTCTCTCTCTCTCTCTCTCTCTCTAAAATAAAGAAATAAATCTTCTTTAAAAATAGGATTTACTCAGTCTGACCAACAAAGAGAATAGATGGGGAGAATAGATGGGGAAAAAATGAAGAGAGAGCTCCAGAGACCTATAGGACAATAACAAAAGATCTAACATTTGTGTTATTGAAGTCCTAAGAAGAGAAGAGAAAGGGTGGAACAAAAAATATATATATTTGGAGGCATAATGGTTGAATATTTCTAAAATTTGGTGAAAAGCATAAACCTAATCATCCAAGAATTTAATAAATCCCCAAAAGGGGAAACATAAATAAATCCACCCAAGACATGTCATAATCAAACTTCTGAAAAGTAAAGACAAGAAAAAATGCTGAAAGTGGCTAGAAAGAAATAATTCATTGCCTATAGAAAAACATTTCAAATGACAGCAAATTTCTTATCTGAATCCAAGGAGACCAAAGGAAGTGACACAAGACTTTTCAAGTGCTGAAAGATAAGAACTGTCAATGCCAAACTGCATTCAGGTAATGTATCCTTTAAAAATGAGTAGGAATGAAGTCACTCTTAGGCAGAGAAACACTTAGAATTTGTCACCAGTAGATCTACTTCTAAAAAATGGCTAAGGTCAATCAATAGAAATAGAAAGGAAATGATACACAGACCTGTACCCCTGGGGCAAATACTACAGTATATGTTAATAAAAAATAAAAAGTAAAAAAAGGAAAGGAAATGATAAGAAAAGGAATCTTGGAACATTAAAAACAAAAAAAGAAAAAACAGTAAAATGGGTTTAAAAAAATAGGGGTAAATATGTTGTCCTTCTCCTTATAAATGTTTTTAATTGTGTTTGATAGTTGAAGTAAAAATTACAGCATGATCTGATGTGATGCTCAATATACATAGAGGAAATACAACAACTATATTTTAAAGGTGGGGAGGGGAAAAGTACCGAAGTGGAAGTAAGTTTTCTATACTTTCTTTGCAGCCTTAAAATGTCAGTACCAGTAGTCTGTGATAGTTGTGTAAGTATATGTCAGCCTTAGAGCAAACCACTAAAATAAAAATATACAGAGACATACTCAAAAAAACTACAGAGAAATCATAACTTAGGTCCCCAAGAATGTTCAAGTAACCCAGAGGCAAGCATGAGAAAAGTACAGAGAGGAACAGGAAACAGAAGGAACAAACAGAAAAATATAAGAAATACTGAAATATTGGAAACATTGATGATCCCTAAATCTCTAATTGGAATATGTGCACAACAGTCACCTCCTTTGAGCCTCTTGACTTGAACTAAGCTTTAAAATGATATTCATATAAGTACATCACGGTGGAATCCTAAAAAATGCTCGGGTAACCCACAGGCAAGAAAGGAGTAGCAAAGGAATGAAAAACAAAGGAAACGAACACAAAAGAAGTAACATGGAAGACTTAAGCCCTAACATAGCAGCAATTACTTCAAACATAAATGGTTTAAATATACCAGTTAAAAGACACACTGGCAAAGTGGATAATAAAGAAACACAACCCAACAATTTGTTACATAAGACATTTATTTCAAACTTATCCATAAGTAGATTGAAAGTTAATGGATGGAAAAAGATACATCCTGCAAATATTATTTTTTTAAGAAAGCAGGAGTGGTTACATGTTAATATCACACAGAATAAACTTCAAAGAAAAAAATTGCTAGTGACAAAGAGGCATATTATGAGATAAAAGAATTAATCCACTGGAAAGATACCATGATCCTAAATATGTGTCCACCAAACAACAGAGCTTCAAAATACATGAAGCTGAAAGAAGTAGACAAATCCACAACCATAGCTGGGGACTCAAGCACCCCTGTCTCAGCAATTGATGGAACTAGACAGGAAACCAGTAAAGACATGGAAGAACTGAGCAACAGGATTTAACGGACACTCATATAACACTCTAGCCAACAACAGCAGAATACACATGATTTCCAAGTGTCCATGGAATATTCACCAAGATAGGCCACTTCCTGAGTCATAGAGCAAACCGTAACAAATTTTTAAAAACTGAAATCATGTCGAGTATATTCCCTGACCATATGGAATTAAAATAGAAATAAATAACAAGAAAATCTTCTAACACTTGGGAACTAAACTGCACACTTCTAAATAATCCACGAGTCAAAGCAGAAGCTTCAAATGAAATTTAAAAATACATAAAACTGAATAAAAATGAAAACACAACATATCAAAATTGGTGGGATACATCTAAACCATCACTGAGAGGGGAATATATACCACTAAATGCTTACATTAGAAAAGAGGAAATATTCCTATCAATAATCTAAGTTCCTACCTCAAGAAACTAGGAAAAGAAAAACAAATAAACCCAAAGCAAAAAGGAAGGAAATAAAAAAAAAATAAGAGCAGAAATCAATGAAACTGAATATAGGGAAAAAATAGACAAAATGAAATAAAAAGCAGCTCTTGAAAAGATCGATACAATTGGGGCGCCTGGGTGGCTCAGTCTTTAAGCGTCTGCCTTCGGCTCAGGGCATGATCCCAGGGTCCTGGGATCCAGTCCCGCATCGGGCTCCCTACTGGTGGGAAGCCTGCTTCTCCCTCTCTCATTCCCCTTGCTTGTGTTCCCTCTCTTGCTGTGTCTCTCTCTGTCAAATAAATTTTTTTTAAAAAAATCGATACAATTGATAAATATTGAGTAAAATTAATAAAAAGAGAAAGAGAAAAGACACAGTTGCCAGTATCAGGAATGAAAAGGGGGCTATCAATACAGATGCTGCAGCCATTAAATGCATAAAAAGGAAATATGAAAACTACCCACATAAATTCAACAACTTAGATGAAAGCACCAGTTCCTGAGTCACAAACTACTAAAATATATCCAGAATAAAATAGATAACCCAAATAAATCCTATGTCTATTAACGAAATTGAATCTATAAATACTTCCAAAACAGAAATCTCAGTGCCCTGATAGTTTCCCTGGAGATGTTGGTCAAACATTTAAAGAATTAACACCAATTCTATGCAATCTCTTCCAGAAAAAAGAAGAGAAGGAAGCACTTCCAAACTCATTTTACAAGGACCTGAAACCAAAATCAGACAAGGACCATATTTTAAAAAAAAGAAAACTATACACAAATATCTCTCATGAACTTAAATATAAAATTCCTCAACTAAGTATTAGCAAACTGAATTGAGCAATATTTAAAAATAATTATGCTACACACCCAATTTGTTCAAGTGATACAAGGCTGGTTCCATACTTGAAAATCAATCAATATAATCCACTGTATTGGTAGGCTAAAAAAAGAAAACTCGTGTGATCATATCAATTGATATAGAAAAAATATTTTACAAAATTCAATATCCATTCATAATAAAAACTCTCAGAAAACTAGAAATAAAGAGGAACTTCCTCAACTTGATAAAAAAGCATCTACAAAAAAAATCCTACAGCTAATATCATATTTAACAGTAAAAGACTGAATATTTTCCCCTTAAGATCAGGAACATGGCTCTCACAAATCTTATGCAACATAGTGTTGGAAGTCTTGGCCAGAACAATAAAGCAAGAAATGCAATAAAATGTGCACGAATGAGAAAGGAAGAAATAAAACTGTCCTGATTTGCAGACAACATGATTATCTACATAGAAAATCCTAAGGCGTTTATTAAAAATAAAGTTCCTGGATTGGGGCGCCTGGGAGGCTCAGATGTTAAGCGTCTGCCTTCGGCTCAGATCCTGATCCCAGGGTCCTGGGATCGAGCCCCAGTCAGGCTCCATACTTGGCAGGAAGCCTGCTTCTCCCTCTCCCACTCCCCCTGCTTGTGTTTCCTCTCTTGCTGTGTCTCTCTCTGTCAAAAAAATAAATAAAATCTTTTAAAAATAAAATAATAAAATTCCTGGAATAAGTGAGTTTAACAAGGTTGCAAGATACAAGATGAACAAACATAAAGCAATTGTGTTTCTATATACTAGCAACAAAAAGTGAAAACCAGGGTTAAAAACACAAAACCATTTACAATCTATTCAAAAAGTTAAACATCTAACTATAACAACAAAACATACATAGAACGTGTATGCTGGACATTACAAAACACTGATGACAGAAGTCAAAGAAGCTTTAAATAAATGGAAAGACATTTTATGTTTGTGGATTGGAACACTCACATAATAAAGATGTCAATTCTCCCCTAATTGATATACTCAGTCTATCAAAATGGGTTAATTCAAGTCTGTGAAAATGCCAGAAAAACTTTTTTGTAGATACAGAGAAGATTGCTTTTAAATTTAAAACCCTCTCGAAAAAGGAAAATAGAGAGGAACCACGTAACTGAGGTTAAAACTAACTCATAGCTACAGTAAGTCAAGACTGTGTGCTACTGAAAGGGGGACACACACACACACACACAGACACACACACACACACACACACACAAAACAGTGGGACAGCATAGACTACTTCAGAAATACAGAACCCCAGATAGATTCATGCAAATTTACCCAAGTGATTTTTTTACAAAGGTACAAATTAGTTCAATGGAGAAAGTATAGGCTTTTCAATAAATGATACTGGGACAATTGCACATCCATTGGCAAAAACGTGAACTTTGACCTAAGTCTCATGCTTATTAAAAAATTAATTCTAAGTGGACAATGAATTTAAATAGAAAATGTATAACTATTTAAAAATTTTAAGGAGAAACAAAAGACAGTATCTTCAAAACCTAGAGCTAAGCTAAGTGTCCTGAGACAAGATGCTAAAAACACAGAGAAAACTGGATAAATTGAACATCAAAATTAAAATGTTTGCCCATGAAATAAGCTAAGAGGATGATATCCACAGTGAGCTATCAACACACATCTACTAAAATGGCTAAAATTTAAAATAGTGACAACACCAAATGCTGAGGATGCAAAGAAACAATCTCTCATACATTTCTGATGGGAATGTGAAATGATACAGCCAGTCTGGAAAACAGTTTGACAGTTCTTCAAAAAAGCCTAATACCTGTGCTTACAAAATAACCTAGCAGTTGCACTCTTGGACATTTATCCTCCCCAAAATGAAAACTTATGTTTACACAGAACCTATACACAAATGCTTATACTACTTTATTCATAATAGCCCAACCCTGACAACAACCAAAATTTCCTTCAATGGGTGAATGGTTAAAATCTCTGGTGCATCCATACACTGAAATACTATTCAGCAATAAAAAGTAACTATTAATACACACAACTTAGATGGTTCTCAAGGAAATTACACTTAGTGGGAAAACGTCAATATCAAAAGGTTGCATACTGGGCACCTGGGTAGTTCAGTCAGTTAGGCATCTGCTTTCAGCTCAGGTCATGATCCTGGAGTCCTGGGATTGAGTTCCCCGTCATGCTCCCTACTCTGAGGGGAGTCTGCTCTCCCTCTGTCCCTCCCCCCAACTCGTTCTCTCAATCAATCTCCCTCTCTCGCACGCTCTCTCAAATGAATTAATAAAATCTTTTTTAAAAATGTGCATACTGTGTGATCTTATTTTCTGTATGGCACCATATGACATCTTGGAAATGACCAAACTCTAGAAATGAAGGACAGTTAATGGTTGCTAAAGGATGGGGGATGGAAAATTTTTACAGTGCAGAACAGTTCCATATCTGATTGTGGTGCTACATAAACACATATATGAGATCTAATTGCATAGAACTACACACATACACACACAAGAGTGCACATAAAAACTGGTGAACATGGAATGAGGCCCATAGTCTAAATAACAGTACTGTATCATGTCAGTTTCCTGAGTTCAATAATGTACTGCAATCATATAACATGGCCCCATTAGTGGAAGGTGAGGGAAGGGTACATGAGACTCTCCCTACTATTTTTGCAACTTTCTGTGAGTCTGTAGTTATTTTCAAATTAAAAGGTTTTTAAAAGCTAAAAAAAAGTTACAAAAATGAAAAAGCAACCCACACATGAGAACAAAATATCTGCAAAACATATATTTGACAAAGAACTTGTGTCGTGAATCCATAAATAACTCTTAGAACTTAAGAAAAATACAAATAGCCCAATTTAAAAAAAGGGGGGCAAAATATTTGAACATATACTTTACCAAAGAAGAGAAACAGATGGCAAACAAGCACATGAATAAAAATGTTCAATTTCACTAGTATTAGGGAAATGCAGATTAAAAACCTCAATGAGACCACCACACACCCACTAGAGCACCTAAAATTTAAAGATTGACCTTACCGGGTGTGGGCAAAGATACAGGGAAACTGGAAGCTTATATCCTGCTGGTGGAAATTAAATATGGCAAACCAGTTTCTTAAAAAGTTTAGCATACACTTTTCATATGATCCCAACTTTCCACTTGTAAGTATGTCGCCAAGAGGAATGTGTCTATGCAAAAGCTTTTGAGTGAATGTTCAGAGCAGCTTTATCTAAGATGGGTGGCCACCATGATTACTTAGCCAGGGCGTCGCAGCTAGTGAGGGGCAGAGGGTAACTTATACCTTCATGTTTCAAGGTCAGTATTATTCCCAAAGTCACACGGCTGTTTATACTTACACAAAGGGTGTAGGCAGGCAGTAAAGTGGGGGTAGGGAGAAGTGGGGGGTGGTCCTTCAGGGCACTTACCCTTGCCGATCTCCAGGCAAGTTCTGGGAGAGGAGAAGACTTGCCATCTCACTGGCCCACTCCCAGACCTGAAGAACCGTGAGACTGCCCTGCCGTCATAGGCAGGAGCGTCGAGTTCCCAACCCTGGCAAGGAAGACGGAGCGAGGCTCTGCCCTCAGAAGCCCTACACCTCTGAGCACCTCTACTGCCAACCCCACATCCTCACAGCCACCAGGGCCTGCTCTCTACAAAATCTTTTTTTTTTTTCACCAGACTAACCAATGGGTTTTTAAACCTTAAAAATATGCAAACTTTTCCACCATTTTAGGAATTTACCCTAAAGAAACAGTTTAGCTGTTTAAAAAACAATAGCACCCAGCGAAGTATTTATAATATGAAAAAGTGGAAACAATTAAAAAAAAAGAAGTTTAGCACAACGTAGGAAAATTACTGCCAGCCTCAAATTCCGCATTCAGCCAAATAGCATCAAGTGTCAGGGCCAGAATTAACACATCTTCAGGCATGTAAAGACTCAGAAATATCTCCCATGACTCTTTCTTAGGAAGGATGTCCTTTGGCAAAACAAGGTGAGGCTCTGAGATGGGGGAAGCCCTGGAATCCAGGATACAGGGCTCCAACAGCTGAGAGGCAAAGGGGACCATGGCCTTGAGCCCCCTCAGCCTGGAGGGAGGCCAGATTTGAACAAGAAGAGCAACAGGACAAGCATCTCATGTCCAGATGACCTGGGGTGTGTGCATATTCAGGAAGACAATAGAAAGACATTTGATAGATGTGTTGGGCCATTTGGGGAAAAAATGAATGCATAGATACCTGAGCAAATGAGAGAGAGAGAGAGAGAGAGAGAATTAACTCTAGTTAATATAAGTTACTACAACCAGGAAAGAAGTTATAATACATAGCTTGTTTCAGCAGTAAACAGCATCCTCATAGTCAGAATGAAATCACTACTGATTTAGCCAAATAGTTAAGCTACTGTATTCATTTGCTAGGGCTGCTGTAACAGAATACCATGGCCAGGGTGCCTTAAACAATAGCAATTTCTTTTCTCACAGTTCTGGAAGCTGGAAGTCCAAGTTCAAGGTGCTGGCATGGTCAAGCTCTGGTGACCCTCTCCCTGGCTTGTAGATAGCTGCTTTCTTGCTGTGTTCTCACATGGCCTATTCTCCTCTTGTAAGGACACCATTCACACTGTTTAGAGCCCACTCATTTAACCTTAATTACCTCTTTAAGCCCCTATCTCCAAATACAGTCACATTGTGGGTTAGGGTTTCAACATGTGAGTTCGAGAGGACAGAAAACATAACTTAATGTAATACAATGTAACATAACATGATATAATGGCTACTGTACTTAATGATCCATGAGGGGAAGTGGGCAGGCAGGAGATGTTACTGCAAAAGAGCTAAATCCTTAATCATCAGGAGTGTCAAGAAACAACACTATATAAGTATATTCTTGAGAAATCTGGAGAGGAATACCAGAAAAAAAAAAAAGCTTAAAGAGTTGGAATATATTTGCCTCTGGATGAAGGAGAATGGGTCAGCAACTTGCTGATCTTCCATATACATTTTTAAGTACTATTTGATTTTTTTAAACTTTCATGACAGACACTGTGATGGACTTGTCAATAGCCACTCCCACTTTGCCCATTCCCCCTCAAAAAGGAAGTCAGGGAATTGACTCAGCTCAAGGGGTGGGTTTGACTGATACCCAGTGGCTGGCTCCAGAACAGAAGAGCCTTGTCCCATTTTCTGGAAAATTCCCAATATGAAAGATTCATTTGTCACTGGGAAGCCAGGTTCTCCACCATGTGAATAAGGAAACAGGCAGCACCAAATGCTCCGGGGGGCTCTCTTAATACAAAGCTGATGTTGTGGCTTACAGGGCTGAGAGATGAGAAGACCTGGGACTTGAATGTGTCTTTGAACACCTGAATCACTCAGCTGGAAGACTGTCCTCACTCTGATTTCTGATGTGTAAGCTAATATATTTTCTTATTAGGTATGCCAGCCCAAGGAAGATTTTATCTTATATGTACCTTAAAGCATACAAATAGGGGGCACCTGGGTAGCTCAGTTGGTTAAGCATCTGCCTTCAGCTCAGGTAATGGTCCCAGGGTCCTCCTGCTCAGCGGGGGCCTGCTTCTCCCTCTCCCTCTGCCCCCACTCATGCTTGCTTTCTCTCTCTCTAGTGCTCTCTCTCTCAAATAAATAAAATCTTTATTAAAAAAAGCATACAAAGAGGTATAACTCTATTGATGTATAAAATTACTAAAAGTAAAACTGTATTTTAAAAAAACAGTACATAAAATATGGCCTACTTTTGGTATATATGTATATGTGAATATATATGCAAATATGTTAAATGTTAATAGTAATAATCTCTGGTAGTAGAATATTTTTATTTTTCCTGCACTTATCTGCTTTTATGTAATAACAAATATTACCTGTGTGAGAGGGTATTGGTATCACATTCTTCTCTTGCTTTGTTGATTATAAACCTTATTTTGTTTTTAGTTTTATTAAAAACATATTTCAGGAGTGCCTGGGTGACTTAGTTGGTTGGGCAGCTGACTCGATTTCAGCAGAGGTCATGATCTCAGGGTCCTGGGATTGAGCCCCATGTTAGGCTCATGTGGGGAGTCTTCTTGAGGATTCTCTCTCTCCCTCTCCCTCTGTCCCTCCCCCATTGATGCTCTCTCTCACTAAAATAAATAAATCATACATATATAATATATAAATATACATATATATTTCATAGTCTTTGGTAACAACATTGTAAGTGTGGATTTATTTACTCACAATAAATACCCTTAACTCCCATTTAATTGGAAGCCAGTATTACCCTGGTACCAAAACTAAACAGAGACATTACAAGAGAAAAATCTACAGACCAATATCTCTTATCAATATAAGAAAAATACTCAACAAAAAACTAGTAAACCAAATTCAGCAATATGCAAAAGGAATTACACTCCATGACCAAATAGGATTTATCACAGGAATGCAAGGCTGGTTCAACATCTAAAAGTTCTTTACTAAAATACACCATTTTGATAAAAAATAAAAACTACATGATCGTCTCAATAGACATAGAAAAAACATTTGACAAAATCCAATGAATTTCATGATAAAATCTCAACAAACTAGGAAAATAAGAGAAATTCCTCAGCTTGATAAAGGGCATCTATGAAAAACCAACACCTAACATCAGGCTTTTTTTTTTATTGTGCTATGTTAGTTGCCATATAATACATCATTAATTTTTGATGTAGTGTTCCAAGATTCATTTTTTATGTATAACATGGAGCACTGGGTGTTATACATTAATATCATGCTTAATGTTTAAAGGCAGAATGTTTTCCCCATTGAGATCAGGAGCAAGGCAAGGATGTTCACTACCACCATTTCTATTCAAAATTGTGGAAGTTGTAGCCAGAAAAACTAGGCAATAAAAATAAAGATATCCAGAATTGAAAAGAAGAAAGTGAAACTAGATCTAGATCTAGATATATAGATATCTGTAAACTGTATCTGTAAGATGACATGGTCTTGTATATAAAAAATCCTAAAGAACTCCTCTAAAAACTATTAAACTAATAAACTAGTTCAGTATAGTTGCAGAATACAAGCCTAATATATAAAAATCATTTGTAGTTCTAGATATTTACAATGAACAATCTGAAAATAATTTCATTTACGATAGCATCCAAAGAACTAAAATACTTAGGAATACATTTAACAAAAGAAGTGCAAAACTTACACTCTGAAAACTATAAAACATTGTTAAAACAAAGTAAAAATCTAAATAAATGGAAAGACATCCCTTGTTCTGGACTGGAAGAACAAATATTGTTAAAATAGTAATGTCCGACAAATTAATTTACAGATTCAACACAGTGCTTGTCGGAATCTCAGCCATTCTTTTTTTTTTTTTTCAGAGAGTGACAAGCTATTCTAAAAGTCAAATGAAACTCAATGGGACTCATAACAGCAAAATAATCTTGAGAAAGAAAAACAAAGGAAAAGGACTCACATTTCTTTCTTTCAAAGCGAACTTATGAAGAAAATATAATCAAAGCGGTGTGGTACTATCATAAAGACAGACATAGAGATGAATGGAATAGAATAGAGAGTCCAGAAATAAACACTCACATATATGGTCGACTGATCTTTTTTTTTTTAATTTTTATTTTTATTCTTTGCCCAAGGGGTACAGGTCTGTGAATCATCAGGCTTACATTTTTCACAGCATTCACCAAAGCACAAACCCTCCCCAATGTCCATAACCCATCCACCCTATCCTTACCCTCCCACCCCCCAGTAATGGTCGACTGATCTTAAACAATGATGTCAAGGCTATTTAATGGGAAAGGGAATAGTCTTCTCAGCACAAGTGCTGGGACAATAGGAAAACCACATGCAAAATAATTAAGTTAAACCCTTACCGCACACCATAATAAAAATTATTCAAAATGGATAAAAGACCTAAATGTAAGTACTAAAAACTATAAAACTCCTAGAACGAAAGCATAGAAGTAAATCTTCATGTCCTTCATATCCTTGAATTTGGTAAATGATAAATTTGACATCATCAAAATTAAAAAGTTATTGCTTCAAAAGGCACTGTCAAAAGTGAAAGGACACCCACAGAGTGAGAGAAAATATTTCCAAATCACATATCTGATGAGAGTCTTGTATGTAGACTATATAAAGAATCCTTTGATTCAATAATTTAAAAAACAGAATTTTTTTAATGGGCAAAGTCATTTTTCTGAAGAATATATTCAAATGGCCAACATGAAATGGTACTCAGCATCATTCTTCATTAGGGAAAAATAAATCAAAACCACAATGAGATATCACTTCACACCCAAGAGGATGGCTATTGTAAAGACAGGAATATAAGTGTTGATGAAGATGTAGAGAAATTGGAACACTTGTACATTGCTAGTAAGTATAATGGTGCAACTGCTGTGGAGAGTACTGTGGCAGTTCCTTAAAAAGTTAAGTATAGAATGACCATATATGGTCCAGCAATTCCAGTCCTAGATATTTACTCAAAAGAATTGAGAGCAGGCACTCAACCGGGCATTTGTACACCAATGTTCATAACAGCATTATTCATAATAGCCAAAAGATAGAAACAACCCAAAGTTTAATTGACAGATGAATGGATAAAACGCTTTATATACATAAAAAGGAATAATATGCAGCCTTAAAAAGGAATTAAATTCTGATACATGCTATACTGTGGACTGAATTCTGTTCCCACCCCCAAAATTCATATATTGAAGCCCTAACCCCCAATGTGATGTTATTTGGAGATAGGTCCTTTGGGGGATAATTAGGCTAGGTGATGTCATGAGGGTGGGGACCTCATGATGAGATTACTGTCCTTATAAGAAGTGAAAGGGACCCAGGAGCTTTCTCTCCCTCTGTCATCTGAGGACACAGCAAGAAGATGGCCATCTGCAGGGCAGGAAGAAACCCCTCACCAGAACCTGACCGTGCTAGCACTGTGATCTCAGACTTTCAGCCTCCACAACCATGAACAATTTCTGTTACTTAAACCACTCAGTCTATGGTATTTAGTTATGCAAGCTCGAGATGACTAAGACATACTACAACATGGGTAAATATTGAGGACATTATGTTAAATGGAATAAAGCATACAAGAAAGGTTATTGTGTAATTCTACTTATATGAGGTACATAAAAGAGTGAAATTCATAAAAACAGAAAGTGGAATAGAGCTGATGAGGGGCTGGGGGCAGGAGACAATGGGGAGTTGTAAATGGGCATAGTTTTGGTATGGGATGATGAAAAGTTCTGGAGATGGATAATGGTGATGGATGCATATCATGAATGTACTTAACACCACTAAATTGTACACTTCAAACTGGTTAAAATGGTAAATTTTATATATATATATTTATATTTATATATATATGTATTATTTTATGTATTATATGTATTTTGTGTTATATGTATTTATGTATTATATGTATTTTATGTATTATAATTTTATATATTATATAATATATATAATATATATATTACCACAATAAAAAAATGCAACAAAAATATATGGGACAATAATTGACAGACCTGAAAGTAGATACAGTAGATTAGTACATAATTATGGTTGGAAATTTTTATGTATTTTTTTTTAAGATTTTATTCATTCATTTGACAGAGAGAGAGAGACAGCAAGAGAGGGAACAGAAGCAGGGGGAGTGGGAGAGGGAGAAGCATGGGATCATGACCTGAGCCAAAGGCAGACGCCTAATGACTGAGCCACATGAACGCTCACGTTGGAGACTTTTAAACTGAGGTTTTGATTTGCATTTTCCTAATGATTAATTAGGTTATTTGAGGATATTTTCACGTACTTACTGGCAATTTGTGTATCTCCTTTGGAGAAATATCTATTCAAGTATTTTGCCAATTTTATAATTGAGTGGGTCTTTGCTTTTTTTCTGTTGAATTGTACAAGTCTCTATGTGTTCTGGATATTAATCCCTTATCAGATATATAATTTACAAATATTATTTCTCTTCTGTGGCTTGACTTTTCACTCTCTTGATGCACAAACTTCAAAAATTTTGATGAAGTCCACTTTTATTTATATATTTGACACAGCGAGAAAGAGATTACAAGTAGGCAGAAAGGCAGGCAGAGAGAGAGGAGAAAGCAGGCTCCCTGCTGAGCAGAGATTCCCGATGCAGGGCTCAATCCCAGGACCCCGAGATCATGACCTGAGCAGAAGGCAGAGGCTTTAACCCACTGAGCCACTCAGGTGCCCTTATTTATTTCTTTTGTTATCTGTGCTTTTGGTGTCATAATTAAGAAACAATCACTAACTTGGTAGAGTTGAACTTCATTCAATGTGAGGGTTTATTTTTAGGATATCTATTCTATTCCATCAGTCTATATCTCTATTCCTACGCAGGTGCCACACTGTTTTGACTAGTGTAGCTTTGCAGTAAGTTTCAAGTTTAGAAAGTGTGAGCCCTTCAACTTTGTTATTCTTTATCAGGATTGCTTTGGCAATTCAGAATACCTTGAAATTCCATTTGAATTTTAGGTTGAGTCTTGTGATTTCTGCAGAAAATGCCAGTGGAATTTTGATAAAGATTGTTTTAAATCTGTAGATAAATTTGGGAAGTACTATCATTTTAACAATAATAAGTCTTCCAATCCACAAATGCAATATGTTGTTCCATTTTTTTAGGTCTTCTTTAATTTCTTTAGGAATGTTTTCCAGCTTTCAGTATACAGTATTTCTCTCCCTTGGTAAGTTAATTCCTGAGAATTTTATTATTTTGATGTTATGTAAATGGAATGGTTTTCTCCATTTCCCTTTTGGATCATTTATTCCTAGTGTATAGAAATACAACTGATTTTTGTGTGTCAACTTTGTGTCCTACAACATTGCTATATTCAACCTTTTTTGTGGATTCCTTAGAGGTTTTCTACATATCGTGTTGTCTGCAAACAAAGATAACTGCCTCTTCTTTTCCAATTTGGTAACTGTTATCTTTTCTTTCCTAATTGCTCTGGCAGCACTATGATGAATAGTGACTAAATGGACATACTCATCTTGCTCCTGATCTTAGGAGAAAAGTTTTCAGACTTTCACCAGTGAGTATGATATTAGCTGTGGGTTTTTCACATACAGTCTTTGTCACATTAAGAGCATTTCTATCTATTCCTAGTTGAGTGTTTTTATTATGAAAGGGAGTTGGGTTTTATCAAAAAAATTTTTTTACATCAGTTGAGATCATGTGGGATTTTTCCTTTATGTGGTATGAATAATTTTTATACATTGAAAGTCATACTTTCCCTGGGGACAGATCCCACTTGCTCATGGTGTATAATCCTTTATATCCTGGAATTCCATTGGTAGTATTTTGAGGGAATATTTGCATCTGTATTCATAAAGGATATTGGCCTTTAGTTTCCTTGTGGTGTCTTTGTCTCACATTGGTTTCAGGGCAATGCTAGCCTCATAGAATGAGATAGGAAGGGTTTTCCCCACCACCACCAACTTCATTTTTGGGGGAAGAGTTGAAAAGGATTGATTTTAATTCATCTTAAATATTTGGTAGAATTCACCCACCAGTAAACCCATCTGGTCCTAGGTTTTTCCTACTTCGGAGACTGATGGTCACTGATTCAATCTCTTTACTTGTTATATGTCTAGCCTAATTTTCCATTTTTTCTTGAGTCCATTTTGAGAACTTGTGTGTTTATAAAAATTCGTCTTTTTAATCTTCGTTATTCAACTTCTGGCATACAATTGTTCATAGTATTTTCTTATAATCCACTTCATTTGTTTTTATTTTCATTTTTTTAAGATTATTTATTTATTTGAGAGAAAGAGAGAGCAAGCAAGAGCAGGGCGAGGGGTGGGAAAGGGAAAAGCAGACTCCTCACTGAGCAGGGAGCCTGATGCAGGGCTGTATCCCGGGACCCTGAGATCATGACCCGAGCTGAAGGCAGACACTTAACTGACTGAGCCACCCAGGCACCCAGACACCCCTCCACTTTGTTATTTCAGTAGTAATGTCCCCACTTCATTTCTGATTTTTATTAAGTCTCTCTCTCCCTCCCTCTTTTTCTCCCACTTTCCTCTCCTCCCTCCTTCCTCTCACACTTCCTATTCCCCCTCTACTTCCTCTCTCCCTCTCCCTCTCTCCCCTTCCTTCTCTCTCTCCCTCTCCCTTCTCCATCTACTTCATTTCTGATTTTGATTAAGTCTCTATCTCTCCCTCCATTTCTCCCTCTATCCCTCCTTCTCTCTCTTCTTCCCTCCTTCTCTTCCCCCGCCCCTCCCTCTTTCTCCCACCAGGAAACTGGCTGAGACCAGTGAGTCTTGGTGCTGGCTTTCTGCTCTATTTTGCCATAAACTGAGAACTGCTATATGGTCATGTGACAGCTTTCCTGGGATCAGCTGGCAAAGAGCAAAAATACAGCGAGACCTCTCCCCCAGAGGAACACCATGGGTCCGTGTCAATAGTCCTTAAAATTTGAAGTTTTGAAACTCAGTCACATGCCTGAGTTTAAAAAGCTTGGACGCAGATAGGGTGAATGCAAGTTTCAGATGCAAATCAGGGACACAAAAAAGGTGATTGGTTGCTCTTCCATGGGGACTCTCTGAAGAGTGGGGTGTGTGAACTTTCAGCTCCGGGGCTAGAGAGTGGGGTGCTGCCACATTCATCACACCCATCTGTGCTCAAAGGCTTCAGAGCCCAAAACAGCTCCACCTAGTGGACATTGGTGCACTTGCACCAAGCCCTGATCCTCTGCATCCTCTAGGAACATTTCCACTGAAATAAGTTGGCCAGAGAATCAGCACAGCAGGCCCCTCCCCCAGAACACCAACACGAACAATTCCCATGCACAAAGTCTACTGATCATAGAATGCTGCAAAGCTCCAGCTCTAGGGAAAATATGATCTAGCTTCCTTTTTATGTTTGTTCTTTATTTTTTATTATTAATTTTTCATTTTTCTTATTTTTTGATTCCTTGTTTTATTTTTATTATTAATTTTTAATTTTTATTTTTACATATATTTTTTATTTTCTGTTTATTTTCATTTTACTTTATTTATTTGGCGGGGTTTTTTTCTTTCTTTCTCTCTTTTTCTTTTGGGAGCTAGATTCTTTTTTTTTTTTTTTAAGATTTTATTTATTTATTTCACAGAGGGAGAGAGATCACAAGGAGGCAGAGAGGCAGGCAGAGAGAGAGAGGGGGAAGCAGGCTCCCCACCGAGCAGGGAGCCCAATGCGGGCCTCGATCCCAGGACCCTGAGATCATGACCTGAGCCAAAAGCAGAGGCTTTAACCCACTGAGCCACCCAGGCGCCCGGGAGCTAGATTCTTTTAATAAGCAGACCAAAACAAACACACCAGGATCTAGTTCTTTTGGTTTGGGGAAGGGGGGTGTTCTTTACTTTTTTTGGTTTTTATTGTTTGTTTTCTTTTTCTTTATTCTTTTCTTTTCTGGACAAAATGACGAGATGGAAAAATTCACCCCAAAAGAAAAAACAGCAAGAAGAACTCACGGCCAGGGATTTAATCAATACAGATATAACTAAGATGTTTGAATTAGAATTTCAAACAATGATTATAAAGATACTAGCTGGCCTTGAAAAAAGCATAGAAGACACTAGAGACTCCCTTAATGCATAGATAAAAGAACTAAAATCAAGTCAGGCTGAAATTAAAAATGCTGTAACCGAGATATAAACACAAATAGATCCCATAAAAATGAGGATGGATGAAATAGAAGAGCAAATAAGTGATATAGAAGAGCAAATAAGTGATATAGAAGATACAATTATGAAAAATAATGGAGCTGAAAAGAAAAGGGAAAGAAAGATAATTGGTCATGAAGGCAGACTTAGGGAACTTAGTGACTTATTAAAATGTAATAACATTTGTCTCATAGGAGTCCCAGAAAATGGAAAGAGAGAAAAAGGGGCAGAAGGCTTATCTGAAAAAACTATAGCTGAAAATTTCCCTAATTTGGGAAAAGACACAGACATCAAAATCCAAGAAGCACAGAGAACTTCCATTAAATTCAACAAAAGCCAACCACTGTCAAGGCATATCACAGTCAAATTCACATATTACACATATGTGAAGGAAAGAATCCTGAAAGCAGTAAGGGAGGGAGTCCTTAACCTACAGGGGAAGAGAAATCAGATTCGCAGCAGTCCTCTCCACAGAAACTTGGCAGGCCAGAAAAAAGTGGCAGAAAATACTCAATGCACTGCATGGGACAAATATGCAAACAAGAATTCTTTATCCAGCAAGGCTGACATTCAGAAGAGAAAGAGAAATCAAGAGTTTCCCAGAGAAAAAAAACTAAAGGAGTTCATGACCACTAAACCAGATTTGCAAGGAATTTTAAGGGAAACTCTTTGAGTAGAGAAAAAAAAGACCAAAAGCAAAAAAGACTAGAAAGGATCAGAGAACACCACCAGAAATACCAACTCTACAGGTAACACAATTGCACTAAATTCATATCTTTCAATGATCACTCTGAATGTAAGTAGAATAAATGCCCCAAAGACACAGAGTATCAGAATGGATTTTTAAAAATCCATCTAATTTGTTACCTACAAGAGACTCATTTTATTTTTTTTTTTAGATTTTATTTATTTATTTGACAGAGAGAGAGATAACAAGTAGGCAGAGAGACAGGCAGAGAGAGAGGAGGAGGAAGCTGGCTCCCTGCTGAGCAGGGAGCCCAATGCGGGGCTCGATCCCAGGACCCTGAAATCATGACCTGAGCCAAAGGCAGAGGCTTTAACCCACTGAGCCACCCAGGCACCCTGTGTCATTCTGAACTCTAGTTCTGACATATTACCGATATCTGTGTTGATTAGGTCCCTAGCCATTGGTACTGCCACTTGTTGTTGTTGGGTTTTTTTTGTGGTGAGTTTTTCCAGCTGGTCATTTTATCCAGATTAGAATAGATGAATGAGAAAACAAAATACTTAAAGGGTAGCAAAGACCCCAGAAAAATATACACTAACCAAATCAAAAGAGACCAGAAACTGGGGGGAGAAGAAACAGGGAAAAAAGAAAATATATATATATATATATATACACACACACACACACACACACATACATAGATATATAAATTATATATATATAAATATTAACTATATATATTTAAACTACCTCCCTAAAGTTTAAAGAAAGAAAAACTTACATATATACACAAATAAGGGTAAATACGATGAAGGATGGGATATGAGTGTAAAGGTGAAAATTAAAAAAGATTCTAAAAAAGGAATTGATAAGATAAGAAGTTGGTTGAAAAAAGAAAAAAAAAGAGGAAAGAGTGTGATCAGACTGGAGACTAGAACAAAGCCATGCACCAGATTTAGGGTATATTTTGATCTATTAGAAGAAATTGTATCCCAAAATTTTAAAGAAAAAAAATCTATATGTATACAAAAAATAATGTTAAATACAAGGAAGGGATAAAATATGACTATAACAATGAAAATTTTTTTAAAAAATTTTAAAGGTATTAATAAGATAAAATAGTTTAAAAACTTTAAAATAGGAGAGAGGAAATTTTTTTTAAAAGAATAAGAAAAAAAATAAAATTCAAAAAATTTAACTTTGAAAGACTAAAGGATCATGGGGGGAAAGCCATGAATTCTATGTGTTGCTTTACCCTAGCTCTGGAGTTCGCAGTTCCCATTGATCAGTGAACTTGGTCTTGGCTGAATATTCTTGCTGATCTTCTGGGGGAGAGGCCTGTTGCTGTGATTCTCAAGTGTCGTTGCCTGGGGCGGAATTGCACCACCCTTGCCAGGGGCCAGGCTAAGTAATCTGCTGGGGTTTGCTCTCAGAGCTTTTGTTCCCTGAAAGCTTTCCCTACAGCTTTGGGGGACGGGAATGAAAATGGCAGCCTCCCAATCTCCGACCGGTAGGATCCAAGAGCTCAGGGCCCCACTCCTCAGTGCGTCTTCAGAGAAAATCAGTCAGCCCCTCCCGTCTCCCTGGTCTCTGGCCACACCAAGCTCACCCAGCCTGTGACCGAGTGTTTCTATCTCTGGTGCACAGCCCCATTTGGAGTCTCCAAACCCAGCAGATTCCCACAGCATGCTCCAGTGCCACTCCTCCCAGAATAGGAAGGACTGGGTCTCTCCGGATCTGCCACTTGTGACATCCCTGCTCAAAGAGCAGTGGCCCGACCGTGCCTTGGATCACGGTTTAAGGTAACCCCCAGCTGAGACCCCACTCCTCAGCTCCATCTCTGTAGCCGGCTTCCCCACTCCAGTACCTGGGGATTCTGCCACACTCAGACACCCCTGGTCTTTCTGTGACCCAGAGGGTCCTGAGACTACCCTGTCCCCACAAGGGCTCCACCCCCTGTTTAGCCTGTGAAGTGATGTCCCTCCGTGAAGTAGACTTCTAAAAGTTCTGATTTTGTGCTCCACTGCTCTCTCACTTGCCGGGAGCCAACCCCTCCCCTGCCCAGTCTCTTTTTCCGAATATCACCTAGGATTCACTCCTCCGCAAGTCCTACCTTCCAGAAAGTGGTCAATTTTCCATTCCTAGAATTGCTGCTCTTCTTCTCTTCAATCTCCTATTGAGTTTGTAGGTATTCAGAATGGTTTGATAACTATCTGGCTGAACTCCTGGGACTTGATGGTATTTCGGTCTCCTCCTCCTCCGTCATCTTGCTCCTCCTCCTCCTGGCTACTCTTAAAAGATTTTCTTTATCTCTTGTTTTCAGCATTTGACTAAGATGTGCCTTAAGGTGTGGCCTTTATATTTATCCTGCTTTTGGGAGGAGGGGTGTGGTGACAAATAGTTAGAAACCTACAGATTGTCACAGTTTTGTGATATTCACAGTTCACACCATGCAGGATCACTCAGGGGAAACTGAGTTGATCTTGACCAACTCAGGTTGGTCAGGTTGATCAAGACCAACTGAGGTTGGTCTTGAGGAAAAAGACAAGGTAAGACCTGTGGGCAAGACCTTGTGGGTTCCTCAGGAATAAATGGGCAAGGAAGGGAAAGAAGGATTAGAGCGAGTTATATTGAAGAATTCCAGTGGGCCCTAGAGCCTAGGTCCTGTCACTGGATGTCTGGTATCTGGCCTTGGGTGATTAGTGTGGGTGGATAGTGGCCCAGAGTGTGCATGTCCAACCAGTAAAGTGGTTGAGGGTGTGAACTTAATTGGATGCTTAAGATAGCGCACTGGCCCTTAGCCAGGACCTCAAAACCAGGGATAGAGACAAACCATAAGAGCCTCCTAATCTCACAAAACAAACTGAGGGTAACTAGGGGGTGGGAGGGCAGGGATAGGGTGGATGGGTTATGGACATTGGGGAGGGTTTGTGCTTTGGTGAATGCTGTGAAAGATGTAAGCCTGATGATTCACAGACCTGTACCCCTTGGGCAAAGAATAAAAATAAAATTAAAAAAAAAAAACCAGGTATAGAGAGAATTGTTATGAAACTACACTACAGGGGGTCACCAAGTTTCTTAGACCCATGAGTTGATATTTTTAATCATATCTTGAAAAAATTTTGCCTCTCAATTTTTTTCCATGTTTTTCCTCTGAATATTTCTCTTATTCATCTAGGACTCCATTTAGCCTATTTGTTATATTGTTTACTATTGCCTCACAGGTTATTATGTCTCTATTCATTTATCTTTCTTTTTTCCCCTTTGTTCTTCAAATTGCATAATTCCAATTGCAATTATGCATAATTGCACAATTCCTAAACATTAACCTGTTTTCTAAAAATAAATAAATAAATAAATAAATAAATAAAAGGGCGCCTGGGTGGCTCAGTGGGTTAAAGCCTCTGCCTTCGGCTCAGGTCGTGATCCCAGGGTCCTGGGATCGAGGCCCGCATCGGGCTCTCTGCTCGGCGGGGAGCCTGCTTCCTCCTCTCTGCTCTCTCTCTGCCTGCCTCTCTGCCTACTTGAGATCTCTCTCTCTCTGTGTCAAATGAATAAATTAAATAAATAAATAAATAAATAAATAAATAAATAAATAAATAACCTGTTTTCAAGTTCACTGAACCTTTCTTTCGAAGTGTTTAATCTTTTACAGACTTTGGGCAGGGGAGCCAGGAGAGGGAGAGAATCTTAAGCAGGCTCCATGCCCAGTGCAGAGCCCAACATGGGGCTCAATCTCACAACCTTGATATTGTGACCTGAGCCAATATCAAGTCAGACACAACTGGTTGAACCATATAGGCAGTGTTTAATCATTTAAGCTCTTCCATGAAATTAATTTTTTTTAAACTGTAATTCCCCACATTTCATCCTTTGTATTTATCATTTTCTATAGCTCCTTTAAGGTATTATTTTTAAATTCTTATTCAACGATGTTAACATCTTGCTTATTTGTGGTTCTGTTTTTGTTTTCTTAGTTATGTGTCATATTCTTCTTGTCTCCTGATTTGTAATTGTATACTGGGCATTCTGGATAATATGTTGTAGAGATGCTGAATTGTTGAGTTTGGTTTGGTAGGCAGTTAAGTCACTAGCAGATCATCTTGATTCTTTGAAGCCTTGATTTTAGACTTTATTAGAATGGGTCTGTTTTAGTTCTGCCCTTAGTCCTAGGGCCTAGACCTGAGTTCTGAGCTGTGGTTCTCATCTTAGGGCATGACCTACTAGGTCTTCAATGAAAAGCCCCAAATATTTGCTACATTTCCTAACTTGGTGGGACATAAATTCCAAACTTTCCCTCCACAGCACCAGACATCTGCTGAAATCTTGGCTGAGCTTTTCCAGCGTTCCAGTCATTGCTTTCTGTTAGGCTCCTTGGAATCCTACCCAGTTCATGCATAATTTAGGATTCAGCCAAGTATTTGAGGGGAGTGTCAGGCAAACTCAAGGCTCTGTAGTCTCCTCCGTTCTGGAATTTCCCCTCCAATTTCCAAGCTGCTCCAACAGCCCTGAATTCTGCCTTGGCTCCTCAGCCTCATGGGATTGCCACTTTTTGTTTTATTCCCTGTGGGCCACACGAGGAATAGTCACTTAAATGTAGATCTCTTCTTTCAATGGATAGAGTCCCCTCTAGTTTTTGCTGTCTTGGTCACTTTCCTCACTTTCCAGTGCATTTCAAAAATGGGTATAATTATCGATAGGAGGGTTTGTCTGATGCAAGACACTCTTGCCATTACAGGAAGCCAGGTGGTAGTAAGATGTTTAAATGTTATTTAAAATAAAATCCAACTTTCTTTTACTTATCTCAGTAATGGTTACACAAGTCTTTACCTTGAAAATCCATCAAGATGTGTTTGTGTACTTGGGTCTATACGTGCTATTTGCCAATAAAAAGTCCATTAAAAGAAAAAGCCAATTTCATGTTGGTACCCAGTTAAAAACCACTCAGGCTTTCTTGTGGCCTTGGCATCAAACTCAGATCCCTGCCTCAGAACTTCTCTCCTGGATATAACTCTAGGTTCACTTACAGCTCCCTAAATGAGACACACTAGCTCCTGCTCCTCCCTCTCTATCCCTGCCTCACACATCCTACATGGATAACTCTTACTTATTCCTCAGGCTTCAATCTAAGTGTGATTTTGTAGAAGCTTTTCCTGACCACCAAATAAATCCCTCCTCTCTTCCAGCTTAGGTGCCCTCTGTTGCCTTGTCACAGCCACCAAGTACCACTCCCTGACCTCCACCTCAGCAAGAGCACTCATTATACTAGCTTGCAGTGTCCAGTGGGCATCTGAATGTCAAGAACCATATCTTCAAGTCTAGTCCGAGTAGGAGTTCAGACAATGTGCAAAATGTTCAAATTCTATGCCTTCTCATTACGGTTAGCCTTCCTAGGGCAGCTTGCCTTCAAGACCCCACCTGGGGCAGTTCCCCAAGGCTGGAGACCTTGAAGAGGCATGGGTTCTGTGAGACTGATGCACTACCTACTGCACTACCCTACTGTGCCAAGGCACCTGCATGGGTACTACTGTGAGAATCTAGAGAATTGGAAGCAACTGGACCCAGCTCTAACACCAGAGGAGCCATTCAGGTAAAGCTCTCCTGCCTGTCTAAGCCTGCTTCTTCTGTCACATGAAAGCGTGGAACTTTGAGCTCTATAGATTATGTCCTTCCTAAACATAAAGGCTGAATGACTGACCAGATAGTTTTAAAGAAGACAAGGAAAAGTTTATTGTGTTGAGCAGACCTTATTTCATTACATTACCAGGAAATTCATTCTCAGGTGCAGAGGGCTCTGCAGATATTTAGAGCCCCAGTGCTTGTTCCAAAGCAAGGGGCAGCACCTGGACCTATGTTGCATTTGATGGAACAGGATTACAGTAAAACAGAAGTTATAAAGGTTTTCTAATACATCGTTTTCTTTAAAAATTCTAACATTTTTCATTTTTCTATGTTTACCTTGTTATTACCAAGGATAACTGGTTGGAAAATATGGTACTTGACAATCTTTTTCTCAAATTGTTGACCTTAGATTTTGCTACTCTTATTTTGAAAAGGAATTATGCCCTTTCTCTGGAAATCTAAATGGTGACAAGTAAGGCAATGCATAAATTACCTCATACCCTTACTTTTTACTTGTCTTAGCTCATACCCTAACTTGTTTCCTCTTAAATCTTCCACATTTGGCCTCTGTGTTGCTAGGTAATTTAAGACTCAGGAGATAGCCTCTTGCTTGTAAAATCCTTATCAGGGAGTTTTAACTTAATGCACTACTTTTGGGGAACATGCAGCTGCTTGAAGCTGATTTTGTGGTTTCTTTTTATAAACTGTCAGCACTCAATGGCACCCTGAAGAGAAGAGATCCACTACTCCACGCACTGACCCACTGCTACCCAGAAGTGTCATTTCTGTATTAGATCAAGAGATCAAATACAAATGAAAGAGAAATTGGTATCCTCCAGAGTTTGAAATATCAATTACAGCCTGAGTTAATTAAGTCTAATTAGCTTGAATTCAATCAGGTAATTACCAAAGTCATGATTGAGATCTTCCCCCACTATATCAAGCAGGAAAAACATGAATTGAAGTAAAAAATGTCCTCCCACCAAACTAGACACAATAGCTATTTTTAACTCCTATCATCCCACAAAAATATCCCCATAAAATCGAATCTTAAAAAATTATTAAAATTACACAACAATGGAATAGATATTTAAATAACTTTGCACACAATGCACCTTCCATTTGTTGTTGCCAACAGTTTCCATCAGGTGACTTTACCAAAACATTTCCATGAAATTTGATGCCATAGCACTAACATTGCATTTAAAAAAAAAATGCACTAGAAATTCCCCTGTAACTCGAGTTGAATTATTTCTTTTAATCACTCATGGCAATTTTAGAAAAGGACTGCTTTTAAGTACCCAAATTTATTCCTAGGGTAGATGTGGGTAAGGAAAATAATTTTATTTGTTGCTAGAAGGGCAGTGTCTGACTTATTCCAAATTATGGTGTCCTTCAAGTATAACTCCCAGCTAAAGGAAACTGGGATTTCCTTCCTATTATTTGAACCAGTCTCTTCTGAAAACTGCAATGTCACCCCTAGCTTTCGGCCCTTCATTCAGGGACTGAGTCCCTGCAACCAAAGGTTGTTCATTCAAGCAGAGCCTTAACATGGTTCATATGAGGACTTGAGGACAGCAAAGTTCATTAAGCCCCATTCCCGGAAATGATTTCTTAATAATCTTTGCTCTCCCATGGGCTGAGTTCACACAACACACGGGCCTACCATGAGGCATATGTGTGTAGTAGGTAGGCAAACATCTGTATGTTTCCATTTGAAATGCCACATTTTGAGATTCTATACTTTATCAGCCTTATGGAAAACCAATGTGTCATCATTCTTAGTGTGGTTAAGTATTAAGTACAATTTAAAAACAAACATAGGCATGTCCCCACAGCTCCGGCAGCAGGTGGTATGCATGGGTTTTGATCTCAAATACCACTGTTCATAGAACACAAAAACTCACACTGTTCCATGTCACTCTGACATGTCACATTATTTTACATCACTCTGGCACTGATTCAGAAAGAAAATTTTCCATTATGGCATGATGAGAGGAAAAAAACTCTATTACATATAAGTAAATGATTGTTAAAAACAATGTACTGTGAATAGTTTCCAGAAGCTTGAGTGTTTCAGTGCAATCAGCTCTTGCTTCTTGGGAAAAAAAAATGTCTCTTCAGTCACAATTTGCTTTCACATAGTAGAGACTCAGACAAAACTGACCAAGACCAAATTTTAGTGGTATTATCATTTCCTAGGGCATTAGAGGTTCATCCTGACAGATGCTGATGACAATGAGCCAAGAGAAGGAAGGAAGGCCCTAGACTACTTCAAAAGCAAACTGGGTCTTACATAGATTCAACTGTTCTAAGACTTATGTTTAGAGTGGTGACGGATAAGGGCAGTAAGGAAACACATACTACACAGAGAACAGATTTCACACTGTAGCTTCCTCACATGGAATATGCATAAATCACTTGGTGGAAAGACATGAAGAAAGGTGGCCTGTTCCGTGTCCCAAAGGGAACCAGGATTTAAAAACCACACCTGAATGACTTTAGTATTTCTTGCTCAATCTCCCAGAAAATAAATTCAGAAAATGCACAATTCTGTTTACGGTTGTAGACTGAAGCAGGGGCAGCAGAAGCCTCTCTGAAGGTTTAATTAAATCTAAGATGAAGCTGAACAAATGTTTTTTGCTCTCATTGATTCTATCCCTTCAGTTGCTCTGACCAGGTGAGCAGCAGGACAGGGGAAACTCAACCTACAGCCTTTGTCAACAGCAATGATTCTGAAGGACCTTTCAGCCTTGGATCAATTCACCTAAAAATCTTTTGAGTTCCCCTCTTCCCAATTTTTAATTTCATTACAAAAGCAAACTGAAAAGCTCCTTCAGACTGACTCCTAAGCTAACTTTTGCTTATGTGATTATGGAAAAAATTAATTATTTAATATTTGTCATAAGACTTTGATTTTTAAAAAAGACTGCAAATCACTGTTTCTTGACATGGAAGAGTAAGGATTTGGCTATCCATCTGCAGCCCTTCCTCACATTTTTAAAAAGGAGGTGAAATATTAGAGACAAAAACATTTTGCACTAGAAGGAGGTACAGTCCATGGGATTGCTCTTGCTGTTGTACCTTGCAGCCTGGGCAGATGGAGGGAAGGACCTAGAGCCTCACGCTCATGCAGGCCAACAACACACCAGAACACTCCCTGTGGGTCCCTCCCTGCATTGCCTACTCACCAGGAGAGGCTACTCCAGAAGTGCCATTCTGGGCGGCTAAAGTAAAAACACTAAAAGCAGTGACTAAAGGGCTAATGCTGCGTCAACATGTGATTATGTGCAGTCAGCACAGGTGGTAAATGGGCAATTTTGGCAAACCAAAGACAACCCACAGTGCTAAACTAAAAGGAATACAGAATGGTGTACAGAGAAACATGAATTACACAGTCAACACCCCTCCTCTTCTCAGCTCTGGAAGTCCTTCACAGAGAAAAGTCAAAACCAACTTTGCTTAGGTCTGAGAGAGGAACCCCCCCTTCTTCCCCAGGAACAGATGATGCGATGACCTTCCTGAGGGAGCCCGAGCCCTGCAAGATGGATCGCCAGAGGGGCTCACTATGGCTGTATCCAGTAAGGAAATCAATAACAGACATTTTTTTAGAAAGTGGGAAGAAAAAGCAAAGACTTTCACAAATACAAAAATTGTTTACAAAACAATTACCTAAAAAGTTTACTGGGGTTGGGTGGGGAATAAGAATCATGTTTTCATTTCAAATTAGTCACATGGTACTAATGGTTTATAAAAGAGAATGGCCAATTTCTGTCTTCCTCACCTCCCCCCCAAACACCTCAGAGTCCTCCTGATATTTTCCCTACCCTCACCCCAACCCACCCCATCCTGTCCCCAAATTAATATGCCACGAGCCAACTCCAAAGACACATGATTGCTGGTTGGGTTTCAATTCGACAATGAACCTAATGCTGGAGAAGAGAACAAAAGGACACAGGAGCGCACTGGCATAAACCTCAAGGTGTGTGGACCTTGGACAAGGCTTCTGCCACACAGCTTCTGCCACCACAGCACTGAGCTGCAGACTGAGCTCCGCTGCCAGTCAACTGAGGTAAAGAAGAACATGGCGGCTCTGGCTGGATGGCTTCCTGTGGTGGTGCAGCATGTGTGTGCTCTTAGGTGTGGGTACCACAGGATTCATTTTCTTCCAGTTGCCTTTGCCATTTTCCCTTCCGGTTAGAAGATTGCTCTTTACAGAGTCTCAAAAGATCAGCCACTTGTCTTCCTCTGAGGTACAAATCCAACAGAGCCTCAACTCCAAAGATCCAGAGCCCACTGGTGTGCAGAAGTCAAAATCAAATGCTCAGAATCTAAAAAATGTGGCACACCTGCCCAGCCGGTTTATCAGCAGTTGTAAAGACAGATCAGAAAAAACTAGCATTTAATATAAAAAGTGTTTCTCAAATGGTATAATTTCCTATTCTCCTGTGAACGAAGATCATAACTCTTCTCGTTTCTGAGGTCCTATGGGAAAAGAGAACAACTGAAAATAAAATGGTTTATCTTCAAGTTACAAAAATACAGACTGGATTTTTTTTCCAACATTGTAACTTATTAATTATGGTCCTACCTCCCCTTTACCTCTCTTTTTAAAATTTTAGGAGCTTTGGTTTTGTGTGCTTGTATTATATTTCAAAAACAAAAAATTAAAAAGGCCTTTTTGTTTTTAAAAACACTAAAACTACCTGCATACGCCCACTCCAGCAGAACTTTTTCACAAATACAATATTTACTTCTGGTAAAAACACATGTATTTTTAGTCAGGATTCTTCTTTTTTCACTTAGTAACATATAAACATTTTCCTAAGTAAAAGTGCAGCTCATTTACCATTCTCTATTCTTGGATGTTTAAACTGTTTTTAATGCTTTTTTGGTTTATAAATAATAAATTTCTCCATGTATATGACTTTTTTCTTGTGTGGACTTATTTCTTTAAGGTAAATTCTCAAGAAAGGAATTATTGAGGGGATAAACATGTTAATGGTTCCTGACAGCTGATTTATTGCTTTTTTTTTTTTTCTTTTAAGATACAGGGCAAGAAAGAGTGGGAGGGGGCACAAAAAGAGGGAGAGAATCTTTAGCAGGCTCTACACTCAGCAGAGCCTGACAGCTAGACACCCTCTCACAACCCTGGTATCACAACCTGAGCCAAAATCAAGAGTGAGACACTTAGCCAACTGAGCTACCTAGGCACCCCAATTTATTGTTTTTAACAAGGAATGTTCTAATGCACAAAGCTTCAGCAACGTAGACCCAGAGCAGTTTCTTCACCACTGCCCCAACAAATGGCATTATCAGTATTAATATGCATATTTTCTCAATGGAGTATATATTAATGACAGATTCCTTTAATGTGATTATTTTTTCCTCAACTCCATTTATTATTTGTGTTCTCCTCTTATTTGAACAGTATGTCTACATTTTTACCCATGTATTGACAGAAATCCTTCAGGTTATACTAGTGTTTCAATTATTTTTATGCTGAATATTCAGTCTCTTGGCCATGATACATCATGGTACAGTCTTCAGGATGATTAGGTGAGTCACTCAAGATCTGTGTTCTATAATTCCTTTTTTAGAATTAGTTTTGAGCTGAATAAATGTTAAAAATCCAAATCTCAGCTTATTAATAGTTTAGAAAAGGTCACTTTTGTATTCTAATGATTTTTGTCAACTACATACCATTTGAGATGTACACAGAGTAGGGAAAATATTACAGGAAGATTTAGTCCCTTCTATTCTTAGCCTAAATTAAATACAAACACTCCATTCTCCACCCCAATATGCTTCTTTGAAAGAACACTTTTTTCAAATCAATATCTACTTTGTCTTGATCCTAAATGTGTTCATTTACTAGTGCCTGGAGAGATTTAATAAAAAACCAAGGAATCTGACAAGAGATCCTCAAAATAATATCAGGCTTGTCAGATGGAGGTAAGGACCTAGAGTCTCATACCCAAGCAGGTCAACAACACACCAGAAGACTCCCTGCTTGTCTTATGTATCACAAAACTCACAAGCCTAAATAAAAATAATCTCAATTAAAGCACCTTTTCTCAAAAAAAAAAAAAAGGCAAAGCAAAAAGGACAGGAAGTATATTAATACATACCATTTAGAAGGACAAGTAAAAAAGAAAAAGAAAAATGCACACTGGTTGATGTCAAGACAGAAAGGCTGAGGTTCCTTTTATTCACTATGCTATTGTTTTGCAATAAACACAAATCAGAAACTTGAACAAGTACTTCCCTAAGACCAAAGGTTGAACCTACCTTCCCAGTGTGACTCTTGTGTTGTCTTCTCCTTGTCCAGCATTCCCATCTCTTTCTCCCTCTGGAAGCGGGTCTGTAGCTGCTTGATCTCCTGGTCGTAGTCCTGCCACTCTGGGACAATTCGAACAGCTGCTTCCAGCTTGGGCTCTTTGGTCATTGGATTATTACACTGTGGAAACCCAAATCGCACACTTCAACCAAACTGAAGACAGGGCACATTATACAGAATTCAAAGGTGTGTCTGTCTTAGGTAATCCCAACTGAACAAAAAGAACAACACTGAGGAATCAAATGACAGATTAGCAGAAGCAATGTGGTAGTGGGTCACATAAAGCTTCTACAAAGTTGTGGGGAGTGACAGGAAAGCATGAAAAGAAACCTCCTGTGGTAAAATCACAAAGCACATAGACAATCCCATAAGACAAGTAGTAACGTCACTGACTTTAAGTAGTAACGTCACTGACTTTAAGTAGTGAAAACAGCCCCATCAGACACTAGAGGACTTAGCTGCCTGCTGTAAGCAGCAGAGATCTGTGGATGTAACCTTAAGACATGCTGCAGTCCCCAACCTGCACAACTACAGAGAAGACTAAATAAGACCCTGTGTGTTAATAATGATCTAGTCATAAATTACACTGGACTAAGATGCAGAAAAGAACCACAGACAGCTTACCAAATCTATTGTTTTTGCCCTTTTCTTAGAGACATCATCACACCACGTTTCACACCAAAGCCATTCTTGAGGGAGTGATTTAATTGGCACCTGATGGATCATGTTATTGGGCAAATCCTGTTTGGTAAAAAGAAAATAAAATACAACAATCAAAGTTCTGGGGGAAATTTAAATGAATGCATAGCAAATTAGTGATGATAGCTCCTCATTACATATCACATACCAATCACAAATTTTTAGAACTGAAAGTGTCTATTAAAAACCTTAGAGAAGCTAAAATACTTATTTGTGAATTTTGTAAAACCCCAAAGTTTAGAAGACTCAAAACATCTACCTATGATAAGAACTTGAAAATTTTTAGCTTAAAACTCACAAATAACCTGCACCTAGACTTCCTTCCATGAGAGTAATTCTAAGAAAAAAATGCTACTGCCTCTTGAAAGTTAACTAAGCATAGAATGTGGCTTTTATACTTCACAGTTTTGCATAAAGGAAGCTCTGAATCCACCTTGTCAACTGGGGCTTGATCCCAAGTGGATGAACCTCACACATTTTTGAGCCAACTGTATGCTTTGAAGCTTTTTTCCTCAGCAACCCTTTTGAGTTTGACACAATAAAATGTCCCACTGTCTTAAGACACAAACAACCAATACGATCTAGAAATTCCACTTCTGAGTATATGCACAAAAGAACTGAAGCAGGGACTTACACAGATACTTGTATACCAATGTTCACAGAGGCATTTAGTCACAATAGTCAAAAGCTGGAAATAAGCCAAATGTCCATCAACAGATGAATGGATACACAAAATATAGTGTGTGAATACGCACACACTCACACACACACACACACACACACACACACACACTCTCTCTCTCTCTCTCTGGAATATTCTTCCATCTTAACAGGAAGGAAATTCTGATAGATGCTATGCAATGGATGAAACTTGAAAACATTATACAAAGTGAAAGAAGCCAGGCACAAAAAGGAAAAATACTGTATGATTGTGAAAGTATCTAGAATAGGCAAATTCATAAAGATAGAAAATAGAATAGAGGTTGCCAAAGGCTGGGAAGAGGAAAGAAGAGAGAACTATTGTTTAATGGGTACAGAGTTTCAGTTTGGGATGATGAAAAAGTTCTGGAGATGGACAGCTGCACAACACTATGAATGTAGTTAATGCCACTGAACTGTATACTTAAGAATGGTTACGATGGTACATTTTATGTTACATGAATTATACTTAATAATGCAGGTAAAATAGACACTCACAGACAAGAAAAACTGAAAAAACTGTTACTAGTAAACTTACACTAGGAAAATTAAATGATATTCTTTAGGCAGATGGAAAATGATCCTACATGGAAGGCCAGAAATGCAGGGAAGAATGCAGGGTAACCATATAAGCCAATCTAAATCTTATAAATAGATAATGATCGTATTGTAGGAGAATACTTCTGGGTTTGAAATACAGAGAAATCTAAAATACAAGGCAATAGCCATTCAGGCTGGGATGAGGATAAATGGAGTTAGCAAGTTCTAAGGCCAGTATTATTCAAACTGTGCTATGCAGACTGCAGGAAGGAGCTTGCTAGGAATGCAGGTTCTTGGACCAGACCATATACCTACTGAATTGGGCTGTGGGAATGGGACCCAGGAATTAATGGTTCAACAAATTCTTCAGGTCTTTTACATATGCTAAAATTTGAGAAGCATTGTGCTAATGTTTTTGCACTGTCTGGTAGGTGGGTAAAATATACCAATTAATATTAGCTTTTGCAATTCAGAAATGCATATTAAAATCTCTAGGATAATCAGTAAAAAAACCGTAAAAAAAATACTTTTTTTTTAGTTTAAGGGGCACCTGGCTGGCTCAGTTGGTGAAGCATGCAACTCTTGATCCTGGGGTTGTTGAATCTGAGCCCTATGTTTGGGTGTAAAGGTCACTTAAAAATTTAAAAATCTTAAAAAAAGAAAAGTGTAAATTTTTTTTAAGATTTTATTTATTCATTTGACACAGAGAGAGAGAGCACAAGCAGGGAGAGTAGAAGAGGGAGAAGCAGGCTCCCAGCTGAGCAGGGAGCCCGATGCAGGACTCGATCCCCAGACCCCGAGATCATCACCTGAGCCGAAGGCAATCGCTTAACCAACTGAGCCACCCAGGTGCCCCAGAAAAGTGTATTTTTTGTGTGTGTGTGTGTGTGTGTGTGTGTGTGTGTGTGTGTGTATAATTTAAGATAATCTGAAAGAAAATTACTAAGGAGAAAAAAGAAACAGAACACATGGAATAAGCAGAAATACTAGAAAAGCCAATCTTACTGGTGAATATATTAACTATAAATGGAATAAATGTTCAAATTAAATGACTGTTACACCAAACATAAAAACCAACAGATATAAGATATTTATAAGTAACAGAACTAAAATACAAGGATAGAGAAAAACTGAAAATAGAAGGATAAAAACAATATACCATATAACAATAACTGAAAGGAAAACCGAATAGATCCACTAATATTAGGTAAAGCACACTTTAAGACCCAAGGCCCCCCCAAAATTATTAAAGGTTCATTTGTAGGATATATATGACTTCTAAGTTTTCAGTTACCTAATGATAAAATCTAAAAATACATAAAGCAAAATCTGACAAAACCAGAGATGAGGAATATACCACAATATAGAAAAATATTTTAAACACAATTCTCCCCGTAACTAATAGAAAAACGAATGCAAAAAAAACAAACAAACAAAAACCATAATTTGACCTAATGGCCTACATCCAATATCTACAGGATACAAAACCAAATGAAATGTTTACTGAAACTGATCACATTTAAGTCAACAAACTTTGGAAACTAGAAATATACTGTACCAAATGACAAGGAAATACTACATATAAAATGTGTAGAATGAAGCCAAAGTTTTGCTGAAACAGAATCTGATTATTTTCAAATGCATATATTAGAAAAGACTAAGAATTATGAACTAAACACCTACCTCAAGAAATTAGAAAAAAAATTTAACAAATTAAAGAAAGAAGTAAGAAAAAGAACAAATTAGTGAAATAGAAAAGAAACACACAGATAGGATGAAAAACATTAAAAGATGCTTCCTTAATTCTTGGTGAGGTGATAAAGGATAAAAAGGACAATAAATGATGTCAGGAATTTTTAAGTGACAAACAGAGAGAAGACACCAGTATAGATGTTATGGGACTTTTAAAAGATAACTGGAGTGATGAAAAGCATTCTAGCTCTTGGGATACATTTTCTTTTTCTTTTCTTTCTTTCTTTTTTTTTTTAATACACATTTTCTAAAACTGATTATACAGTGTACTTACAATCTGAGCATGTCACTATATATAAATTATATTCAGTTTTTAAAAATTAGAGGATAGTACAAGCAACTTCATGAGGCTATGTTAGGAAATTTAGACACAGCTTAACAAAAATACTGATAAAAGAAGTAATAGAAAATGTCAACAGTCTCATAATATTAAAGAAACTGAAATCATAATTTAAACACAAAGAAATGAGAGGCTTCATTTGTGATTCCACCAAACACTTAAGAAAGAAAGAAAGCCAATCTTCCCAGCAGACACATGAAAAAATGTTCATCGTCACTACCCATCAGGGAAACTGAAATCAAAACCACACTGAGATAAAACCTTACACTAGTTAGAATGGCCAAAATCAACAAGACAGGAAACAGCAAGAGTTGGAGAGGATGTGGAGAAAGGGGACCCCTCTTAACACTGTTTGTGGGAATGCAAGTTGGTGCAACCACTTTGGAAAACAGTGTGGAGATTCCTCAAAAATTTAAAAATAGAGCTACCCTATGACCCTGCAATTGCACTATTGGGTATTTACCCCAAAGAGACAGATGTAATGAAAAGAAGCACCATATGTACCCCAACGTTCATAGCAGCAATGTCCACAATCGCCAAACTGTGCAAAGAGCCGAGATGCCCTTCAACAGATGAATGGATAAAGAAGATGTGGTCCATATATACAATAGAATATTACATAGCCATCAGAAAGGATAAATACCCAACTTTTATAGCAACATGGACGGGTCTGGGGGAGATTATGCAGAGTGAAATAAGTCAAACAGAGAAAGTCAATTATCATATGGTTTCACTTACTTGTGGAACATAAGGAATAAAATGGAGGACTTTAGAAGAAGGAAAGGAAAAGTGAATTGGGTAAATCGGAGGGGGAGATGAACTATGAGAGACTCTGGACTCTGAGAAACTAACTGAGGGTTATGGGTGGGGGCGCGATGGGTGACCCTGGTGGTGGGTATTAAGGTATTGCATGGAGCACTGGGTGTGGTGCATAAACAATGAATCCTGGATCACTGAAAAGTTAAAAAAAAAAAAAAAGCCAATCTTATACAAACCAAATACACGTAAATGAAAAAAACAAATAAACCCACCACCCAACTCATTTTATTAAGCCTCAATACCAAAATCTGACAGATACTACAAGCCAGTGTCACGCAAAAACATAAATACGAAATGATTAAACAAATACTTGCCCCAAAAATCCAGGACCATATAAAAAATAATAAATCATGATCAGTTGGATTATATAATTCAAAAATTATACTTAGGTATATTTACAGAACAAAAGAGAAAAATCATTTTATTTTAGCAGATGTCAAAAATTAATAAAATTTAATACAAGAGATCTTCTAAGTAGCAAACAAGGACTAAAAGGAACTTCCTTAATGTGAATAAGAGGTATCTACAAAATATCTACAATAAATATCATACTTAGTGGTGAAATGCTGAATACTTTCATCATTTTTGAGTCAAGAATGTCCACTATCAATATTTCTGTTCAACGTTATGGAAGTCCCAGTAAATAGTGAAAGCAAGAAAAAAAATTTTTTAATGTAAGATTGGAGAAGAAAAAGTAAAACTGCCATTATCTGTAGATATATGCTTACATATATAGAAAAGACAAAAGTATATACAGATTAGCAGGGTAGCTGAATATGACAATGAACAAAAATCAATTGTAATTCTAGATACCAGCAACAAAAAGAAACAAAAACTTTTTAAAAATAACTCTTAATGAAGATATACAAGATCTCCATAAGGAAAACAATCTACATTATTGAGAGAAATTAAACACAACCCAAATATAAAATCCTAGCAAGTGTTTTGGTTTTTTTTCCTCCTGAACTTGACAAGCTCATTATAAAATGTATATGAGAAAACAAAGGACAAAGAATACTCTAAGACATTCTTGAAGAATGAGGTGGGAGGATTTGATTTACTGGGTATTATGACTTATTACAGAACTATAGTAACTGAGATACTTGTAGTATGGATGTGAAGATAGACAAATAGACCAATCAAAACCTAGAAGACCCAGAAATGGATCTATGGATACATGAGTACTTCATATCTGACAAAGATGGTATTGTTGAGGAGTGCATTTCATTTAAAAAAAATATAACTCTATATGTACATAAAAAATGAAAGTTGAACTCTATCTCAAAAACAAATTCCTACTGGAATATAGATTTGAGTATGAAAGATAAAAACAATAACGCTCAAAGTATCTTTGTGACTTTAATAGGGGTCAAAAAGCATTAATCATAACAGAAAATACTGACCAGTCTGACTACAAAAGACACCATTAAGAGAATTGAAGTGGGAAATTTTGCAACATATATAACAAAGGATACACTATGTATATATAAAGAATACCCATAAATCAAGAAAAAAATTCAAACAACCCAAATACTTAAATAAGCATATCACAAAAGAGAATACCTAAATGGCCATAAACACACAAAATGGTACTCAACTTCATTATATTAACAATGGAAATGAAAAACAAAACCACAATGAGGAGCAAAATCAGCAAAAATGGTAAAGTAAGGAGCTCTGAAAATTCACCTCTCCACAAAAGCAGCCAAAAACATGACAAACACTGAATCAATTTTTTTCAGAACTCTGAAAATTAACCAAAGGCTTGCAGCAATCTAAGGAGCAACTAAAAGTCAACAAAAAATGCTTGAATGTTGGTAACAGTGAATTTTGAGGCATCTGAACTTACCCTATTCCTATTCTCCCTGCTCCCCATCAGCCTCAAAAAATAACAGCCTGCACTCCTATACTGGAGGAAGGAGAACAAGGCTGAATGTCTTTCAAGCTTCATTCCCAAAGCAGAGCCATTATTTGAAGACTGTACTATAAAGGCCCATCTCTATTCAATCTCACTTGAACTTAACCCAGTGATAAGAAGCTTCTCCTTTGCACCACTTGAGGATTGTATTAAGCTTTCTGAGGCTACCTGAAGTGAAGCAAAGAATATACTAAGCAAAATTCTTTTTTTTTTTAATGATTTTATATATTTATCAGATAGAGAGCAAAAGAGCGTGAGAGCACAAGCAGGGGGCATGGCAGGCAGAGGGAGGGAGAAACACGCTCCCCACTTGACCAGGGACTCGATCCCAGGACCTTCAGATCATGACCTGAGCTGAAGGCAGATGCTTAACCGACTGAGCCACCTAGGCATCCCACTAAGCAAAATTCTTATCAGGAGAAGCCAAAGAATGAGATATCCATAGGAGTCTTCAAAAAGAAAAGATATATTCCTGGGAAAAGAGAAGGTCATGCACATGTACAAGGCTATGAGCATGCTCAGTGTGGTGTGTGCATAAGCAGGAAAGACCTAATAAAGCCATAAGTTCTCCTATCCGGTTGATCCTGAGGCTCTATGCAACAAAGAAGGTAGAGTTGTAAACTGCCGGGCTGACTGTTGAGGATGTGTCCCAACATGCACCCAGAGGCCATGGGCAAAGAATGGAAGTCTTAAGTCGTTCTGAATACTTAAGGAAATCTCTAATTTTAGCTAATCACTAAGTTAATCAGGCAGACCAAAAATGCAGACTTCACAGAACTGATTTAAGAAGTCCAAAAACAAACAAACAACTACTATTGCAATAAGCAGCAACAATAAATCCTGGGGAGAGTGGAAAGTCTGATATCTAGAGTTGCCATATTACATTATTGGAAATTTTCAGTTTTCAACAAAAATGAAGAGACAGGCAAAATACCAAATATACAAAACCCATATACAGGGGTAAAAAGTAATCAATAGAAACTATATTTTTGGAGGCCAAGATATTGGATTTACAACACAAGGACTTAATGACAGGTATCTTAAATATGTTCAAATAGGAACAAAGGAAACCAAATCTAACAGAACTAAAGGAAAGTATGAGAATGATGTTTCAAAAATTAGAGAATAAAGAGATACAATTTATACAAAAGAACCAAACAAAATCTACTATCGAAAAATAATTTAAATGAAAATTCACTAGATGGGGTTAATCACAGATATGAGCAACAGAAAAGATAATCAGGTCAACTGAAGATAAATCAACTGAGATTATACAGTCTTAAGACTTTCCAGGAGCAGAAAGAAGAATGAAGAAAAATAAACAGAGCTCAGAGAACTCTGAGAAACCATCAAATATATGAACACATATAATGGGAGTCCCAAGAGGAGAGAAAGAGAGGCAGATATAACACGTAAAGAAATAAAACTTCCCAAATTTGGTGAAAAACATTAATCTATACATTCAAAAAGTTCCATGAACTCTGGGTAGGATTAACTCTTTTAAAAGAAACCCAACTTAGCTACATCATAATCAAACTATCAAAAGAAAAGACTGGAGATAGTGACTTGTCAGGTAAGGGATTCTCGAGATTAACAGCTAATTTCTTATCACAAAACCTTCAGGCTAACAGACTATGGGACAATATAGTCAAAGAAAAATATGAGGGCGCCTGGGTGGCTCAGTGGGTTGGGGCCGCTGCCTTCGGCTCAGGTCATGATCCCAGGGTCCTGGGATCGAGGCCCACATCGGGCTCTCTGCTCAGCAGGGAGCCTGCTTCCTCCTCTCTCCTCTCTCTCTGCCTGCCTCTCTGCCTACTTGTAATCTCTCTCTCTGTGTCAAATGAATAAATAAAAAAAAAAAAATATGAGAAGAAAAAAAACGGTCAAGCGAGAATTTTATATCCAGCAAAACTATCCATCAAAACCCACCGAAGGAGCTCAATGGATGGAACTAGAGAGTATTATGCTAAGTCAAATAAGTCAATCAGAGAAAGACAATTTTCATATCGTCTCACTGATATGAAGAATTTTAGAGGCAGGGAGGGGGGTCGTTGGGGGTAGGGAGAGAAAAAATGAAACAAGATGGGATCAGGAAGGAGATAAACCATAAGAGATTCTTAATCTCATGAAACAAACTGAGGGTTACTGGGGGGTGAGGAGGGAGGGACAGGGTAGCTGGTGATGGACATTGGGGAGGGTTTGTGCTATGGTGAGTGCTGTGAAATGTGTAAGCCTGATGATTCACAGACCTGTACCCCTGGGCAAATAATACATTATATGTTAATTTAAAAAATGAATAGGGGGAAAAAAAAACACCAAAGGAGAAAATAACACATTTCCCAAGAGTTTGTAGCTCCAGAGACACCCTATCAGAAACACTAAAGGGAGTCCGATGGCTGAAATGAAAGGACACTAGACAGTAATTCAAATCTACATGAAGAAATATAAAGCACCAGTAAAGGTATGTAGGTAAATATATAAGATAATATCAGTGTATTTCTTATTTAGAGCTGGTTTAAAAACAATTACAAACAGCAGTAATTATAAAGCTGTGTTGATGGGTATATAATGTATCATACAGTGTATATACAATGCAACATACAAAATGTATGATACTAAAAGTATGGGAAGGAGGGGAACATAGCTATATAGGAGGGGAACACAGCTATATAGGAACAAAGTTTTTGTATACTATTGAAGTTAAGTTGTTAGTAACCCAAACTGAACTGTCATAACTTATAATCATTAGGACAATCACTGAGAAAATAACTCAAAAATATACAGTAGATGAAACAAGGGAATTAAAATGACAGATGTTATGGACATTGGGGAAGGTTTGTGCTATGGTGAATGCTGTGAAAGGTGTACGCCTGATGATTCACAGACATGTACCCCTGGGGCAAATAATTTTTAAAAAATTAATTAATTAAAATAAAAATTAAAAAAATAAAATGGCAGATGAAATCCTACTTCACTAATAACCATAAAAAATGTAAATGTAATAAACTCTCCAAATGAAAACCACATAGGATGGTAGTTCACATATACCAAATTAACAGACTGACAATAAGTACTGGTCAAAACAGAGAGCAACAGAAATTCTTACATGGCTGGTGGAAGTATAAATTAGAACTACTTTGGAAAACTGTTTAAGATCATCTAATAAAGATATATATACAAATCTGATGACTTGATACTTCCACGTGTAGTTGTACACACAACTGAAATATGTGTACATGTGCATCAAGACAGTTGCATGAATGATCACAGCAGCATTATTCATGGAAGACAAAAATGGAAAACAATCCAAATGTAGTGTAAACAAAACGAAGTACCACTACACACAACAAAATGGATGGACTGCACAAACATAATGGTGAACAAAAGAAATTAGACTCAAAACAGTACAGCTTTTAGAATACAACTGAGGTAGGGAGAAAAAAAAACAGGCAAAACTAAACTACAGTATTTAAGGATACATGTTAAAGTAGGAATTCTATAAAGAAAAGCATTGAGGTATTACCACCAAAGTCAGGACACTGAATACTTCTGTTAGAGAAGAAGGATGGCTGCTGGGATGCTAGTAATATTCTATTTCTTGGAACTGGATGGTGGTATATGGCCATTTGCTTTGTGGTAATTCATTGCTGTATATGAATATGTATATATCGGTATATGTTTGTTTTGTATGCTTTCCTTTATGGGTGCTATATATCACTATAACAATTTTAAAATGTTGGCTCAATTGGTTAAGTGACTACCTTTGGTTCAGGTCATGGTCCCAGGGTCCTGGGATCAAGTCTCACACTGGGCTCCACCTGCTTCTCCCTCTCCTTTTGCCTCCTACTCCCCCTGCTTGTACTCTCTCTCTGTTAAATAAATAAATGAAATCTTAATAAAAAAAAAATATTTAAGGCAGACTTAAGCAAAACGAAATATGTAAAACTAGGTATCTAATCCAAAACAAACTACAATCTCACTTCTGAAAAATATTTAGCATTAATAAATCGATTTGGCTAAACTTCTTAAAACACACCATGGTTTCTGACACAGAAAAAAAGGGAGGGATGCCTGGGTGGCTCAGTCAGTTAAGTGTCTGCCTTCAGCTCAGGTCATGATCTGAAGGTCCTGAGATCAAGTCCCTGGTCAGGCTCCCTCCTCAGTGGGGAGCGTGCTTCTCCCTCCCTCTGCCTGCCACTCTCCCTGCTTGTGCACTCTCTCTCTCTCTCTCTGACAGATAAATAAATAAAATCTAAAAAAAAGGGAAAAAAAAGGGAAATTGTGAGATTATCTACCGTGAATCTTGGCTAATTAGTTCCTAAAGAGAAACAAATTGCTCCTAGCAGGCAGAGAAACAAATTTATCAAGATATCTTGGGTGCAAAATTAAAAGATAAGGGAATGGTTTGAAGAGGCAGCATCCTCCTTCCATCTCCCTTCCAAACTAACAACACTTTTCACTACTGTGTCTTCTCTTGAGGATAAAAATGTCACACACACACACAGGCACAACACCACACAGTTCCTTTCCATGAAGAAAGAAAACACTGTCCCAACGGAGGAGAGAACTGAGAGGAAAATAATCAATTCATTGACACAATATTGCATACCCATCACTGAAAAGTGTTAACCAAAAAAATAGCCACTTACTTGATCAAGATTTGAAAGGCTGTTAGGATCCTGACTCAGACCTTGGTACTGTCCCCTAAGTCTGTCACCAGCAGCTATTTTCCTAAACTTCTTCAGATCCACAACATATAGTGCACTGGATAGAGAAGAACAACTTGTTATAACCATGATTGTGGCAGAAAAAGTAACCTCACTGAATAATGGTCACCAGGTAAACATCCTGCCCTCTTTTTGAAAAAGTAAGCAGTGGCCTTTCAGTGGAGCTCAGGGTCAGTACGTGCTCCTTCAAAGATAGCTCAAGACATTATTGCAAAACCCAAATTCTGCCACCAAGTTCACTCTGCTACTCTTCCTTATTCAACTGCCTTCCTTATTTAGCTATGTTAAATCTCTGACAAAAGGAAACTTCTACCAAATGTCAGCAGATTAGGTAATAAAAGCTAACCATCAGTTAAAGATACCCTGATGAAAAAAAATAAATTAAAAAAATAAAGATATCCTGATGATACCTTAAACATCGCAGGGGAAAAAAACCCAGTGTTACAGATTTTCTGGACCAAGAACATTAACTAATGATAAAGAAATCACCAAACCGCAACATTTATCTCTGTAAATGCTGCTACCTACACATCCTCAGACCTTCCAGATCTTCCAAAACACATTTGGCCTGGAGTAGATAATGTAATGTTACACAGTCCATCCTAGGAGTTCTACTTCTAAGAATTTGAAATATACTAAGTGACGTATTTAATTGTTCACTGCAATGCAGTACGTCACAGCAAAATACCATAAATAACATATATACTGGAATAATATGTAGATGTAAAAAGGAAGGTCTCTCTCTCAACATACTGATGTAAGCTCTACTAGAGAAATTAAATAAAGCAAGGCACAAAACTATAAATATGACGGCATATTTTGTGTAAAAAAAGAAATTTGGTTATTAATGTAAGAATCAATAAACTCTGGAAGGACATATAGTAAATTAATAGAGGAGGTTATCTGTTGTAGAAGTGGGAACTGGATAGAGGACAGAAAAGACTGGGAAAATTATTTGTCATGGCATTTTTTCTTATAGTTTTTATTTTTGAACCATATTAATTTATTACCTATTCATAATTTCAAATATGCAAAATAAATTTTTTAAGAAAAGAAAATCAAACAGCATTGGGAATACTCCTTTTTCAATACCTGATATGATACTTTCGCCCAGCCAAATGACTGGCCCAGTATCCCGATTTCCAGAACCTGTAGCCATCCATTTCTTTTCGGCTATCACAGAAAGGAGTATAGCCATAAGGAGCTCCATCCAAATTGAAATCTCTTAACTCTTTCAGATCTGTTCGAACAATCTGGAGAAAAGAAGATCACAAGTCATTTGTACCATTTTGTTTGTTTTGTTTCAGAGGGAGGGAGAGCAGGAAGGGAGTGGGGGAGGGAGGCACAGATGAGAGGAAGAGAGAGAATCTTAAATAGGCTTCACACCCAGTGCAGAGTCTGACAAAGGGCCCCATCTCACGACCCTGAGATCATGACCTGAGCCGAAATCAAGAGTCAGACACTTAACCAACTGAGCCACCCAGACGACCCACAAGTGATCTGTTCAACAGCCATGTAGACAGCAGTTGCCTTAAAATCCAGAGTGCCTCACTGAGACATTGCAGAGGGAAGCTCTGAGGTTAACAGCACAGGCTCCAGTTGTAGACCCAGTCTGAGCCCAGATTCTTCCACTGATTAGCTGACTACCTTCACTAACATGTAAGACACTTTGCTCAGTGGTTGACACACAGTATTCTAAGTATTCAAAAAGGTAGAAATAAAACAAATTTACACTACTTAGCCTCTCTATGACTGAGTTTCCTCATGTGTAAAATTGGGACTTCACAGGATTACTTGAATCAGTATATGGACAGCTGTGAAAAGATGCCTGACATACAGCAAGCAGTCAACAAACAGTTTAAGTGTGCTTATTTTAGAATCCAGAAAGCATGCTTTATTTAGGTCAAGCCAGTTGTGATACAGTGAGTCAGATGAGGCAGGTAATCACAAGGAGGTGGATGAAGCCTCTGGCTCCATGAGTTTTGCACATATTACATATCACTTCCATCCAGATGATTACCTCAGGTTTCATTCAGCTAGGGGAAGGGGGAACATTGTAAAGGAGAACTATGTTGACACTTTTTGAATTTGTACGGTCTAAAACCACAATGTGCTCCTCTTAAGTCAAATCTTGATAGGAGGAAGAATATCTGAGGAGTTTCAAATTATCAAGGCCAGGCATCTATCTACCAGAGCTTCCCCTCTCTTAACCATGTCCATAACTCCCAGCTTTTGGGTAAATAATTGGAGATAATGGCAAGCACTGTTAAACCTCAATCTTTCAGTTTCTAATTTGTATGTTAAATGATTAAGTAAGAAATAAAACTGCATACATGATGTAAACACAACTGTGTAAAAGAGGCATAGAAAAAAGATGACGAGGAGATACATCAAATGCAAATTTTAAAAGTGATCACATCTCGTTGTAACTTTCCATATATTCTATTTTTTATTATGTTTTATTAGTCACCATACAGTCCATCATTAATTTTTGATGCAGTGTTCCATGATTCATTGTTTGCATATTCCATATATTCTAATAACGTAACATAAGCATGTATTTTTCTTTAACTAGAAAAATAAAATCATTTTAAAAAGAGAAGGAGGTCTAATGCCTTTAATACGAGCTGTTTATTTTTTTTTAAGATTTTATTTATTTATCTGACAGAGAGAGACACAGTGAGAGAGGGAACTCAAGCAGGAGTGGGAGAGGGAGAAGCAGGCCTCCTGCTGAGCAGGGAGCCTGATGTTGGGCTTGAACCCAGGACCCTGGGATCATGACGTGAGACAAATGCAGAGGCTTAACAACTGAGGCACCCAGGTGCCCCAATATGAACTGTTGAGATCTGGCTTATAAGGGCTTACCTGATCAGCATCCACAAACAGGAATTTGTCAACAACCAGTGGGAAGAGCACATCCAGGAAGAGGATCTTGTAACCCCAGATAATGCGCTGTTTCTCGGTCTGCTGATGAAGCCACCGAGGCCATTTGTACTGAACAAGTTCATACTGGAAATTGTATTCATTTGCCATATAAGGTATGAACTCCTATTTTTGGACATAGGAAACAACAAACAACCATTACTTTGATGAAGAAAATTGGCCCTGTAAGTCAGCCATCATGATTATGGCACAAGTAAAACACATTTACCCTAACAGTGGTCTAATACAGAAATCTGACCCTGACTCACCTGTGACTACATAAAAGAATACAGAATAACTTGCACTGTGCTTTCTAATTAAACTATAATATATATACTCAGAGGAAGAGAATGTTATTTCATCAAAACAAAAGATACAGATTTTCTTCTGATGTTACCCAAGCTTCAAACAGGTCATAATTTTGTCTTTGGTTTTATAACGACTATTCTTCTAAAATAATCCAGTCTGGAATGAATATAGAAATACACAACGAGGGGCTCCTGGCTGGCTTTTAGTTGGAAGAGCATGTGACTCTTGATCTTGGGGTCATCAGTTCGAGCCCCATGCTGGGTGTAGAGATTATTTAAAATAAATAAACAACAACAAAAAATATATGCAACTGAAGAAGGGAAACCTAATTAAAAGGAAAATTTTTAAATCATACAAATAACACCGAAGCAGTAAAAACTCTATTATACCATACATATCTCCTTAATAAGAATCCTTTCCTTTCTCCTGAGGAACAAACCTTAAATGTGGGAGACAAATAATTCTTCAAGAACCAGAATTTCACAGGAGTCTTGGTATTCTTCAGTACTGACAGCATCATTATACTGTCAAACAAAAGCAAACAATAATCAATAATCTTCCAATGCTTTTTAATCTCAATGAAATCAACTGGAGTCAATCATGAGATTGCTAAATGTTCAGAGCAAATTGATGGCAAAGAGAGACCCTTAGTAATGGAAATGGAAAACTGCAATTATACAAAGTTATCTCTGAATAGAAAAGAAAGAATAATTCTCTCACCCATAAAAATATACCTGATAAAGGCAAATGTTTTAATCATGTTACATCTTTAAATAAACTGCTTCATGAACTACTATCTTAATTATGGTACAAAAGAAAAATGAAGGTTGTGGTTAACTGACTACAGGACTCTGAAAAGAAAACCTGTAAGCCACAGCAACTGTGTGTGGCTGTACTGCCCCCCACAGCCTCAAATGAAGACCCTGCTGGGGAGGAGAGCAGGGAGAGGTCTGGGGATAGCAAATGGCTACAGTATCAGGATTTTCTACTTTGAAAACAGACAAAAACAAACTGAGTCAAGGAATTTAATTAAATTGAGTTATTACCAACATCTGACACTGACTATTTTATTTTTGGTCAGTTTTTTTTTAGAAATGGGAGGGCTGAACCTGAGTAAAATGACAGCTTAATTATTTGCCACACTAGATTTGTCATGGAAAATTAAAAGTAAAATGAACCGTGGCATTAGGAAAGTCACTCTCAAGCAAAGGAGCATATTCACAGCCAAGCCTTCCCCTGGGGGGCACTGCTTCAACCAGCCCAAGGCTGTGACCTCTCCTTGGCCCTGGCTGTGTGACCTCAGGCAAGTTCCTTCACCCTCTGAATCTGTCTATAAAACAGAGGTGTTCTTCTGTGAGAACTAAGATCACTCCTGGCTCTAAACTCCTAGGAATCTTTGGAAGGCAGGTCCATAGCCCTATTCCACTTCTATTCTCTGTGCTAACCTCCTAATTTCTGGTTTAAGCAATGCCTGGTGGCCAATTAAACACCACTATTTATAATGTGCATGCAGCAGTATTAAAGGTTTATAGCCTTGTAATATCCACACAGATACATTTAAGATACAGTCAGACTTTATGAGACTGGCAGATCAAAACAAATACAATTATATATTCATAATCCTCAGAGTGCTTCAGATACACAGAAGCATAATGGACAGAATCCCATAAAACATTTACTCTCTAAGTAAGAATACTGTGACAAACTCATTCATATATACTGAAATAATCAACATGACTAACCGAAGAAATCTTTCATAGAGATGACCAGATGCCACGGAGAAAATATTAATTATGTCATCTTTATCTTGTTTCACTTCCTCAGTCTTCTGTCCTCCCGTAAAGCCCCTATAATAATAAAAACAAAACACTTGAAATGCTGTACAGACACACAGCCCTTTAAGGGGAGAGCTACAGAGATGGTGTTTCCCATTTCCATTCCTTCCCTAGAGGGTGATGCAGGAGGAACCAGTGAAGCATCTGCTGGCACCCTGAGAGGGCACAAGGCAACTAAGCCAGCACAGCGTAAAGAGAAGGATGCTGCCTGCACAGTACTGCATAGCTTCACGAATAGACTGAACACAGGCCAATTCCACAGAATACGATCCGCTCAACAGGAAGTAAACGGAACTCTCAGAAAGGCAGGCACAACCCATGAGAGTCAAGAAGTAACTTGCCCACAAGGGGACATTAACTCCTTACCTTAGTGGAAAACACTCATGTACTCCAAATAGAAAGTGCAAGATGGGGTGGCAGACAGACTCTGAAAGGCCCAGACAGGATTCTTATACTCAAAAGAAGGGAGAGATGGTGCTGACATCTCAGCTTTTCCTTAAAAGATATGTGTGTGTGTGTGTATGTGTGTGTATTATATATTATATATGTGTATATATAGATATGTATATCTATATATACGCACATATATATCTATATCTACACACACACATATGTATATATGAATATATGTATATATATGCATATATATTTAATATATAATGCATATATAATTATATATTATATATTATTTTATATATAAATATATGTTAGATATATATGTGTGTGTGTGTATATATATATATATTTTTTTAATGATACCAATTTACCATTTGAAGGAGTCCCAAAATCCAGATTCATTTTCATTAGTTCCATCACTCAGCAAGTCTTCATTCACCATATCTGCCTTCTTCTGAACCTGCAACCACATGTAAGGGGTGCTGTCAACAACAGGGAACGAATTCTCCAACAAGCACAACAACCCACCTAGAGTCTAGATAAGTTCAACAGAATAATCTTCAACATATCACATTAAAACTGCAGGTGATGAGATAGCACCTCTCTTAATTAGATAATAACTGTTTTTACTTTGAAAAACAGTCAAAGAATCTCAAATTCAACTGTGCAGGAAACAGTCTAAGCAAAACTAGAAACCTAATCCACCAAGCTGACAGCTGGTTTTCCAGGGGTAGAATGAGTGCAGCCCACATGAGTGCTGTCAGGAAGAAGTCACTTTACATCACAGCCTGTTCTTAGGATTTACCAGGAAAAAGACAGGTTGAATCTTCTCACCAGCACAGGGACCAGTTTTCTGCTCAACTGTGTGGGCTGCTTTAGATTTTACTGTGTGTAATGATTATTTATTCCATAATACCCTTTACTTGTTTTTAAGGCACTAAGAACTTCAAAATTCTGAGAAGTGAAAATAAATGAAATAGGGCTACCAATTATTATTGTCATTGAAATTTTCACAGGCATTATTCCCAATTTTCTGAGAAAGGTCCTCAATAATAATGTTAACGATGGCTATGTAAGCAAAATAGTACCTGTGAAAACACTTATGTAAAATGTGACTTGTATTGCTCACTGAGTTACTCAAGAGGTGCAATCTCTCAGTTGAAGAAAGCCACAAATGTATATTTACAAAAGACATCTTACATTTAAAGAAGTATTCTGGGGCGCCTGGGTGGCTCAGCTGGCTAAGTGTCTGACTCTTGATTTCAGCTCAGGTCATCATCTCAGGGTCGTGAGAATGAGCCCTGCATCGGTCTCCATGCTGGGCATGGAGCCTGCTTAGGATTCTCTTCTTTCTCTCTTTCTCTCTCCCTCCCTCCCTCATCTCCCTGAACCCCGCCCCCCACATGTTCTCTCTCTCTCTCTCTCCCTCTCTTGCTCTAAAAGAAAAAAAAAGCATTCCAATAAACGCTAAAATTCCAAAGGTGAATTAAAGTCTTAAGCTGGTTTTTCTTCTCCCCAGTTTTACTGAGATATAATTATTGACAAACAACATTGTATAAGTTGAATGTGTACAATGTGATGATTTGATATGAATATATTGTAAAATGAGGACCACAATGACAGCATTATCAGGTAACATATCCACCTATTTCTAGATAAGAGCTACTGAATGCCAGAACACTGCTACTTTTACCCACTATAAAAGAATGGCTGCCTTAGTATTACCAAACTCACCTTCACTTTAATAATTTTGCTCTTAAAGTTGTTGAGGACAACAACAACTTCATCAGCATCAGGAGGAGAATCTGTGCCATCATGGCTTAGACAGAAAAGAAAGGGAAAGAATAAGATAGACATTACAAATCACAATTCTCAAAATGCAGTAAGTGGTCTGACATCAATCTGCCATATTTGTCCATCATCTCTATCATAAAGGAGTTTTCCAGAACAAATTAATTTCTCACAACCTGCAGGAAAGTCCCTTAAAGCTACACAGAAGCACTTGTCAGAATCTCTATCCTTCAAACATTGAACATTCCAATCAGTCACAACCCAAACTTCCTTCTAGAGTCTCCTCTTTAAATTACCTTTCACAGAGAAAAAGGCTCCCAGTGCTGGCAAGCGCATGATGAGCACTTAATCAACACCTGTATTAACAAAGTCTGAGTCAAGTTCAGCACCAGCAATAAAGGGCTGCCCAGGGGCATGAGCCACTCTGCACCATCATCAGAAACACATCACTTCTACTCTTTCACAGACAAGTAACAAAGCATGACTCTACTTCAGAATTCTGTAAAGGCATCACTCTATCCTTCTGCCTGAAGGCACACAATTAGCCAACTCTAGCCGCTACTCAACCTGATGCCCATATTCTGAAAAAAGAACTATAACAAGCTCTATTTGCAGGGCGGGCTAGGGCAGAACAGGAAACATTTAAAATTAAAAATAAAACATCCCCAATCAACTAATTCCTAAAATTTCCAGGCACCAGTTTTCAAGGTGTTAAGTGCAGAAAGCCACGATAAAATATGAATTCACTGTATTCATTCACTGTCTTCCAGCAGAGAGCAGAGTTCTCAGGCAAGGTAAGATTCTGATGGGGAGCATGAAACACTACAGAATCTGGGAATATCAGGGCGCCTGGGTGGCTCAGTGGGTTAAAGCCTCTGCCTTTGGCTCAGGTCATGATCTCAGGGTCCTGGGATCAAGCCCCGCGTTGGGCTCTCTGCTCAGCAGGGAGCCTACTTCCTCCTCTCTCTCTCTGCCTGCCTCTCTGCCTACTTGTGATCTCTCTGTCAAATAAATTTTAAAAAATCTTTAAAAAGAAAAAAAAGAATCTGGGAATGTCCAAGATGAAGGGAACCTAGACAGTAGGAAGAGAGGAGGACTCCACACTCCTAGGGAAGGGAGAAGAGTAGCCAGGGAAAGGGCACACGGAAGGGACGGGGTTTAGAAGAAGAAGTAAACTTCTCATGATGGGATTAAATTCTGCAAAACTGTATTTAAGAAAACATTAATGGGAAAAAAACCTAGTATTTACAATGAATGTTATTACCATACAGCTTCAAGAATCCATGCTGCTCTATAGATGCTATAGAACTAATAAGATGACAAAACAAGAGGATATTTTAAATACACTGTAATGGAAATCCCTCCCTAAAAATTGACATGAACTCTCTTCACATAGCTTAAAACTAATTTAAATTGTGTTAAACAGAATATAGATTACACCTTTTAAAAGGCAGTATAATTTTTGTTTCCCCTTTTAATTCTTTTTTTAATGTTCAATTAAGCAACATATAGTACATCATCAGTTTTTGATGTAGTGTTCAACAATTCATTAGTTGCACATAAAACCCAGTGCTCATCACCACAGGTGCCCTCCCTAATATCCATTACCTGGTTACTCCACCCCTCCAGCCCCCTCCCTTCTCTAACCCTCAGTTTGTTTCCTGGAGTCCAGAGTCTCTCATCATTTGTCTCCCTCTCTGATTACTTTCCGTTCGGTTTTCCCTCCCTTCCCCTATGGTCCTCTGTGCTTTTCCTTATGTTCCACATATGAGTGAAACCATGTTCATGGATTGGAAGAATGTACATTGTTAAAATGTCTATGCTGCTGAGAGCAATCTACACTTTCAGTGCAATCCCTATCAAATACCATCAACATTTTTCACAGAGCTGGAACAATCCTAAAATTTGTATGGAACCAGAAAAGACCCCAATCACCAGGGGAATGATGAAAAAGAAAACCAAAGCTAGAGGCACACAATGCCTGACTTTAAGCTATATTACAAAGCTGTGATCATCAAGACAGCATGGTACTGACACAAAAACAGACACACAGATCACTGGAACAGAACAGAGACCCCAGAAATGGACCCTCAACTCTATGGTCAACAAATCTTTGACAAAGCAGGAAACAATATCCAATGGAAAAAAGACAAATGGTTCCTGGGAAAATTGGACAGTCATATGCAGAAGAATGAAACTAGACCACCCTCTTACACCATATACAAAGATAATCTCAAAACGTCAGTATAATTTTTTTAAGCTAATAGGCAGCCACTGCAAACCTGAAGGCAAAACCATGGTGACTGACGAAATGCTCTGGAAGTACTGCCATACTATCACAGACTGAGAAAGCCTTGCCAGCACCAAGATCTCATGGCCAAAGCTTACGCCTACTGTGTATCTGCAATTCACCCAAGGTCAAGAAATATACTGTCTCAGTAGAAAAGTTTGACTGTTATTCATTTCTTTTCTCCTTTCTTGGACTGACTCAATTTCTCATCTGCCTATGGTTTTCATCGCAGTGAGACAATGATCTGATTCTGAGATGCTACTAGCACAAAGGAAAGACTAAAGAGTGAAACCTGACTATACTTAAACTAGTATTTATACCATTTATTGTCTAATCATACCCTCATAGTTCTTCCTCACTCAATTTCCTGGAAAAGCATTGTTTCATCACACATAAATTCTTATTCCCTGGCTCACTTCCAGTGTAGTACTCAACTCAAGCTGATTCTCTGTAAAATGTTCTGGAAAAGAAGTGCCTACATCACTTAATCTTACCTGTAAATTCTATAAATATCTTCAGACCGACCCTTCCTTAGTCTGAGAATCCAAGCTCCTGGGTTGGCTTTTAACTGAAAGTAACCCTAAGGCAAGAAGAAAGACAAATTTTAGTTCTCTTTGAAATATCAAAATGCTGTTTCTGAGGGACAGTTATTTCCTTTTCTGAAATATCATTCATATTTTAAATAAGACAATTATAATTTCAATGCAATGGAAGGAAGGAAGGAAGGGAGGGAGGGAGGGAGGGAGGGAGGAAGGGAAATCTACCCATTAGAAACACTAGCAAAATACAGGCCAGTGAAGCCAAGAAGGGGGCCCCTGATCTGTAAGTGAGTGAAGGATCAATGTGTCATGTGTGAATAAGCTACAAAACTCCAAAGCCAAGACAAACGCTGTCAGCTCTTAAGCAATGCATCTGCAGGCACCAATTTGATTAGAACACAATATTCAGAATAGTCTTGGATTTTTTTAGGCTAATATGTAATTCCAATCTGTAAGTTTAACTTAAAATTTTTATATTGACCAAATTCAATCATTCATGAATTTTAATCTCACTCATGTTCAGAATGTAAACTGCTTTATCATAAACTGTAGTGCCCAAATTAACATGACTCAATACCACCACATGATGTACTAATTATTTACCAGATTGGCCATAACAATGGTATCCACAATGACTGGGTTGGCCGAAGTTCCTAATGTAAACTGCAGTCCTCGTGGGGGCTGGCCTGTGGTGATGTCATAGCAGTGACCCTCTAGTAAGAGGTACTCCAGCTCATACTCAGCAGCCACCACACTATCCACCTGCAACAGCAGAATTAAATCACTTGAAAATCACTCAGCAATAAAAAGAAACAAAGTGTTGAGCCATGCAACAACATGGATTTCAAATGCATTGTACAAAGTGAACAAAGCCAGACATAAAGGGCTGCATACTGTACGGTCATATTTCTAAGAAATTTAAGGAAAGGCAAAACTATAGTGACAGAAAGGAGAGGGGACTGCCTGCAGAGGGGCACAAGAGAACTCTGGTGGAATAATGGAAATGCTCTGTATCTTGATTGTGCAAGGAGGTTTTGTACAGATGTACAGATGAGAGGATAAGACTGTCATCTAGGAAGTAGTATCAGGAAAACCATGTAAAATACACTGCCAAAAGAATGAACCGGTCTAAAAGCTAAAGAATAAAGAAGATAACGAAGAAACAATGCAAAACAGCAGAGAAAAACATAAATTCCTCTTGGCCTACAGGATATAGCTGAAAATACTATTGCTGTTCTAAAGGCAAATATCCAAAATGTATTTGATGGCTCCATAATGGCACAAAACCATTCATGTTCTACATCGACTGCCTAAATTATTACTGATTCCTTGCAGAAAATATGATGTAATTGCAAGGTGTTGGGGCAGCTTGGCTTAGTTAATTGAAGGGTTTTTATCCCAGGCTGGTTCACACTTGGCTCTGTAATCCTATCTAATGCTAATAACACACTATCTGGACCTTAATATGTTACTGCAACACTAAATTCCAAAAGTGTAATAATGAAAACTAAGAGCTAAACCTCCACATGCTCACCAAATCCCAGGCTCTATGTTTTCAGCCAATACAGAGAAAGCAGAGAAAGCCTAGGAAAGAGCAGCAGAAACTCTAAGAACATGGAAGAGAGCTGATGTGCATCTGTTCTGTGCTTCCTTACACTGCTCTTTAGTGCTTTCTGTGGCCATCTTACAATCTCCGCAGCAAAAGTTGGTTCTTCAAGGGCAAAGACAGCATTTCCTGTTTGTTAACAAACAGTAGACAGGTTTGAGGTGGGTAATAAGGCAAGTGTATACACACACTCTCCCCTAACTTAGCACCTGAGGGATTCTTCTTTACCCTAATGAAAAGAAGGCTGAGAAATCCTTTAATAACTATCTTCAAGTTCCTGGTTTCCCAATTCCCAAGAAGAACCAGGAAACAGGCTTCAATTGTAGGAAGAAATATTTAGGACAGACAGAGAGACAGTTGTCTTAGAACGGAAGGAGGTCCTGAGATTCTGTATGCTCCTTATAAGTAAAGACCATGTGTTTTAATTCTTTTGTTAATACACTGAGCTAGGTACAGAGTGAGGGCTGTTAAGAGACATCACTGAAACTACACCTGTGAGCTCTCAATCATTCTTAAGGGGAAAGGACCACTTACCTTAGAGATTTGAAATAGCTATATGATCGTAAATGTAATAAAGAACAGAAAAACAGAGAAAAATCAATGAAGCTAAAAGCTGGTTCTTCGAAAATATTAACAAACTGACAAACTTTTAGTTAGACCACAAAAAAAAAAAAAAAAAAAAAAAAAAGATAGAAGAGCCAACTCACTGACATCTGCAAGGGAAAAGGAGACATCACTCCAAAACTAAATTTAAAAGACTGTAAGAAAATGCTATGACTAACTATAAGCCAACAAGTTATAATCTAGATAAAATGGATAAATTCCTGAAAACTCCAGAAAATGACTTAAGATGAGACAGAAAATCCAAACAAATCCATAATAAGAGACTGAGCTGGTAATTTTAAAATTTCCCAATTAGCAAGAAAATTAAATAAAAGACATCCAGTTTGGAAAGAAAGAAATAAAACTACCTCTATTTGCAGATGACATTATCTTTTATTGGCCTGTACACTAAGACCTATAAAACATTGTTGAAAGAAATTAAAGACACAAATAAATGGAAAGACATCCCATATTCAGAACACTTTTTAATGTTAAGATGGCAATACTCTTCAAAATGATTTAGGGATTTAATGTAATCTCTATCAAAATCCCAGCAGCCTTTATTCTACAGATATTAATAAGCAGATTCCAAAATGCAAAGAACCCAAAATCACCAAAACTACCTTGAAAAGTAAGAATAAAATTGGAAAACTAACTTACCAATTTCAAAACTAACAACAAAGCTACAGTAAGACAAGTGTGGTCAAACGACAGATTAAGGGAAAAGATCTGAGAGTCTAGAATTAAATTCATTCAGGGCTAATAGATCTTCGACAAAGATACCAAGACCACACAGTGGGGAAAGAATAGTCTTTTCAACAAAAGGTGCTGTGACAGATATTCACAGGCAAAGAATAAATCTAACTCTACCTCACACCATATACAAAAATTAACTCAAAATGAATAAAAGACCTAAATGTAAGAGTTTAAAACTTTGAAAGTCTTATAAGAAAACACAGGAATAAATCTTCATGACCTGAAATTAAACACTGATTTCTAAGGTGTACTACCAAAAGCACAAGAAACTAAAGAAAAAACCAGATTTCATTGAGATTAGAAATATTTGTGCTTTAAAGGACATTATCCAGAAACTGAAAGACAGCTAACGGAATGAAAGAAATTATTTATCAATCATATATTTAATAACAGACTTGTATCTAGAATATACAAAGAACTCTTACAATTCTGCAGTAAAAAAAAAAAAAAAAAGCAAATTTTTTAGAAATAGGCAAAGGATTTAAACAGACATTTCAGCCCAAAGATGATTTACAAGCAGCCAATAAACACAATAAACACATGAAAAAATGCTCAACGTCATGGGCAGGAATGGAAAGTGGTGCAGTCACCCTGGAAAACAGTTTGGTAATCCCTCAGGTGATTAAACACAGAATTTCTATATGATCCACCAATTACAAGAGAAATAAAAGCACATCTATAAAAACTTGGACTTGAATGTTCATAGCAGCATTATTTATAATAGCCAAAAAGTAGAAACAACCCAAATGTCTATCAATGAATGGATAAACAGAATGTGGTATATCCAAACAATAAGATATTTTCTGGCAATAAAAAAAAAGAAATACTAATACATGCTATAACACAGATAACCTTAAAAATAATAATTTAAGTGAAAGAAACCAGTCACAAAAATATATGATTCTCTTTAGATCAAACATCAGAATATGCAAATCCACAGAGACATAATGTAGATTAGTGGCTGCCAGGGGTTCATGAGGAGTGACTGCTAATGGGTATTGAGTTTCTAACTAGTGGTGATGGCTGTACAATTCTGTGAATATACTAAAGCTACGGAACTATATTCTGTATACTTTTTTTTTTAAGATTTTATTTATTTATTTGAGAAAGAGAGAGAGAGAGCATGAGAGGGGAGAGGGTCAGAGGGAGAAGAAGACTCCCTGCCGAGCAGGGAGCCCGATGCAGAACTCGATCCCAGGACTCCAGGATCACGACCTGAGCCGAAGGCAGTTGCTTAACCAACTGAGCCACCCAGGTGCCCTACTCTGTATACTTTAAAAGGGTAAATTTTATGGTATGTGAAACAGATCTCAATGAAGCTGTTATTTTTTAAAAATACAATTATACATGAACACAGACATCTCTGAGGCCTGCCTGGACTGTGATCCAGTCTATTCAGTCAGAAACTAATACCAACCACTCCATCTTAAACAGGTTTTACACAAGATTAAATACATAGAAGCAATGATATTCTTACCTCTTCTAAATAAATATTATCAAGATCATATGGCGTTCTGACAGACTCCACCATCCAACTCTCAGGTGTGTTCAAATTCAGGGTGAACAGAGGAGACTGTGGCATATCCAAAAATTTTGCTATTGGACCCTTAGCAAAGCTATTGTCTGGAGTGAAAGAAATCTCTGACTCTAAGACATAACGGTAAAAGCTGAAATTTAAAAATAAATAAATAAATAAAAAGTCAGTCTTTTTAATATACCCACAGTCCTTAAGTTCACAGGCATCCACACAGATAACTAACTGGTTTAAAATAAAACAAACTAGATTTGGAAGGGTAATCTCCCAGATTGGGAAAAGTGTTTCCAAAACCATCTCTTGACCTAATTTATGCCTGCTGTGGTTGTTGCAGATGCAAGGGAAGAGCAGGAGGGAAAGAACTAAGAGGAGCAGTCATTCTTTCTGGTACTGCTAAGGGTGGATGTTGTTGGAGTCACAAGATTTCCTGAGCACATGCTTCCCTTCAGTAAGAAAAAGTTATTTTTCTCTTAAACACAAAGTCCTCAATGGTGACTGGGTTCTCAGGTGAGCCCTGAAAACGAAACACTATGCACAGTAGTTTAAACATTTCTCCTACTTAAGGATGATGTAGAAGCAGAGAAGCGTTTCAAACAGAATTCACTTAGAATCTAACTTAAAAAACATGGTACATTTTTTACATCAGGAATTTCCCATAGACCCAGCGGATGCTACCCGATCACTACTAATTGCTTTTTAACTTTCTTCGTAAATGACCATTCTAAAGGTCAGACAACATACAGCTAAGCCTGCCCTCCTTCTCAAGATACATGCAAATGTGCCTCAGCAAGCTTCCTCTGACAAATATACTCCAACTTGAAATAACTGCTCCACTTTTAAGATAAAAAGGGACAAATTTCTTTCTGTACCACAGCACATTTTTTTAACTAGGTAAATTTAATAGCTATATTGATCCAAATGCTCTAAAATTAAAGAACTACATCATTCCAAGGGAGGGAAAGGAGAGAAAGAGAGGAAGGGAGGGAGGAAGACAGGCAGGCAGGCAGGCCCAAGTAACTTGAGCTGGCCCAAGGAACTTAAAAGCTTCCATACCCACACTGAATTCTTAAAACTTCTGATTAGAGCAGAAATTTACCAAAACTGAACATTAAGTAAGTGATCTTTTCAAACATCAAGTCCACCTATAAACCCATTTGTTCCTTAATATTCAATACCAGCTTTCAGATTTAGTATCACGTTTTCAATGGATTTCTTAAATAGCTTGTTTTACCTTTTTAAAGGCATGTCAGAAAGTTTAGATTGGCAGTTCATAAACACTCTTAGATTCATGTTGATCAGCTGGGTTAAAACCTAAAAGAGCAAACCAAGAGACAGAACAAAATTTTCCTATAGAGAAAGTGACTTATATTTGAGACAAAATATTTATATTTTCTCTTCAGAAACTTAACACTCTGACACTGAGCTGAGAGAACATCTCTTAATATTTTAAGACCATAAAATCTGCACTGGAGAAATTTCTGGAAATCCCAAATCTGGCACATAATCTAAATCACACACACATATCACTTGGCAAAAACATAGCAAGTGGACTCCTGCAAATCACTTCTCCCCCATGTATGGTGAAGTAACTGATGGAATAATGGAGGTCTGTCTACACAAGGAAAATTTTAAAGGTTCATCATTGAGTTTATATACTCTAATAGGAAAAAGCATATATATATACACACACAACCACAAAAATGTTAGTCTATTGTGTATCAATAAAAGTTAAAAAAGAAATACAACTCAAAAAAATGTTGAGGCAACTGTATTTTTGGCAAAGCTCTTAAATTTTCTTAAAATTGTAATATCTTATACAAATCTACTAGACATGCTACAATTTAAAAAATGCTACTTTTAGAAAAGGAAAACAATAAAATTATTTGACCTCTTTTAACTCTCATTCATTATATATCAAAATATGGCATAAATCAATTTAATTAAAAGACATCTTGTTCTAAATAGGACATTTTTTAGAAGTTACATGAGGAAATCAACCAAATTTGTACCAACTTTCTAAGGTTATGAGGCTGTTTCCAGAGCCATTACCAATCTTTATGAAGACAGTTGCTCTGCCAAAATGCCCTGTAGCATTTTTCAAAGTCCTCTGAAGATAAGGAGGCTTTGACACTTTGACACACAGGGGAACAATGACACTCTCAGAGAGTCCAGGGCCTGTGACCACTTCAGTTAAAGAGATGCCAACTGCCTCTTAGGCTGTGCCTACCAAGAGCAATGGGGCAAGTCTCTGTGCTTCTCTGGTGACAGGGTCAATAACAGCCACAACATCAAAGTACGTCTCCCCTTCCTTTGGCCTCATTTTAATTGCACTACAAAGATGAAAAAGACAAAACATTAATCTGGTGGAAAACAGGAAACAAAATTAACCTTTTTTTTTTTTTTAAGAAAAACATAACCTATCAGCTCTCTCAGCATTTCCAAAAACACTTCAGATCTAGAACAAGGCTATGTGGTGGCTAACCATGTAATTATGTCTACCTCAAAGTTTGCAAAACCTGCTAATGACTCAAATTCCCTCAAAATGAACAAAAGATAAAAACCTTAAAATTGTATTTAACCAAAACCTGCTAAAAGCTGATGTTTGTTTTTGACAATTACAAACATTACGCCAACTTTTATTTCCTGGCAAGAAGGGTATGAGAAGAGAAGAAATAAATGGATTTTTAAAAATACAAAGAACATTACAGAAAACTTTTGAGAGAAAAAGGAAATAATCATAAACTCTTGTTGTCTGAACCCAAACCCTGCAGACCTTTCCAAATGTCTCTATAAAGAGCAGCTATACCTAAAGAATATTAGCAATTTTATAACAATTTCCTTCCTTCCCCACCACTTTATCATAATGATTTTTCCGCATTGTTATATATACATCAAATACCCAGAATAAAAAATAATCTTCTATACACCAAGTGAATCTGCCATGTTTACTTAAACTATTCTTATTTTTGGGCATTTAGATGGCTTGCAGCCTGTAACTAACTTCATACATACAGTTTTTTTCACACTTGGAAATTTCTTTAGAGTCAACAAAGTCCTGCACATGAGATTACAGAGTCACAGGATACAAATATTTTTGTGAATAATACCTACTGTCAATCGCATTATCAAAAGAACTGAGTCAATTAACAAGGACATTAAGTTATACGTATTTTGTCTTCTAACTTAGTCAGTGAAAAATAGCTGTTTGGGTTTCGGGTTGTACATCTAGGATTTCTGAGGAGAATGTATGGAAACATCTGTAGTTTCCAGCTGCACAGCCTCCCTTGTGAAGTCACATTGACTGAGATGACTTAAGAGGACCAGGAGCCTCTGATATATTTTGAAAAGGAATAAACTTGAAAGGATTTTAAAATACATCCAATTTTCCAAAATCTTAATTGGTCAAATCAATGCCTATCTTTATTTGCTCTGAACAATGTTTTAATGTAATACTGGTGCTAACCACTACTGTTCTGTGCAAGAACATTTATTCAGTGGGATGAAAACAAAAGTACAAAATAAAATATAACTAACAAAACTGGGTAACTATAGTTTAAATGGTGATGACAGTTATTTCAAATCTTAACTGCTTTGGAAATAACCATCAAAATAGCTTTGTGCCTGTTATCAAAGCAGATGTTTTCAATTTTTGATAAAATTATCAAATTCTAGCTGTCGATAATTATTCCAAAATAACTTTTTTTTTTTTTTTTTTACTCTAATACAGCACTTTCAAAGTGTGGCTGTAGACCAGCAGTATCAGCTTCATCTGGAAATTTGTTAGAAACAAACTGTCAGCCACAACCCAGACTTCCTGAATCAGAAACTCAGGGGGTGGGTCAGGCAATCTGCATTTTAACAAACTCCCTGGGTAAAAGCCCAAGTATGAGAGCCACTGCCCTCACATAACCTGGACTTCTGTGCTTCTCTAGAATTCCAGAAGGAAAAAGCTCACCAGAGAATAGCATTACATAAATTCACAAAGGGAAGAAGAAGAGAAGTCCCAAAGAGTCCTCCAGAGTACAGCATCTGAGTCAGGCATGCCCAGGCCAAAACCTGTGAACCTGGCAGGTCTGGGTAGAGTTCTGTGTGACATGTTAATGTTCTGATTCAGTGTTCTAAGTGATCTGCAACAGGTATAACCAGAAACTGACCCTGTGTGGCTTTTTAACCACCCTACATCTCTATAACAAAAAAGAGTAAAACAAAAGCCAAGATGAAAGAAACAATGGTATGGAAATGGAGAACAATATCATGTTGAAACAAACTTGCTATATTAGAGTCAGGCCAAAAGTGACATACATAGGAACAAGACTTGGGGTCATACACATTTTCATGAAGTGAGTAGAGGAAACATCAAAGAATACAATGCTTCCCCAATCTTAAGGTACACAAGAGTGACCTGAGGGGATCCTGTTACAACATAGACACTGACTCAGGAGATCTGAGCTGGGGGTCAGATACTCTGCATTTCCAACAAGCTCCCAGACGATGCCCTGCTGCTGTTCTGTGAGCCACACTTTTAGGGCAAGGATATACATAACCAATAATTCAGACCTTTTTATTTCTCACATAAATAAGAAACTTCTGATTTAAATAAAACAAACACTCATTTAACTAACACAACCCCAATAAGAATTTCTCTAATTATAACTTGTCTCATAATAGAATTTGTAATTAGAGCTTTTAATTATATAAGACTCATGGAGAAAATGATGTTCTAAAAAGGGAAGAGATTCTTCCTCGGGACTCACTACCTTGGCCATGAAAGGCAAAGAGGAGAGCGAGCCAATTAGGAAATATGTTTCCTGTGGTAATAACTAGATGGATTACTTCCTGAAAGTATAGTGATGAGAAGATGGGTGCTAATGGGCAAAATCCAACTAGGATTAGCAAAAAGCCATAGAAGTCGTGACCCATTGGCGATGTAAGAACATAGGACACACAGCCAGTGGACAGAAGAGGGTCTCCATTCTAACTTGGGTCATCAAACAGTATGATCAAATTTTTTTTTATTAGTGAAAAATTTATTGATAAACAAATGGAAAGAGGCAAATAATTTATGCTGCAGTCAGAAGATGGACTATTTTGATCCCCACAAGAACTGACCATAAAAAAGCACGGATCAAGGAAACCAAAGTGTAATCTACCCCAGACTAATTAAATCGGAATTATAAAGGAGCAGGATGCAGGCTTCAGTATCTAAAGCCTCTAAGGAAAATCAAAATATATAACCTTGCCTGGCTATGTACATCAACTGTAGGGGTTCTTCCTAAAGACAACTTAATCTTAAGTCTAACCATGAGGAAATGACATAGACTATGGGACATTCTACAAGATAATTAGTCTGGACTCTTAAAAAATTTAGTGTCATAAAAGACCAAAAAAAAAAACTCCCAAAGAACAAAAAACAAACACAGGGAACTGTTGTGGATTTAAGGAGACTAAAAGAGACACACAGCAAAGAACTGCAACATGGGATCTGGACCAAATCAAAGAACAAAACAGTTGTCAAAGGTCATTACTGAGGCTTTGGAGAAAGGTGAATATGGACTATGGACTACTGATCACTGTATCAAGGCTAAATTTCTGAGGTACGCCAACAGTGGAGACACTGCTAGTGCTCAGGAGATAAATGCTGAGGAATTCAGGCATGATGTGTAATGATATCGCAATGAAACTTTAAATGGTTCAGAAAAAATGTAAGTACATGTAAGTTTGTACACAAACATAAATATACATTATATGTACTATACATACATACATATGCACAAACCCACACACATATGACATATAAATGTGGGAAAATGTTAATAACTGATGAACCCAGGTTAGAGATATTTGGGTGTTCACTGTAATAATCTTTCAACTATTCTTTAGCTTTGAAACTTTTCAAATAAAAAATTCAAAACCAAAAGGTAAGGACTTTTTCATAATGCTAAACTTATTTTTATTTTATTGAAAACAAAACCGTTTTCAATAAAAGATGAACAATACAAGTGCTCTAACAACCTGTTTATTTTTAAGTATCAGAAAACTACAACTGTTTCATTAAGTGCTTTCTGTTTTCTAAAAGGGTACAGTCAGAACTATTTCAGATTTATTTAGAAATAAATGTCAAATTTTATGCAACTGAGATCTGTAAATGAATTTGGCATATGAAAATGAGTATATTATGAAAACTATACACCGGACAAATTTTCCATCCCAATAAGAATTTATGTACACACTTCATATGGAAAAATAAAGGAGATGAGGTAAAGGCAACCTTAAGATTTTATCCAAGAATATGCATAAATTGAATATTAATTCTGTACCTATGTCTGTCTTCAAAAAACTGGTACTCGACTCTTACATCTCCTTTTGGTTGAGCTGACAGGAGGGCATCCACCTTCATTACCAAGTCACTTGCCCTGAAAGACATGATTGGTGAAGATTCAGCATCTCTTTAACTGAAGGCTTTTCCAATTATTGCTGAACATAATATAATCAGCCTAAGTACTAAATGCCAACAAGATGGTTTGAAGAACATATGAACTTTATGCCAACAGGCAAGAGAAAAACTGGCAATTATATAGTCCACAAAGACTCCACAGAGAGGGAATGGTCCAAGAGCACATCACACCAAGCCTATGCCCATGATATGATGACTTCAAGTCTTGGGAACACTTTCTGGCCTGATCAGGGAAGTGTTTCATAGGCCAGAACAAAGGGCATCACTAAATGCCACTGAGGTAAGAGGAAACCTCTTTATCTATAACCTCATTATTGGATGAGATAAAAAAAGATTCCTTCCTCTATCATACAAGACTTGGCAAAGGGACTAGTCTGGCAGCTATCAAAGTCAACACATCATTAAGACATGCATCTTAAACTCTGTAGTATGAGGATATATGAAAGAGATGAAGAAAAAAAACAGAACTTTTAAATTTTATATCCTCCTACTTATTCACCAAAGAACATTATCAAAGAATGAAAATGCAACCTATGGAAGGGAAGAAAATATCTGCATATCATCTTTCTATAAGAGATTGATAACCAGAGTATTTACATTTTTACATGGAACTCCTATAACTCAATAATAAAAAAAACTATTAAAAATATGCAAAGTAGGGGCACCTGGCTGGCTCAGTCAGTGGAGCATGCGACTCTTGATCTTGGGGTTAGCCCCACTCTGGGTGAAGTGATTACTTTAAAAAAAAAAAATGTGCAGGGCCCCTGGGTAACTCAGTAGGTTGGGCAGCTGCCTTTGGCTCAGGTCATGATCCTGGAGTCCCAGGATCAAGTCCCACATCAGACTCCCTGCTCAGCGGGGAGTCTGCTTCTCCCTCTGACTTCTCCCCTCTCGTGTTCTCTCTCTCTCATTCTCTCTCAAATAAATAAATAAAATTTTTTAAAAACGGGCAAAGCACTGGAAAAGTTTTTTCCCAAAAATATACAGATGACTAATAAACACATAAAAAGCTGTCAACTTCACTAGTCATTAGGGAAGTGCAAATCAAACCACAAAGAAATACCACTTCACACCCATTAGAGTGGGTAATTACCAAAAACAAAACAAAACAAATGAACAAACCAAAAACAACCCACCCAAGAAAATAACTAATATTGATAAAAATGTGGATAAATTGGAACCCTCATGTATTACCAATGGGAAATAAAATGGTATGCTTTCTGTGGAAAAAGTATGATAGTTCCTCAAAAAATTAAACATAAAAATATACCTTTCAACTATATTCATTTGATATTTAATACAGAAACCATGTGTATATGACCTATGGGCTCTAGTTATTTAGCAGGTATATGAACTAGTTAAATCATTTCCTGCCACTGGGAAATAACTCAATAAAATACATTAACAAGGGGCGCCGGAGTGGTTCAGTCAGTTAAGTGTCTGCCTTCGGCTCAGGCTCAAGTCATGATCCCTGGGTCCTGGGATTGAGCCCCACATCAGGCTCCCTGCTAAGTGGAGAGCTTGCTTCTCACTCTCCTTCTGCTGCTCCCCCTGCTTTTGTGCTCCCTCTCTCTCTGTCAAATAAATAAAATCTTGAAAAAAAAAAAAACATTAGCTAATAATAACACTGAAAGAATTAAAATAAAAATTGAAAACCAACAATAACCAAATCATCACCTTTGGAGGATGGAAGAGAAATAACTCATTAATCTATACTAGTAAATAAAGGAAAAGACACATTTAACCTGACTTTCCTTTCCTGAACAAAATAAAACAGATAAGGTATCTTATCTGAGAAAGTATCTCTTTACAAAAGTATCCCAAGATTTAAAAACAACAACAACAACAACAAAAAAAAACCTCATTCCTCTGATTTTGCATGTTTAAAATTTTTCACAACCAAAAAAAAACAAAATGGAAAGACCTGATTCAGTCCTTTAAATAAATTAACTTGTTTCAACAGAAGCATAAATAAACACCTGAACTGAAAAGCATTACTTATATGTTCAAATTGGAAATAAAACACCATAATATAGGTAGCATAAGGAAAATTCAACTAATACAGTCCCTATGACATGCACTAATTAATTTCTTCCATGGCAAAACTTACACATCTTCTTCTACCCGAAGCTGCTGAATATGGGATTTGATTTTCTGCCCTGAAGTTTTTAAGATGATATTTTCTAGGAGGTGGAAATCATCTTGATTAAAGAGTTCACTGTCCTCCAGTGGCCCAATGATCTGTGAAGAAGAGCAGGGTTGGAAAGAAGCCCTCTGTTGTCCTCAGACTATCTTATAAACCTAACCACTTTAAAGATCTAAGACATGTATACATCTAATAAAACCAATGAAAAAGGTAAAAATAAAACACAAATCAACTCATCCAGTTATTTACTCATCAATTCCTCAACTACAGAGGGTAGACTTGCATACTTCACAATATTTTTATAGTAAGTAACCGAAATAAAACAAAATAGCAACATAGTTTCATTAATTCCCACTGAATTAAAAAAAAAAAAAAAAAAAAAAAAAAAAAAAACAGAGCCAAACCAGAGATGCAGTGTAGTGAGTGACAGACAGCAGAGATTTCACTCTCAGTGCTAAGAATTTAAAGTTTGGTATATCCCCCATAGTCTCAAATCCCTGGCTGCAGATATGTATGAAATAGTCTAAGCCCGTGCCAATGAATTTGACAGGAGACCACACAACTATGAACACAGTCCCCACAGGGGATGAATACTTCATGTATCAAAGCTTTATCAACTTACTCTCTGAGAGACACCACACTCTCACATGTGGCAGTACATAATTACACAGCAGCAAGGTTTTACGCAAGGATGCTTGTGTCAAAAGCAAACCTCCTTTGAAATAAAGGTGCAGAAATTATCATCAGCACTGCATACACCCCAATCCCCTTTGGAAAGAGTGGCTCGGTTTGAAGAGTTTACTAGCTTTGAAGGAGAACACTGCCAACACTGTTCACTGATCTAATTTGAGGTCAAGATTGTCTCAGGACAAAATCCTCACCCTTCCATTGCTGATAACTGCCCTCTGTCCCTTCTTCAGCTTCAGAACATCCCTGCAGTACATGGCATGAGACAAAATGAAATCCATTTTGGAAGACTCAAAGACCTCTTTAAAAAGACTGAAATCCATGCCCTAGGAAAGTAATTGTTATTAAGGAAAAGTAATTGTTACTAAGCAAGCCATAAAAATAAATAATCATAATGAATAAATCATAAAATGCTCTTTTAATAGAAAGTCAGAAATAATTTTAAGAATTAACATTATGATATCTCAATTCTCCACTCCTCCCATTCTCTCCCACCCTCCCACTTATCAAGTAATGCTTATTTCCTGCTCCTATTCTTTTATGTGATTGCTCAATTGGCAAATTATTCTTCATTATACCTTTATTTTGCATTTTAAAATCTTGCTAATTTTAAGAGCCTTTTTTCTAATTGAAACATCGAGTATACTCATCATTTTATAGAATTTTAAATCTACAAAACAGGTAATAACACATAATGAATACATGTGGGCTTCTATCAGAACACATCAAGAACACATAAGCCTTTAACTCATAAGAAACCTTATGAAACCGTATCACAGTTTTTTGCTTGATAAACAAATCAAATATTGCCTTTTAAAAACTATACAAAACAAATGGTTTTGTGCTTAAAACATAAACTTATATGAGTCATCTCTCAAAACTTTATTTAAAGGTACTAAAAGTGGTAAGGGGAATGTGGCAGAATTGTTATTTATTGGAAAAATTCTTCCAAACTAAGAAAATCCTCTGAAACTCAGTACTAAAATCACAAATCCAAATCATGAAAAAGACACATCAGACCAACAGAATGAACTTCTGTGGAAAGTACAGAACAAGGCAGTCCCATGCAACACAGAGAGACTTACCCCAACAGAGAACCCCCCAATGTCGGCTCCTGCAGCCAGAGCCTCTGCGGTCTCCTCCTTGGCCATTTTTGTGATGAAATTCTTAGCAGAGTTGGAGTTCTGTGTTTGGAGAGCTGCCCAGATTGCTCTGGAGATCTGAGTGTTCTTATAATTTATATCTTCGCTAGGATTATTGATCATGCTTATTCTAACATTGTTACTGGATTTCTATTTACAAAATGGGAAATAAGAGTTATATGGTAGATATTTTGAATTTAAAAAGTTCGATTAACATTGTCATATTCCATTAAGTAGCAAATACAACCTCTCTTCAAAGTCTTCAGTTCTGTTCTGTATACAGAATAAAATTAAAATGCTATAGCCAGGCTTTCAAACCCCCAGATGAACTGGTCCCCAATCTACCTTGCCAACTTTATTTCTTACCATCCCTGTATATATAGCGCCATTACAGATCATCAGAACCTGTATTCCCCAACACATTTTGTATTATTTTAACATAGTCCATGCTTCGTGTTGGCATGCAAACCCCAAGTCCATCCCATCTTTCCTCCCCTCAGTCCCAACCAATCCTCGGGCTTCTATTCAAATACTTCTTTGTTCACATGGCCTTTCCAGATTCCTCGCAAAAAATTAATCTCTCCCTGGGATGCCTGGGTGACTCAGTCAGTTAAGCATCTGCCTTTAGCTCAGGTCACGATCCCAGGGTCCTGGGATCGAGTCCCACATCAGGCTCCTTGCTCAGCAGGAATCCTGTTTCTCTCTCTGTCTGCTGCTCTCCCTGCTTGTGCACTCGCTCTCTCACTCTCTCTCACACACAAATAAAGTCTTTTTTAAAAAAATTAATCTCTCCCTGAGTAAAGAAATAAGAATTCATGTTGGAAAGTTATCTGGGACCCATTAAAACCTTGTGTCATGAACATAAGCAACAAAAATTCATACTAATGTATACCTAAGGATGCATACAAGAATAGTGATAGCAGCATTCTTCAGAATAGACCCTAACTAGAAAAAAATGCCACTGTCCATCAAAAAGATTAAACAAAGTTTTATAACTTTGTGGTATAGCCATACAATACAATATGGCACAATGAAAAAGAACTACCTACCACTACTTGCAATATCATGGATAAATCTCAAGAATGTTGAGTAAAGAAAGCAAAAATAAACAAATATGGAGCAGGAAGGATGGAGACACAAGGAGGAGAGCACTTTCCAGAATTTCATAATTCTCTATTTCCTGACCTAGGTGGTGGTCACCTGGGTATTCCCTCTGTGACACTGTGTATCCTATGATTGGTGCACTTCTTTTGATTATGTATTTTACTTCAATTAAATTTTTTTTTTTATTTTAATTCTCAGGGCACTTGGGTAGTGCAGTTGGTTAAGCATCAGACTCTTGGTTTCAGCTCAGGTCATGTTCTCAGGGTTGTGAAATCAAGCCACGCCTAGGGCTCCGCTTTCAGCATGGAGTCTGCTTGAGATTTTTGCAACCTCTCCCTGCCCCTCCCCCTGTGCTCTCCCTCTAACATAAATTAAGAAAAACATTTTTGAATTCTCTCTTCTTGTTCTCCCAATCTACCACCACTTGAACATTTATAAATTTGAGTTAGAATCTTATGTATCTACTTTCCTTCATCCTAATTTAACTCTGAATTGACCACACCATCTGGTCTACTCCCTTAGACAATAAAGGCTCTTAGCATGTTAGTGAAGTTGAAATCACCTCAATATTTTAGTACTTTAACAAGCCTCCTTGGGACACAGGGTGGCGAGGGGACATGGGAAAGGTGTGAAATTTGGATGAAGAGTCACTATGAAACTGCTCAAGAAAAGGTCATTTTCTGACAGCGACACTCTCTAAAGGAGTCCATTTCTTCCCATACATTCACCACTGTCATTCGCTCAAGTTCTACAATTTATGTGCTATGTGTCTTTCAGACCATCTACATGTGCATCCTTTTGTGGGCCTAGATCTACTTCTATGATATGAGCACTAAGGTGTCTACATGGTTTCCCCGACATCTAGACCTCCTTCAGTGAAAAGGCCCTGCCTCCCCCAATGCAATATACAGCATAATCTTTGCAGAATCTCTGCAGCAAGAACATAAATAGTCACACAATAAAAACCTGTCTATGATAAGGATCTCATTTTTTTTTTTCTCTAAAAGAATCTATACCCTTAAATAAAGTCAGAACACTACAGTCTCTTCTTTGTTCTCACTAATGGGCAGACTTTCGAAGAAACAATGGTCCTTTCCCTCAAGTACTAAAAAAGCAGGACTCCTACTTCCCACCCAGAACAGTAACATTAGCATACAAAATGGAGGTGTAGATACTTGCCTGATGTTTAATAGCATCATATAGTAACTGTCTTCCAGAAGGGCTATCAAAATCCCCAACAATCCAAAATGTTACAGGCCTAATGAAAGAATCATCTGTAGAAAAACAAAAATAATACACTGACTCAGAGGGGGGAAAAAGCACATTTATGTTTCAATATTTTTATTACACCAAATAATTTCTGAAAAACATGCAAAAAATAAGAAAATGACAAGTTTTATAAAGATACAAAGCAAAAGTAGTGAAACTTCTATACTAGAATGAAAGTAGGGTAACCTTTTATATGGCTTAATTACAAACTAGGAACATGCATTTATTAATTCTACTATGGTTTAGGCAACTATTAGCATATACAATGAAAAAGAGCCTTTGAACATGTGGGTAACATATCACACACAATCTTTAATCATATTAATTTGTAGCTTTCTGAAATAGAATTCTTTGCAAATATTATGCAATTTATACAAATTTTATCTGCATTTGACAAATTATCTACTGTTACCCACAGGTTCCGGAAATGTCACAATAAAGTGTCAATAAATTCTGAATCACAACATTGCCTGAAACCACATAAGATAATTAAGAAACCGAACATTGTGAAGTTTAAAGTTACCATAGATTTCCTTGGAGGACATTCCTAGACAGAGGTAAAGGAAAAAGAGTAGAAGAAAATGTCATTGCTATAATCGATGCCTACCATAAGAGTCAAAATTTTAAAAAAATAATGCCTAATATGATCAATCTTCTCTCTGCTTTGAAGTCCCCTTACTGGTGGTATAGCACTGTTTCAGGGTCCGTCAAAACCAATTTCCCTGAGGAACCAAATGGAGTAATTGCTTTATTTACATAGATCTGGGTTTGGGTTTTTTTTCTTTCTTTTTTTCTGGAAGCCAGAAATTCTCCCTAGGATAAGACTACAGTGTGGATAAAAATAGCTGCCTTAAATGACAGTCAGCACTTTGAAAGGATAGTAAGTATGACCGGAGGGGGAAAGCATCTGTCTGCCATTAAAATGATATCATGTCACACAATATTAGCCTAAATAACTGACTCCATATTAAAAATCAGTTTTAAAATGTGCACAAGGATTCCCAGAACCAAGTTTATGTTATAAACCTTAAAAAAAATTAACTCAATGTTGTCACTAAAGAGGTAAGTCAAACCAATTTTCAATCCATTAACCCATGTTTACACCAAAAACATTTTCACATTTGGAATCATGAAAAAAAATTTTCATTTCACCCTAATATCTAATATAAATTTATAAAAACATTTGAATTTTCAAAAACTCCAGTTTTTGGAGCTTCAAAAACTCCACTTCATAAAGAATTGAATTTTAAACAGGTATTTTTTGGGTTCAAATCATTATAAGAAATAACTAATAAAAGAAATGATGAAATCTCTTTCTAGCAAACACTGAAGACTGAATTATTTCTATAAATACTAAAAAAAAAGAAAATGTTGAATCCAAGAAAAGCCTAAAATGTATTACCTTTCTTGGTTAGATAGTTCATACTATTGGCTATAGCAGCAGTCTTGCCTTGGGAATCCAAAACAGTAAATCTAGCATAGTCATCCACAAAAAAGTTATCTGGAAGAGAAAATTGAAATATATTTATAATTAACCTGCCTAAATTCAATGTAACATTAATATTCAACTGATAATCTGATTTGTCCATAATACAAGATTTATAAAAATGCATTAGTGAAATCTATTGTTTCAGGTTTATTGAATAATTAGTGCCCTCAGGCAATGCTCTTATCATTCATTTCCCCTTGGGTTACTTTTTCTAAAATCCCAGCTTCATCAAGTCATTCCTTTGATCTAAAACACCCAGTAATTTCTTCCTACCTATAAAATGGTCTCCCATTTTATATCAGAAACCCTCTATCTCTAAGAAGCTCCCCAATCTTATGCATTATTACACTCCAACACAAATGCCACACTTCTCTCACCATCCTCCAAGCACAGGCAGCTTACCTACCCCTCTCTCTATGTCTGTCCACCCACTCACCCATCTATCCTCTCACTCAACAGACCATACCACGTACCTACTATCCTTTCAGTCAATATTCCAGTAAAAGGAAAGAAATGGTAAGACAGACAGACACAGCTCATGACATCATATAGGGGAGGGGAGAAAGCACCAAAAGTCTTAAAGCCTTAAAACATTATTATCCTTCTGACAGGGTCCCAGGACAATGAAGGCCAAGAGCAGTATATGTAACAATGGAACTATGACCCCCGGGTGAGGATGCCAGCTGCTCATGCAAACTGCATTTTTCCCGCTGTGAACTAGCATCATTTCACAGATGATCACTTCAACATTCAGTGGAGAAAGATATCCAAAAACACAGAACTATTGTTCCGCTCCTTATTCATGAATACTCCAAAGAGAACTCTTCACAGTTTAATTTAGAATGATGGGGGCACCTGGGTGGCTCAGTCGGTTAAGTGTCTGCCTTCAGTTCAGGTCATGACCCCAGGGTCCTCAGATAGAGCCCCTCACTGGGCTCCCTGCCTCAGTGGGGAGTCTGCTTATCCCTCTCCCTCTGCCTGCCACTCTGCCTGCTTGTGCTCTCTCTCTGTCAAGTAAATAAATAAAATATAAAGTAAATAAACAAAATAAATAAAATTTAAAATAAAATAAAATGATGGAAACAACAACAACTTAGGACAAAAACTCCTAATAGTGCTTGACTTGCTCTATTAAAACTGCTGGTAAAAAGCTAAAACCTAGGGCGCCTGGGTGGCTCAGTGGGTTAAAGCCTCTGCCTTCGGCTCAGGTCATGATCTCAGGGTCCTGGGATCGAGGCCCGCATCGGGCTCTCTGCTTAGCAGGGAGCCTGCTTCCTCCTCTCTCTCTGCCTGCCTCTCAGCTTACTTGTGATCTCTCTCTCTCTCTGTCAAATAAATAAAATATTTAAAAAAAAAATTTAAAAAAAGCTAAAACCTAACTATGAAGAAACAGCTTATGTCACTTTCTGACTACTTCCTTTTTCAAATATAAGCAGAGATGTACATCTTCCTCTGTCTAAAAGAATGAGAATTCAGTTTTAAGTAGATTAGAGACAGGTGCCATAAAAGTAACAACCACACCTAGAACTCTGTGTGCATCAAACCCCACCACAACAGCAAATGCCCTTGGCTTGTACTTCTCTGTTACACATATATTTTCTCACCCAGTGAAACTTCCACAAGTGACCACAGCTCCACTTTATTTCCAGCTGTTTGCTGAAATGGGCTTCAGAGCCACAAGGAAAGGCATACAGAAGAAATTGCATCTAGGCTTCAAACAACTACCCCTGAAAAGGTATTCTTGTGAAAACAACATAAACTGGGCGCCTGGGTGGCTCAGTGGGTTAAAGCCTCTGCCTTCGGCTCAGGTCATGATCTCAGGGTCCTGGGATAGAGGCCCGCATCAGGCTGCCTGCTCAGCAGGGAGCCTGCTTCCTCCTCTCTCTCTGCCTGCTTCTCTGTCTACTTGTGATCTCTCTCCCTCTGTCAAATAAATAAATAAAATCTTTAAAAAAAAAAAAAGAAAAGAAAACAACGTAAACATCCATCAACTGAGGGTAACTGAGGTAAGCCAAGTGTGAGCTATCCATACAAGAAAATACTAATCAGCCATAAAAAGGCAAAAAAGTACTGAGACATGCTACAATATGGATAAAACTTAAAAACATTGTTATGTGAAAGAAGCCAGTCACAGAAAACTCCTAATTATACAAAATACCCAATAGAAAACTCCCTTAGAAACAGAAACTAGATCAGCAGTCACTGAAGGGATAGGAAAAAGGGAAATAGAGAGTGGCTACTAATGGGTACCTGGTTTCTTTCTGGGGGGATGATATATGTTCTATAATTCAACAGTGATGATTAGACAACTTTGAGAATACACTAAAAATTGTGCTCTTTAAAATGTATAAGACTTCAAAAGACTGAGTTTTATGGCAAGTACACTTCATCTTAATGCAGGTTTATTTTTAGATAGGCATTCCTAGCCTCTCAGAGTAAAACCACCCAAGGTGTTTGTCCACATCACTGCTAGCTGATTCCAGAACAAGGATGAAGAAAAGACTGCTGCTTAACAGCTTTATGACTGTAATTTAGGCAACAATACAGATTTAGTCTCATCACCTAAGGCCTAAACAGCTGGCATTTAAAAGACAATGGAGGGGGGGCTGGGTGGCTCAATCAGTTAAGCATCCTACAGTTGATTTAGGCTCAGGTCAGGTCACGATCTCAGGGTTGTGAGAGGTTCTGCTCCAGGTGCAGAGCCTGCTTAAGAGTCTGTCTCACCCTCCCCACCCCCCTCTCTAAAAAAAAAGACAATGGATACTTTTCAAAGTTTACAAGGATTTATACAGGAAGAATTTCTCTCTTTTTGGAGGAAACTCTTGTGAATTTAGAGGCTCATGTTATGAACTAAAGGTGAAATGAATTAAAACAAGACTGTCACAATCTTGGGTTATCTTCTAAACACTGCAATCCAACAGATGCAAAGATTCTGAAACACAAATGAAAAAAAGCCCAAAGTTGTTCCTGAAATGCTCCTTACTGGTTGCTGTTAAATCCAGGTAGTGTCGCTCAGATGTCAAAATCCTAGAATTGATTCGTGGAACAACATTTGGCTGATTCATGATATATTCTACCACGTCCTGATCATGGGATAGTTCACCCTACAAGAAAAAAATTAACAGGGTGGGGGCGGGATGAGAGTTAAACAAATGAGAACAATAATAATTTATTAGGAACTAAAAAGTCATTAACTTTATAATCAATAGCTTCTTATGTATTGATAACACTTAAAAACAGATGTTTCCATGTTATAGGTCCCTATCATTGCCAAGCACGGCTTGACATGTTATGTATGTATATTATTTTTAACTCTTTCAACAACATGAGACAGATGTTGTTGACATATGTTTTAAAGATGGAAGCTAAGGTACGGAAAAGTTACGTAATTAACTCAAAGTTACAGAGCTAAGGAGATTTGAGTATGAAATGCAAAGCCAAGTTTATGGGGTCTCTCCACACACTACTGTGCTTCCCCAGAAATAAACAAGCTCTACAAATTATGTAAGAGTTACCATAACCAAAAATCCTTCCTGAGAGCTGCTCATAGTTAGCCTCTCTCTAAAAGAAAAAGCCAAATGCCTTCTCTCAAGCACTTAAAGTATATTATAATAAAAATCATTCCAAGGGACATCTCGGTGTCAGATGGTTGAGCATCTGACTCTTGGTTTTGGCTCAGATCATGATCTCAGGGTGGTGAGATCTAGCCCAGCCTCAGGCTCCATGCTCAGCATTGGATCTGCTAAAGACTCTCTCACTCTGCCCCCTCCCCTCCCACACACTCTCTCTTTCAAATAAATGAATACATCTTAAAAAACAAAAATCACCCCAAGCTTTTTTCAATCTCAGGCGTCAAAGTAATGCTACATTTCCAGAGTCACAGTTATATGTCAGGAAGAAGAAATGATTTATCATTTTTTCTTCCCTTTCATTCCTCTCAGATATATAGAAATACTTGTACTTCATGAAGGTGATCTCAAAACCAAGTGTAAATGGCTACAGAAACCTGCAAGTTCGTCACACTCAAAATATTTCATATAAAACCATATTTTAAAGCAATTTTCAAGGGAGAGATAGACGTAAATCAAATATACACGGTCAAGTCTAAAAAACTCCAATTAGGCATCTTCTGTGGCTACTTATCCCAAGAGACAGAGAATTCATATGCAAATTCTCAAAGTATAAACTAATTATAAGCATATGAAACAATCGTACAACTCAAAAGACTACAAAGTTACTGGATGACTTAGTATAGATATACACCCATGTATACAACTTTGGTCTCTATGATAAATCTGAATTGATGCCACTTAGAAGCCTAACTAGCTCAGAGAGGGCAATTTGGCAACATCTATCAAAATTTTAAATATACATACCTTTTAATGCAGCCCATCTACACACACACACACACTGGTTGTTTCTAGAAAGAGAAGGTGAGGGGCGCCTGGGTGGCTCAGTGGGTTAAAGCCTCTGCCTTTGGCTCAGGTCATGATCTCAGGGTCCTAGGATCAAGCCCCACATTAGGTTCCCTGCTCACTAGGGAGCCTGCTTCCTCCTCTCTCTCTGCCTGCCTCTCTGCCTACTTGTAATCTCTCTCTGTCAAATAAATAAATAAAATCTTAAAAAACAAAAAGTTTAAAAAAGAGAAGGTGAGTGGCAGGGGAACAGGAGTGAATGAAAGAACTTTCATATGAAAGTTTCTTATTTATGCTTCTATAGACATTTGAATTTCACATCTGCACATCATACTTTTTTACAGTGATTCTAGTTCAAAATTTCAAATGTACATTACCCTTTGACAAAATACCTCCAATAACTGGTATTTCTCAAAAAAAAAAGGTACAAAGATATACATGTAAGGCTCTTCGTTATAGCACTATTTATGATAGTGAAATTCTGTAAGCAATGCCCACCATTAAGGGATAAAATAAATGATTGTTCATTCTTAAAAAGAAAAAACTAGGGGTGCCTGGATGGCTCAGTTGGTTAGGCATCTGCCTTTGGCTCACGTTGTGATCCCTAGGTCCTGGGATTGAGCCCCAAGTCTGGCTCTCTGCTCAGCCAGGAGTCTGCTTCTGTTTCTCCCTCTCCCTCTGCTCCTCCCCCTGCTCATGCTCTCTCTCTCAAATAAATAAAGAAAAAAAGAAAAAAGAAAAACTATGCAGCAATCTAAAGGACTGAGTTACATGTTCAGAAACACAAAGATACATTCAATTAGAAAGGTAAGCTAAAAAATACATATGTAAATATATATTTCTATATAATGGGGCACAAAGAGCTATTTCTCTAGGGATGCTGATGAAAGGAAGAACTTTCATTTTTACTTTAGACACTTTAATATTCTCCTAATTTAGTATTTGACTCTCCTAATTTTAGTATATGACTTTTGTCGTAGTATTTCAAATAAAACTTTCTTCAGCTAAACCAATCCAAATTTCTCACTGGCAATATAAGTAGAAACAGAAGACAACTAGCTTTCAAAGGGGAAATATTTGAAAATGATCATTCTTTTAAACAACAGATATCTGAAAAACAGAAAAACTCTTCTGAATTTTTACACTCAACAATGTTGAAAAAGAAATGCTTTAAATGGATGCTGGAAAAATGAAATGTTTTAATTATCTTTTATCTTTTCATTAATATCACTTGAATAAAGAAAATAATTATCATTTCTTCTAGACTACTCTTAACTTTGGAAAATAAGCCACATTCATTCAAATAAAAACTGTTTTCACATTTTATTCCAGTAGCTGCATGAAGAACAATATCCCTAGGGCAAATAAAAAAATAAAAACAAAAAAAACAAACAAAAAAAACTACCTTATTCATGAGGGAGCATGCAATAGAATTTAGCCAACACATTTTCTGTTTGGAGTTTTGTTTTTTGCTCATTGTTTTTGTTTTTGTTTTTTGTATAAATACATTAAGAATCAGCATGAAAAGTCGCTTTCAAAAAAATTTTTGGGTCTTTTCAACATATGGTGCTGGGAAAACTAGATATCCACATGCAAAAGAATGAAGTGGGACCCTTACATACTAACACCACCCACAAAACTTAACTAAAAATTGATAAAAGACATAACTATAAGAACTACAATTATAAAAGTCTTAGAAGAAAACAGTGAGGGAATCTTCATGACATTGGATTTGATGATGATTTCTCAGATATGACACCAAAATCATAGTCAACAAAAGAAAACAGAGAGAATTTGGACTTCATCAAAATTCAAAAGTTCTGTGCATCAAAGGACACAATCAAAAAAGTGAAAAGACTACCAACAGAACGGAAGAAAATATTTGCAAATCACGTCTGATAAGGGATAAATATCCAAAATACATAAGGAACTCTACACTTCAACAATAAAAAGGAGCCTAATTCAAAAGGAGTAAAGGACTTGAATAGACATTTCTCCAAAGATAAACAAATGGCCAATAATTACATGAAAAGATGCTCAGTCTCATTAGTCCTTAAGGAAATGCAAATAAAAACCAGAATGGATAAAGAAGATGTGGTAGGTATATATACAATGGAATATGACATAGCCATCAAAAATGAAATCTTGCCTTTTGCAATGACATGGATGGAACTAAAGGGTATTATGCTAAGCAAAATAAGTCAATCAGAGAAAGACAATTATCACATGATCTCACTGATATGTGAAATTTAAGAAACAAGGCAGAGGATCATAGGGGAAGAGAGGGGAAAAAATGAAACAAGATGAAACCAGAGAGGGAGACAAACCATAAGGGACTCTTAATCATAGGAAACAAACTAAGGGTTGCTGGAGGGGATGAGGGGGGTAACTGGGTGACAGACACTGGGGAGGTTATGTGTTTTAATGAGCACTGGGTATTATATAAGACTGATGAATCACAGACCTGTACCCTGAAACAAATAATACACTATATGTTAATTTAAACACACACACACACACACAATGGGATACTATTTCACACCAACCAGAATGGTCATCATCAAAATAATAGAAACTAAACAACTATTAATGAGGATGTGGAGAAATGAAATTTTTGTATATTTGGTGGTAGGAATGTAAAATGGTATGGCTGCTTTAAAAAATAACCTGGTAGTTCCTCAAAATGTAAAAGACATAATTACCGTACATTCCAGCAATTCCACTAGGTATATATCCAAAAGAATAGAAAGCAAAGACTTGAACAGGTATTTGTACACCAATGTTCACAGCAGCATTACTCACAATAACCAAAAGCTAGAAACAACCCAAATGTCCAACACATGGATGGATAAATAAAATGTGGTATATGCATTTAATTCAATTTTAATAGGAAGGGAATTCTGATACATGCTACAACACATATGAACCTTAAAATAAGCAAGATACAAAAATGACAAATGCTCTATGATGCCATCTAGAATAGGTAAACTCATAAACACAAAAGCACAAGAGTGGTTACCAGTGGCTGATGAGAGCCAGCAATGAAATGTTACTATTTAGTGGGTAAACAGTTGCTGTTTGAGATGATAAAAATGTTCTGAAGACAGTGGTGAAAGTTGCACAACACTGTATATACTTAATGTCTCTATTCATAAATTTAAAATGGTTAAAGTGGTAAAATTTTATGTTTTGTATATTTTACTACAATAAAAATACTGTATTTGAGAGTGACATTCAGCAGAAATGATTGAGTTAAGATCTCTGAAAAGCCTCTCCTCAAAAAAAAACAAACAGAAAAACCCACCAAGGACACTAGGAAAAAATCATCAAATTTTTTCAAAACTCGGAAATTAACCAAAGGCTTACAAAATTCCAAGTGACTTTTATTCAAAAAAAGCTGAATCTTGGTAGGAAAAATAATCTTTGTGACACTTTAACTTGCCCTATTACTATCTACCTCTCCCCAGCTATACAGGAGTCTTGAAAACCTAGCCCTGAAATAAATGTAAAAACCAGCAGACTAGGAATATTCCCAAGTGCTCTCTCTAGTTGAACTGAATTAGACCATACTCAGTGCCAAAAGCTTTTCCTGGGTACTTTTGTCAAAAAGAATCAGGAGCAATTGTTTAATGTCTCAGTTGCTTAATTAAAGTAGGGCAACAGTTGGGCTAACATCAAGTGGCAAAAACATAAAAGAAAAACCTGGGGAATGAAATGTCCATAAGGGGTTTTGAAAAGCTCTCACATATGCCTCAGAACCTCAAAGGCCACGTGCACAGTGCCCAGGTTTGGGTGCATGCCCAGAAAAAATCTTGGAAGGTCCTAATGCTCTCACTTCTGACCAACCTGACTGACACTCTCTGTTCGAGTACAAACTAAAGGCTACAGCAAAGTTGTAAATTGCTGGGTAAGTGCTGAAGGCATGCCCCAACAGGTACATAAACACTCTTGGGAAAAAATGGAAGACTTTCTTGGACTCATACATTTAACAAAATCTCTGTTTATTCATTAGCTGACCAATAAGCTAACAAGCAGAGACTTAAGAGGTTACACCGGACAAAGAATACAGACTTTAAAGAATTAGCATTGGAAAGTCACTAAACAAACAACCACTACAACAACAAACTCTGGTAGGACTGACTCTGATTTCTACAAGTTTCACATTATATTAGCCAAAATGTCCAGTTATCAACCCAAAATTTTACAAACATGCAAAAAAAAAAAAAATGAAGGTATGGCCCATACTAAGGAAAAGAACACTTAACCAATATCATTCCTAAAATAGCCCAAACAGTGGACTTACTCCACAAAGACTTTAAATCAGCTCTTTAAATATATTCGAAAAACTAAAGGAAACCCTGTCTAGCAAACTAAAGGAAATTTTGAGACTTAGGTCTCACCACATAGACTGTAAAGAGAAAGAAATTATGAAAAGGAACCAAATAGAAAAAGAAGTTAAAAATACAATAACTGAAAATAAATATTCGCTAGCAGGACTCAATAGCAGATTTTAGCTATTAGCTAATACTAGGTAGTATTAAGTTAACTAGTAAATAGCTAATTTACTGCTATTAGCTGTAAAAACAAAACAAAGCAAAACAAAAAATAAAAACAACAGTGAACTTAAAGATATGTCAACTGAGACTATCCAATCTAAGGAACAGAAAGAGACTTCTGGGGATACTACAGAGTATCAATATATGCATCTATCCAGAAGGAGAGGAAAGGAAGAGAGACAGAGTATAATAAAGAATCTGGCTGGCACCCTCATTAAGGTAACCTCTTAATCCTGGAGTTCCCTGAGTGAAAGGGGAGGCATCTTTGTTATTCAAGGTGGGCCCCATCTATCAGATCATATCTGATAGTTTATACTAATGAGGGGGGGACTCACAGTGGGCCTTTAGACAGTTTATGCTAATGAGGCAACTCAAAGAAGGCTGTCCAAGCCAGAAAGACCAACCATATGGTTAGAGGGTTGGGGTTTTGAGTAGCGCAGTATCAGTCTGATCTCTGGAAACAGGAAGAGGGGCTACAGACTGAATTCAATCACATAGCAAATGATTCTATCAATGATAGATTGATTCTATTAATCACCCAGTAAAAATTCTGGACACCAAAACTTGGCTGAGCTTCCTGGTTTGCAAGACCCTGTGTGCTATCACAAACCAGTGATCAGGAAGGGCAATGTATCCTTACTTCATGGGAGAATACAACACAATCTTTATGTTTGGAACCTTCCCAAACCTTGCCCTATGCACCTCACCCTTTGGCTGGTTCACATTTGCATTATTTTATTATCATAATACCAATTATAAACATAGCACTATCCTGAACTCTGTAAGCTATTCTAGCAAATTACCAAAACTGAGGAGGGTATTAAATGCCCCTGCATTTTTAGCCAGTTCACTAAGTGAGGGTGATCTGGGGACCCACAAACTTGTGGCTAGTGTCTGAAATGAGGGCAACCTTGTAATAAATTGTGTCCTTAAACTCTCACATTGGCCTAACTCTGAGTAGTTTGGTATCAGAAGTCATTATAGGCAGAAAGACTTTTAGAAAAAAAAAATGATTGGAAGGAAAGCTCCTAATTTTGATATTTAAGAAATGTAATGTACTCTATGTGGGAAAACTCAGTTCCACACCTATATAAATTAATGAAATGTCCCAAATGAAACACAAATAAAGGATCCTGAAAACAGGAACAAGAAGAGATTCCTAACACAGTCTGGATCCTGAGTAAGATTAACAGCTGGTTTCTCAAGAGAACCCACAGAGATCAAATGGCAATGGAATAATGGCCTATTCAAAGAGCTAAAAGGAAAAGATAATCAACCAAGAATTTCATATCCAAGCAAACTATCACTCAAAAGTGAAGGGTAAATGAACACATTCCCAGAAAAACAAAAACAGAATTTTTCACTGGCAGATCTAACCCAAATAAACACTACTAAGAAGATTTCCTCAGGTTAAAATGAAAGGACACAAGACACTAACTTGAATCCCCAAGTAAAAGTAACTATATAAGTAAATATAAAAAGGGTCTGAATATATTTTTTGTTTGTAACTCTTTTTCTATTTCACTTATGAGACAACTGTAAAAGGCAACACTTATGAATTGGTGCTGATGGGCATGTAATATAGAAAAATACAATTTGTATGACCATAACAACATAACATGGGGAATAAATAGAGCTATATAAGAGCAAAGATTTGGTATACTAGTGAAAATAAGTTGATATAAAAAATTTAACAATTATATAAACATTACATAAAAATCATATAATATTAACAGATAAAGGACAAAAACCACATAATCATCTCCATAGACACAGAAAGAGAATTTGACAAAATCCAACATGTTGATGGTTAAAAAAAAATTCCATAAACTAAGAATAGAAGAAAACTTCCATAAACTAACAAAGGGAATCTGCAAAAACCCTGTAGCTAAAATACTTACAGGTGAAAAACTAAAGTTTTTCCCGCTAAGATTGGGAACAAAACAAGGATGTTCATTCATACTACCTGATACTAGGAAGCATGGTATTCAGCATGGTATTAGGAAGTTCTAGACAGGCAATGAGATAGGAAAAGAAAAAATAAAAAAGAGATAAAGACATCCTGATTGAAAAGGAAGAATAAAAACTACCTCTAATTATAGATGACGTGCTTCTGTCATCTATAAAATAACAAGGTTTTCTATATAGATTTTTTTTAAAAAAGCTTTAGAACTAATAAAACAAGTTCAACAAGGTTGCACCATATAAGATCAATATAGAAAAATCAATTGTATTTCTATTCACTATCAATGTAGTATCCAAAAATAAATTGAGGAAATAATTCCATTTATAATAACATCAAAAAGAACAAAATACTAACAAATTTAATGAAAGAAGTGTATGACTCCTTCACTGGAAACTATAAAACATCACTGAAAGAATTACAAGACCTAAATAATTGGAAACAGATCCTGGATTCACAGGTTAAGAAATTCAATATTGCTAAGATGTCAATACTCCCCAAACTGATCTACAGACTCAATGCAATTCCTACTGAAACCCAGAGGCCCTTTTTTGCAGATACTGACAAACTAATTTTAAGATTCATGTGAAAATGGAGGGAACACAGACCAGCCAAATAATCTTTAAAAAAAAAAAGAGAGAGGGGCGCCTGGGTGGCTCAGTGGGTTAACGCCCCTGCCTTCGGCTCAGGTCATGATCTCAGCGTCCTGGGATCGAGGCCCACATCGGGCTCTCTGCTCGGCGGGGAGCCTGCTTCCTCCTCTCTCTCTGCCTGCCTCTCTGCCTACTTGTAATCTCTCTCTGTATCAAATAAATAAATAAAATATTAAAAAAAAAAAAAAAAAGAGAGAAATAAAAACCCACAGTTGGAAAACTTACACTTGATTATAATAGTAATCAAAACTGTGAGGTACTTACATAAGGACAAATATATAGGTGAATGGAAAACAACAGGCAGTCCAAAAATAAACCCATACATTAATGGTCAACTTACTTTTTACAAGGGTGCCATGATACTTCAATGGGAGAAGAACATTCTTTTCAATAAATAGTACTCAGACAACTGAATATCCCAAAAGACATTCAGTTGCATCCCAAACTAGTATGAGAAAAAAATGTGGACTCCTACTTCACACTATAAGCAAAAACTAACTGAAAATACATCAAAGAACCAAATGTTAAAGAGAAAAAACTGTAAAATGCTCAGAAGAAAACATAGGTATAAATCTTCATAACCTAGAATTAAGCAATAATTTTGTACATATGGTACAAATAGCACAAGGAACAAAAGGTAAAAAAAGTAAATTGGACTTAACAAAAATTTAAAGCATCTGTCCTTTAAAAGACTGACCACCAAGAAAAGTAAAAAGACAAACCATGAAATCAGAAAAATACTGACAAATCCTACATATAAGGAATTAGTACCCAGAACACATAGAGAACTCATAACAATAACAAGTAACCCAATTAAGCACAGGCAAATAATTTTAATAGACATTTCTCCAAAAAAAAAGATAAAAATGGTCAATAATCACAGGAAACAATGCTCAACATTATTCCTGTTTGAGTAATGCAGGTCAAAACCATAATGAGATACCACTTTATACCCACTAGGCTATTATCAAAAAGATAGACAGTATCAAGTGTTGGCTAGAATGCAGAGAAAGTAGAACCTACATACACTGCTGGTAGCAATGTAGAATGGTGCAGGCGCTTTGGAAAACAGCCTATTAAAAACAGAATTACTAAACAGGCAATTTCCCTCCTAGGTATACACACAAGACAAAGGAGAACACATGCCTACACAAAAACTTGGACATGATTGTTTATAGCAGCATTACTCATAGTAGCCACAAAGCAGAAACCTAAATTTGCATCAACTGATGAATGGATTTTAAAAATGTGGTATATCCATTCAAGGAACTATTATTTGGCCATAAAAAGAAATGAAGTACTGACACATGCTCCTACTGGAATAACCTTAAAAACATTAGACTTAGTGAAAGAAACCAGAGACATAAGACCACATATTGTATGATTCCATTTATATTAAATGTCCCAAATAGGCAAATCCATAAATAAAGAAAATAGATTTGTAGTTGCCAGGGTCTAAGGTAGAAGTAAATGCAGAGTGAATGCTACAGGGCGCTGGATTTGAGGGGAGATGATAATGTTCTAACACTAGACAGAGGTTATACTTGCATAAACTTTATGTATACACTAAATACAGTGAATTGTCCAATTTAAAAGACTGAGTTTTATGGCATGTGAATTATGTCTCAACAGTAACAGTAATATATATATACTATATATAATATATAGTATAAATATATTTACATATAATATTTGAGTCTTCCCTAAGTCAAAATTCCTTACAAGTAGATATGTCCCTTACAAATGCTAAGTCCTTTAGAATTTTTTAAATAAACATTTAAACATTTAATCTTGACAACGATAAACTTAGCTATTTCAAATACAATGCACAGAAAGTCTTACAAATATTTTCATTATTAGCACAACTTGCTGAGAATCTATAAACCAATCATTATTAGCACAACTTGCTGAGAATCTATAAACCAATTACAAGTGGTGTATAAAAAACTATAATACTTAAAGAATATTATTGCTTACTACAAAGTCTACAAAAACACAAGCAAACCATTCTCTTTAAAAATCCCTCTTGAAATACCACTCACCAAGTACACAGCTCTTTGGAAGAAGGTTGTGGTCTCCAGGATCTTATGCATTGTGATGGTTTCTAACTCATCGGGATCTAACTGTTCCTTTTCAAAGGGCATTCCGTTGAACAGAATAACCGGCAGTGGACCAACCCCAGTCTGCTCATAGTATCCTCTTGCTTCCTGAAACACAAGAGACCACAAACATCTTTTGTCCTTCATGAGACAAATGGAACAAAGCATAGTTTTCATATATACATGTGCTAACAAGAAAAGTAAAATCAACACAAATACGGTCACTAAGAAGTAAGTAAAGAAATGCCTTTAAAAGAATATCAGAAGAGACATAGTTAATATCCTACTGGGTAATTTGAAACTGATTACTGAGTTTTTGTAAAAACAGAAAAACCTTGCAAATTAGGAAGAGATTTGGGGATGAGGGTAATTTTAAGCTTCCCAGGCTACCAAACTTTAATTACATATACTATAGCCAAGACGTATAACAGACCTTTCAACAAATATGGAGATATTCTATCTTGCTGTCCAATCCAGCGGCCACTAACCACATGTAACTACTGAGCACTTGAAATTAATCAATTTTCATTTTAAAAGCCACATGTGGCTAGAGGCTAAAATAATGGACAGCAAAATGACAGACTACCATAAATTATGAGTGCTCCTGAGCAGATAGCCTGAGATGAAATATTTACACCCCAATCTAAATTTAAAAGGATCCCTATCAGTAACATAGAAATTACACTTTTAGAAAACAAAACAAGGCTGGTAGTAAAACAGTGCTTGAAAATTGCTCTGTAATATACTAAGCCCCATCTTTTTCCCCTCTCTAAGACAAAAAAGGTTCTTTAGCAGGGAAATGCCAGGCCAAAAAAAGGTAAATATATCTAAGATGAACCCTCTTCTCTGGTGGTCAGTATAGGGGTACATTCCCCCTACATATCAACCACAGACCCAAAACTAATTTGTCAAAGTAAAACCTACATTATTACCCAAGATGTAAAAAGGATTCCTTAAAACATTCTTGTTAGACATCTTTTAACTAATACTTTCTGAAAATAGCAAATAGAAAAGTACTTCAATTGGGTAACTGACAATCATCGACAGCAACAGACTACTTAGTTTCTAATCAGATCTAGCAAGAGTAGTAACTAATGGTACAGAATTACCAGATGGACAATAACATGGCACAGGCAAAAAGGCCTTCTATGTTGATTTCTGCCATGTCTACATATCATAGTTTATACTTTTAAAATTTACACTTCTAAAATTCTTACCATGTTAATTCTGTTCTTTGATGTTTCAACTATTTCAAAGACATTCATTAAAAACTCAATTTTAACATACTTCAGTTCTGAAAATTAATCCCCCCAACAAAACAAAACAAAACCCACATTATGACTCTTAAGTGACAGTAAGAAATAACACTGGTTTTCTCTGGAAATGGCAATTGAGTGAAAATGAGGAGTGGGAGAGAGATGTTTAGATTATGTATACCTTCCTTTCTTACAAATCGTAAATAACTTACCAGACCAAGTAATAGAATACAGCCTAATTACCGAAAAGCTAAACTTAAAAATTACATGAGAATTTCTATCAATGATAACTAAAAACAATTTAAAAACTTTAATAATTACAGGCAAGGTCTTATTAATGACCTACTCACACATGATAACTGAAATTAATAAGGATACAAGATAACATGCCAAATGCAAAATGTCTATGTGTATAAAGTTAGGACTTTTCTTAAATATCATTATCTTACTAGCTTAAAAGTTATAAATATACACCTATCAGACTACATTATCTTCAGTTTAAAAATTCTACTTTAATTGTACTGCCTAGTACAAATAATTACAATTTTCAAATATCATACACAGAGGATATCATAGCTTCAAAAGGTACAGATATTTATTTCAAGATTTTTATTTACTTATTTGAGAGAGAGAGTGCATGCACAAGGGGGAAGGGGCAGAGGGAGAGAGAATCCTAAAACAGACACCCTGTTCGTGTCTATCTAGAAAATCACTGGGCACCATATCAGTTTTATTTTATTTTAAAAAACACATAAGGCAAGTGAGTGAACAGAAGGATACAACAGAACAATGGAACCATATTCAATCTACCCTGAAGAGACCTCATGACCAGCTGCAACACAAAGCCTGACTTAATACATTTTAAAACAAGGGGACTTAACACTAAAGCAGGAGTGACATCAGTATCGTGGCTGAAGACAACCTACCTCATTGGTGCTTCCCAATCCTGAACAATAATTGGCATCTACCCACAAACAAAAGTGCCTTTGTGGAAGGTGTGGGATCCAGCACCATATGTCAAGTAACCCAGAAGAAGGTTCACCCACCCATGCATCACATAACAGGAATACAGATTTCAATCCTATCTGTGGACTCTGCATTGGCTCATCAACTGGCTCCAGTCCCTCCTAGCCACAGCCTGAGAAACCTTAGAAAAAAACTGTCTTAAGCAATCACCCTCAGACAGGAGAGCCTTTGTATAAATCCAGGTTTCCAGCAGAGAAGTTTCAATACACCACTGGAGCAAAAAAAAAAAAAAATACAAGATTGGATGCACTGGAGAAGATAAGAACTGTCTGACTTCACTCCCATCAACCCTCCCCCAAAGCAGCACAGCTTTGCTCTCCAAGAGAGATCTTCTGGGCCCATGATTTCTCCTACAGGGGGGGAAGTGAGAGCAAGTGAGCAGGTGAGCAAGCACTCCACTTCCCCCACAACCAGGAATAGTGCCAAAGAGACTCATTTCTCTCTTACCCCGTCTATAGTACTGAATTGTGAAATGTGTAACTGGGAGTAGAAAGAGGATGGAAGAGGGCAACAGATAGTACTCAGAAAGCATTTAAAGGGGATGGATCCTACTTACTGCATCACAGACTCCATCAAGAAGCCCACCCATGAGCCACTGGAGACACGTCATCCAGAGATCCCACCAGATGGCTCACAGACACACTCTACCTATACTCAGCCTTACCCTGTGGTCAGCTCACTGTGTATGCTCCTGACAGTGGTGGCTAGAGTGAGTAAGCACAGAAAGCCAGCCCAAACATGTGGGCCAGAGAGACAAAAACTGGAGCATTAGGGCCACCTTGGGGAAAACAAAAAAAGGGCAGTCAGCACCCAGCCTTGGGCCCTGTAGAATTGAAAAGTTAGGCATGCTTAAGAATTCTGTACAAGAAAGAAAAAGTATGGGGCATATGTATCTACGGATGGCCTGAGAAAGCCTCAGAATTCCTAGCAGGTCTGACAAAAGGCACTTTGCTCCCAAAGGCAGTTAGTAAAGACTGTGGGAGGTGACTGCTATCTCAAATGCAAAAAAGCAACACAAAACTGCAAGGAACATCAAGAAAGTATGACAGCACCAAAAGATCCCAATAATCTTTCAGTAACCAATTCCAAAGAAACGGATTATCTGTGATTTACCCAATAAAGAATTCAAAAAGTTGTTTAAAGGGAACCTCAATTACAAGAAAACAGAAAGATAATTCAACAAACTTTTTAAAAAATAATTAAAAAAACCCACATAAACAAAATTTCAAGTTTAGTAAGAGAGAGAGAAATAACAAAAAAGAACCAAACAGATATTCTGGAGCCAAAGAATAAAATAAATGAAAGGAAAAATTAAATAGCATTAATATCAGAATGGATCAAGCAGAGGAAAGAATCTATGAGCTGGAAGATAAGAACTTTGAAATTATCCAGAGGAGAACAACAAGAACAAAAAGAAGGAAAGAAATGTTATCTACATGATTTGCAAGTTACTCGAGTTTCAGAAGGAGACAAGAGGTTTGAGAAGGGATCAAAAGACTTATTTAAAGAAATAATGGCTAAGAAGTCCTCAGATCTGGGGAGATATTTGATATTCAAGTCCATGAAGCTTATAGGTCACCAAACAAAATCAACTTAAAGAAAGCCTCTGCAAGACACATTATAATAAAACTGTCAAAAATCAAAGACAGAGAAAATCTTAAAAGCAGCAACAGAAAACACACTTGTAACAAATCTCAAGGGAGAAATAGACAACAACACAATGTGCATAGAGAAATTCAATACCTCACTGTCCACAACGGATAAATAATCCAAACAGAAATTAGTAAGGAAACACTGGAATTAAATTATACTTTAATCCAAATAGACCTAAAAGACATATAGAGAATATTCCATCCAACAGCAGCAGAATACATGGCTTCTTAAAGCTGGAAAATTTGCAAACAGTAGAAATTAAACAACAAATTCCTTAATTAGTAAGTCAAAGAATAATAAAAAATGAAACAAAGAAACATCTTGAAATAAACAAAAGTGGAAACATAATGCACCAAAACCTAAAGGATGCAGCAAAAGTAGTTCTGAGAAGGAATTTTATAGTGATAAATACCAATATTAAGAAAAAAGAAAGATCTCAAATAAAAAGCCTAACTTTACACCACCAGGCACTAGAAAAAAAAAAAAGAACTAAATCCAAATCTAGCTGAAAGAAAGAAACAAAGATCAGAAACCAGAAAAACAAACAGAAAAGTTCAATGAAACTAAGTTGTTTTTTAAAAAGATAAACAAAACTAGCAAACCTACAGCTAGATTAAGAAAAAAGAGGGCGCCTGGGTGGCTCAGTGGGTTAAAGCCGCTGCCTTCGGCTCAGGTCATGATCTCAGCGTCCTGGGATCGAGGCCCACGTCCGGCTCTCTGCTCAGCAGGGAGCCTGCTTCCTCCTCTCTCCTCTCTGTCTGCCTGCCTCTTTGCCTAATGGGGTCTCTCTCTCTGTGTCAAATGAATAAATAAAATCTTTAAAAAAAAAAAAAAAGAAAAAAGAGAAAAAATTTAAGTAAATAAAATCAGAAATAAAACAAGAGACATTACACTGAGGGAGGAACATCAGAATAACATCAGACCTGTCCACAGAAACCTGGCAAGCCAGAAAGGGCTGGCAAGACGTATTCAGGACACTAAATGAGAAGAACATGCAGCCAAGAATACTTATCTGGTGAGGCTGTCATTTAGAATGGATGGAGAGATAAAGTGCTTCCAGGACAGACAGAAACTGAAAGAATATGTGACCACCCAGCCAGCCCTGCAAGAAATATTAAGGGGCGTTCCTATAAAAGAAAGACCCCACGAGTGATATAGAACTGAAATTTACAGAGACAATCTATAGAAACAAGGACCTCACAGGAAACATGATGGGCCAGAGAGAAACATGATATCTTTCAATAATCACTCCAATGTGAATGGCCTAAAAGCTCCCATAAAAAGTCACAAGGTTACAGACTGGATAAAAAGACAGGACCCATCCATATCCTGTCTACAAGAGACTCATTTTGAACCAAAAGTTACATCCAGACTGAAAGTGAAGGGGTGGGAACCATCTTTCATGCCAACAGACCTCAAAAGAAAGCTGGGGTAGCAATTCTCATACCAGGCAAATTAGATTTTAAGCTAAAGACTGTAGCCAGAGATTACAGACAGACACTATATCATTCTTAAAGGGTCTATCCAACAAGAAGATCTAACAATTTTAAATGTCTATGCCCCCAACATGGGAGCAGCCAACTACATAAGCCAACTGTTAATCAAAATAAAGAGACATATTGAGAAGAATATGTTAACTGTAGGGGATCTTAACATGCCAGTCTCAGCAACAGACAGATCATCTAAGCAGAAAATCAACAAAAAACCAAGAGCTTTGAATGACACACTGGACCAGATGGACCTCACAGATATATACAGAACATTTCACCCGAAAACAACAGAATACTCATTCTTCTCGAGCGCACATGGAACTTTCTCCAGAAGAGACCACATACTGGGTCACAAATCATGTCTCAACCGATACCAAAAGACTGAGATTATTCCCTGCATATTCTCAGACCACAATGCTTTGAAACTGGAACAAAATCACAAGAAAAAGTTTGGAAGAAATTCAAACACTTGGAAGCAAAGACCATCCTGCTCAAGATATGTTTGGGTCGAGTGCCTAGGTGGCTCAGATGGTTAAGCATCTGCCTTCATCTCAGGTCATGATTCCAGGGTCCTGGGATGGAGCCCCACGTCGGGCTCCCTGCTCAGTGCAAAGCCTGTTTCTCCCTCTCCCTTTACCATTCCCTCGGCTCGTACTCCCTGGCTCTATCCCTCTGTCAAATAAAATAGACAAAAATTAAAAAAAAAAAAAAAAAAAGAATGTTTGGGTGAACCAGGAAATCAAAGAAAAATTTAAACAATTCATGGAAACCACTGAGAACAAAAACACATCGGTCCAAAAGCCTATGGGATATGGCAAAGGTGGTCCTAAGGGGGAAATACATAGACATCCAAGCCTCACTCAAAAAAATTGAAAAACCCCGAATATACAAATTCTCTACACCTTAAAGAACTGGAGAATCAACAACAAATTAAGCCTACCCCACTCACAAGAAGGGAAATAATAAAGATTAGAGATCGATGAATTAGAAACCAGAGATAGAGTAAAACAAATTAATAAAACTAGAAGCTGGTTCTTTGAAAGAATTAACAGGATTGGTAAACCACTGGCCAGACTAATACAAAAGAAAAGAGAAAGGACTCAAATTAGTAAAATTATGAATGAAAGGGGAAAGATCACGACTAACACCAAGGAAATATAGTCATCAGAAATTATTATCAACAGCTATATGCCAGTAAGTTAAGAAACCTAGAAGAAATGGACTCATTCCTGGAAATCTATAAACTTCCAAGACTGAAACAGGAAGAAGCTGACAACCTGAATAGACCAATAACTAGTAACGAGATTGAAGCCGTGATCAAAAACCTCCCAAAAAACAAGAGTCCAGGACCTGATGGATTCCCTGGGGAATTCTACGAAACATTCAAAGAAGAAATAATACCTATTCTCCTGGGGCTGTTTCAAAAAACAGAAACAGAAGGAAAACTTCCAGATTCTTTTTATGAGGCTAGCATCACCTTGATCCCCAAACCAGGGAAAGACCCCATCTAAAAGGAGATTTCAGACCAATAAATATGGATGCCAAGATTCTCAACAGGACCCAACAGTACATTAAAAAGATTACCCATAATGACCAGGTGGGATTTATCCTTAGGATGCCAGGGTGGTTCAATATTTGCAAATCATTCAATATGAGAGAACACATAAATAAAAGAAGAGACAAGAACCATGTGATCCTCTCAATTGATGCAGAAAAAGCATTGCACAAAATACAGCATCCTTTCCTGATTAATACTCTTCAGAGTGTAGGGACAGAAGGAACATTCCTCTCAATTTCATCTATCTATGAAAAGTCCACAGCGAATATCATTCTCAACGGGGAAAGGCTGAGAGCCTTTCCCTTAAGATCAGGAACATGACAAGGATGCCCACTCTCATCACTATTATTCAACATAGTACTAGAAGTCCTAGCAAAAGCAATCAGATAACAAAAAGAAATAAAAGGTATTCAAATTGGCAAAGAAGTCAAACTCTCTCTTTTCACAGAGGAAATGATACTTTATGTGGAAAACCCAAAAGATTCCACCCGCAAATTATGAGAACTCATACAGCAATTCAGTAATGTGGCAGAATACAAAATCAATGCACAGAAATCAGTTGCTTTCTAATACACTAAAAATGAAACTGAAGAAAAGGGAAATTAGAGAACTGATTCCATTTACAATAGCACCAAAAACTGTAAGATACCTTGGAATAAACCTAACCAAACAGGTAAAGGATCTATACTTGAGGAACTACAGAACACTCATGAAAGAAATTGAAGACACAAAAAGATGGAAAATAATCCATGTTCATGGGTCGGAAGAATAAACATTGTTAAAATGTCTGTGCTTCCCAGGGCAATCTATACTTTCAACACCATCCCAATCAAAATACTATTGGCATTTTTCAAAATGCTGGAACAAACAATCCTAAATTTGTATGGAACCCGAATCGCCAAGGAAATGTTGAAAAAGGAAAACAAAGCTGGGGCATCACATTGCCTGATTTCAAGCTTTATTACAAAGCTGTGATCATCAAGACAGCATGGTACTGGCACAAAAACAGACACATAGACCAGTGAAACAGAGTAGAGAGCCCAGACATGGACCTTCAACTCTATGGTCAAATAATCTTCAACAAAGCAGGAAAAGATATCCAATGGAAAAAAGACAGTCTCTTCAATAAATGGTGCTGGGAAAATTAGACAGCGATATACAGAAGAATGAAACTCGACCATTCTCTTACACCACACACAAATATAAACGCAAAATGGATGAAAGACCTCAATGTGAGACAGGAATCCATCAAAATCCTGGAGGAGAACATAGCAGTAACCTCTTCAACATCGGCCACAGCAACTTCTTTCAAGACACGTCTCCAAAGGCAAAGGAAACAAAAGTGAAAATGAACTTTTGGGACTTCATCAAGATAAAAAGCTTCTGCACAGCAAAGGAAACAGTCAACAAAACAAAGAGGCAACCCATGGAATGGGAGAAGATATTTGCAAATGACACCACAGACAAAGGGCTGATGTCCAAGATCTATAAAGAAATTCTCAAACTCAACACCCAAAAAACAAATAAGTCAAAAAATGGGCAGAAGACATGAGCAGACACTTCTCCAAAGAAGACATACAAATGGCTAACAGACACATGAAAAAGTGTTCATCATCATTAGCCATCAGGGAAATTCAAATCAAAACCACATTGAGATACCACCTTACACCAGTAAGAATGGCAAAAATTTACAAGGTAAAAAACAACAAATGTTGAAGAGGGTGTGGAGAAAGGGGAGCCCTCTTACACTGTTAGTGGGAATGCAAGTTGGTACAGCCACTTTGGAAAACAGTGTGGAGGTTCCTCAAAAAATTAAAAATAGAGCTACCCTATGACTCAGCAATTGCACTACTAGGTATTTACCCCAAAGATACAGATGTAGTGCAAGGGCCATATGCACCCCAATGTTCATAGCAGCAATGTCCACAATAGTCAAATGGTGGAAAGAGCCAAGATGCCCTTCAACAGACGAATGGATGAAGAAGATGTGGTCCATATATATAATGGAATATTACTCAGCCATCAGAAAGGATGAATAGCCAACTTTTGCATCAACATGGATGGGACTGAAGGAGATTATGCTGAGTAAAATAAGTCAAGCAGAGAAAGTCAATTATTCTATGCTTTCACTTACTTGTGGAACATGAAGAATAGCATGGAGGACATTAAGAGAAGGAAGGGAAAAATGAAGGGGAGAAATTGGAGGGGGAGACGAACTATGAGAGACTGTGGACTCCAAGAAACAAACTGAGGGTTTTAGAGGGGAGGAGTGTGGGAGAATGGGTTGGCCCAGTGATGGGTATTAAGGAGGGCACATATTGCATGGAGCACTGGGTGTTATATGTAAACAATGAATCTTGGAACACTACATCAAAAACTAATGACATACTGTATAGTGACTACCATAATAAAAATTAAAAAATTTTAAAAAACAAAAAAACAGGAGACATTACAACTGACACCACAGAAATGCAAAGGCTCATGAGACTTCTATGAACAATTTATACACCAAAATCTGGGTAACCGAGAAGAAATGGATACATTTCTAAAAACATACAACCTACCAAGACTGAACAACGAAGAAACATGTCCTTCACTTAAAAGTAAAAAAGTTCATAAATATATTTTTATTGTTTTAAATTAAAATGTCTCAGAAATGTATTTAGATTCCTTGCCTGAACATTTATATTCAATAAACTGACTACCTTACTCCTGCTTGCAATAGATAAAAGGTCCTTTTACAGTATTTAATGTCTCACAGAAAATATTATCTTTAAATAAAAATTGTAAATATTTCCCTGTATCCTTATTACCACACTTCGCCATTCTGCTTATTACATTTCTTACTATATTTTTATCTTTAGCCTAAACAACATCAGTATGATAAGTCATATCCTAGCAAGCAAACATCACACACTCCTAATGGCTTTCATGTGGAACATACATCACATAAGTACTACCACTGCACTGTGTAGAAGAAATTTGTTTTTCAATTTAATAGTTAACATGCCAGCTAAGAATCAATGATATTGTCACAATTGAAATATAAACTGCATTTGCAAACACAGAAAAGTAACCTGGTTTCTAAATTGTTAAATGCTAAGTACCTAAATACTTTAACCACCACCACCCTTATTAATCAACTCCCCAAAAAAGGGAGGTAAGGAAAGCATGGCATTGCGGTCCAATGAGAAATGCCAGAGTTTCTTACCTTCCGATTCTGATCATAGGCAGAGTCAATCCCCAAAATGCTATTTACTTCAACATATGGATACTTCTTCTCTAGGACACTGACCACGTGTTCAACTTTTACTTTTTCTCCAGTCCTTACTTTATTATATATCTGAAGACAGAAAAATCAAGCAACCAAACACACTTTTAAATCCAAATTTCAGAATGTTTATTACAAACGATTTCTAAATGTAGAGGGAAAACATGGCTATTTTTCTTGAAAGGTGAAATGGAACATGTTAGCAAGTCTCCCTTTTTCCATATACTTCCATAAGACACCCTCTTATATGAGAAACTATATATTCTTAAAATAACCCAATCAGCTCATACTCACATTAAGTCCCAAATGCAAAAATGTCTTAATTTTTTTAAAAATCTGAATACCTTTACATAATCCTGGAAATAAGAACTCAGAGCCATGATGTTTAGGGGGGTGAAAGTTATAAAATATGTATGGCAAAATCCTTGTTTTTAAAACGCAGATACAGGGGCACCCGGATGGCTCAGACATTAAGCGTCTGCCTTTGGCTCAAGTCATGATCCCAGGGTCCTGGGATAGAGCCCCACATCTGGCTCCCTGCTCAGCAGGAAGGCTGCTTCTCCCTCTCCCACTCCCCCTGCTTGTATTCCTTTTCTTGCAGTATCTCTCTGTCAAATAAATCTTTTTTAAAAATAAGTAAAAAAATAATAAAAATAAATAAATAAAAAGCAAATATAAAACAAATAACAACACAACTGTGTCTATACACAGTTAAACACCTAGAAGGATATAGGACTTCTAATAGTGGCTGCCTTTAAGGAGCAGGATTAGTTAAGGGAAAGAGAGAAATTTTAAATCGATACACTTTAATAGTATTTTTTAAAAATTTTTACAATGAATAATGTTTTTGCTATCGCAAATAAAAGTCTGAAAAAATGAAAACTCATATACATATACACCCTTCATATACCCAGCTGTGGGGGTGGGAGAACAAATTTTAAAAAGCAGACTTTAAAACACATCCTCAGCAACTTTTCCTTAACTTACTTCTTTCTCTATGGCCCTACTGCTAATCACTCTTCACCATCATCTCTCACAGAGATCCCAGCAACAGCTCAGCAACCACTAACCCAACCACTGTCTTTACCCATCTGCATATATCCATCAGAATGATGTGTTTTTTTTGGTTTTTTTTTTAAGATTTTATTTATTCATTTGACACAGAGAGAGAGATTACAAGTAGGCAAAGAGGCAGGCAGAGAGAGAGGAGAGAGGAGGAAGCAGGCTCCCTGCTGAGCAGAGAGCCCGATGTGGGCCTCGATCCCAGGACCCTGGGATCATGACCTGAGCTGAAGGCAGCGGCTTTAACCCACTGAGCCACCCAGGCGCCCCAGAATGATGTTTTTAACTGGAGTTTAACCTCTGCAAACTGGACACTCATTGCCTGGCCAGACGGCTTCAATGATTACTTTCCCTTCTCAGCTCTGTTCATGCCATATGGACAAAGGGAATCACTACCTCTGATTTGCAGCAATTGTTCAACTGACTCCTGTCTTTCCTCCTACACTCGGCTGGGACAACTTCCCAATCCAAAACAACGCCATCTTTAATGGAGTGAGATCCTACTGCTGTCAGAGTTGGCTGTGCTTCCCACATTGCATTAACCATCTGCATGGACATGTCCCCCACTAGACTGTAAGGTCTTTGAGGACAGGGGTGAACTCTTACTCTTCTTTATATCCCTTGTAGCTAGTAGCAGGACTGGCAAATGGTAAGTCTCTAAAAGATGTTACCCAAATAAATAAATGAACATTTTAACTTTTAAAAATAGCCCCATTTTTGTAAGCAAAAGAATGGTTACTTATAATTTTTTATATTCAAAAATAGAAAAAAAGAAAACAAGAGAGTTCCTTGTTTGAACTTGAGAAAGTATCTTAAATATATATAAAACTCAGGGCATTTCAGTTCCCAAAGTTAAAAAATATGGAGAAAACAGTAAGAATTTATGATTTGAATATTAAATGAAAATATCGTAAAGACCTTAAAAGGAAAAAAAGCAAACATATTTTTAAACAAGCAAAGAACATCACATTTACAAAAAAAAAAAAAAATTTAATTAGTGATTTCAAGTCACCAAAAGGCAGAAGACTAAGATATATTAGTAGGGCTCCTAAGGAATCTTAGCTGAAATCACAGCAATTTATTATTAACATCAGTAAATCAGTAAAAGCAACTCCTTAAATATAAAACATAAAGGTTGAGAGAATAATTTATCAAGTTTTTTCTCTTTATAGAAATACAAAATCCTCTTAACATACTGTTTTTTAGAGTAAGTTAAATTAAGAAAATTATTCGCCATTTTGATTGAAAACATACATGTATCAGAGTTTGGAAGGCATGATAATCATCCACTTCTTGGGCAACATAATTATATGCTCTCAGAATAGCCACTCCAGCATCTTGCATCCCATCAACATCTTCAGAGTCATTAACCACAAAGATTAAACCAATTCTGGAGGAGAAGGGGAAGGGCAAAAAGAAGAAAAAGAAACTTATCTCAAAAATGCAACTGGTTAAAAAGAATGGCATCCCTGTATCCCACTCACATATTGTAACTTCCTCTACTGAAAAGCACCCTACTCTAATACAATTGGCAAAAGCATTCATCACTTACAGAACAGAAAAGCAGGTTCCCAAAGGTGGCTTAGACTTTTCAACTGTTCAACTGTTCAATTTTTCAACAGCACACTGTTTGACATACTGACACACTTTTAGATGGAGATTTTAGATGGAGATTTTGTTGTTTTTAAGCAAAAATTAGGGGAAGTGAACATTTTCAGAATGTGACAATCTATAAAAAGTGGGGGTGGATTTTGAGATTAACATAGGCAAGATTAAAATCATAGGTAAATGGAAAACATAAAAATGTTTACTATTATCTGTTGGCAAAAAGCCACAACCAAGGTTAATGTTTATTACATTTTAAATTTTAAATTAAATTGAAAAAATGAACCATAGAAAGATACCATTACACATCTACAAACTGGCAAAAAACTTACACTGACCCATACAGAAGTCACTAGCCTACATATTGGAGCAAAACCAATTCAACTGAGAATGGACAGTCTTTTTAACAAACATTGATGGAATTGGATATCCACAACACAAAAAACCAAATCTAGGCAGAGACCTTATACCTCCCACAAAAAATTAACTCTCAAAATAGATCATAAACATGATCTATAAACACAGAACTTATATAAATTTTCTAGAAAAGAAAACAGAAAATTTAGGTGATCTTGGGTTGGGCAGTGACTTACTAGATCTAACAAGCAAAAATATGATCCATGACAAAAAAAAAAAAAGGATAAGCTACACTTCACTGAAATTCACTGAAATTGGGACTTTTGCTCTGTGAAAGACACCATTAAGAGACTGAAAACAAGCCACAGACCAGCAGAAAACCTGTGAGAAACTGCAAAACACATATGTGATAAAGACAGATATCCAAAACATACAAAAAACTCTTAAAACTCAACAACAAAAACTTTAAAATGGGAAAAAGATCTGAATTGGTATCTCAGCAACCAAGGCACAGAGTTGGCAAATAAGCAAAAAAAAAAAAAAAGATGCTCAACATCTTGTAATTAGGGAATTTCAAATTAAAACCACAATGGGATACCACTACGCAACTATTAGAATGGCTAAAATCCAAAACACTGACAACACCAAATTCTGGCGAGAACGTGGAACAACAGGAACTCTTACTCACTGCTGGTAAGAATGCAAAATAGTAGAACCACTTAGGAAGACTGTGTGGCAATTTCTTACAAAACATTTTTTGCCATAAGATAAAGCAATCGTGTCCCTTGGTCTATATCCAAATGAGCTGAAAACTTATGTCCATACAAAAATCTACACATGGATGTTTACAGTAACTTTATTTATCACTGCCCAAACTTGGAAGCAACTATTAAGATATTTACCAATAGGTGACTGGATTTAAAAAAAACAAACACTAGAGAACATCTATATTATGGAATATTTTTTGGTGATAAAATGAAATGGTCTATCAAGCCATGAAAAGACATGGACAAATCTTAAAAGCATACTGCTAAATGAAAAAAAAAAAGACAATCTAATAAAGATATATATCTCACAAAGAAAGAGCAGAACAATGGAGACGGTAAGGAGACCAGTGGTTGCCAGCAGTTGAGAGGAAAGGACAAACAGGTTGGGGATGTGGAGGAGAGTGAAACAATCCTGTAGGATTGTGTGATGGTGGAAATATGTCATCACACCACAGACTAGACAATGCAAACAATGAACCCGCATGTAAACTATGAACTTCAGTTAATAATAATGTTATCAATACAGGTGAATTAATTAACAGTGCTCTAAAAAATACAAAGTCTATTAATTAAAAAAAGAAAAACATAAAGCCTAAAAATAGAAGAAAATACAAAAAGATACATATCAAGCACCATGTTCTCCTGAGGTATGTGGAAAGTATGGTATATGTAGATGGTAGTGGCAAGAGGTTTTGTTTATAGATAAAAATTATTTGTTTTTTAAAATCCCACTTACAAAGAAATCATGAGTAGGTTCCAGGCAGAAATGACCTAAATGTTGTTATTATGAAAAAAAATAAGAGCTAAGTATCTCCTCACAAGTGAATTCCCCTTTCCACATTTCCATTTTCTAGAAAGGGCATCAGAGTTTTTCTGTTAGCTAGGCCCCTTCAGACTTCTGTTTCTCTCAGGCCCAGTCTCTCATCAAGTACCATTACAGAGTCTCCCAGATTTGTCTCCTCCTCTCCTCAGCCCCTGTCAACACCCTAGTGTACAACATCAAGGGAAACAAAGACTAAAACAATAGACAGTCTGTCTTGGGTCTCTCCACCAAGTATGTTTGTGTGCCAACATGCTTCTCTACTGTTTATGAGTTAAGTGTCTTGTCACCGACCTTCACAATGTGAAAACCACACTCCTTCTTGTTCTTCAGTGAAATCCAATAAATATTTACTTAGTGCCCATACTGTACTATGGGTCAACTTCTTCTGTGTTATTTCCCCTTCAATCAACATATAGCCCTTGCTGCAATCCAGTAGTTTAGACCTCCATCAAACTAGGGGGTATTCATGTTTTACATTAAAAATTTCACTAAACAAAATCTCTACTTTTCCATCAATAAAAACCCTCTATTTTCTTCAAAGCTTAACTAATATCCAACTGTTCCATAAAACCTTTGTACCTCTCAAATATCTTAGTTCATAATCTTTTGCTTCCCTGAAATTCTAAAACATCATGACTAGGACATAACCTAGGATCTGATCAAATATTTTCTTAAAGTGTCTGAAAGTATGCACGGTATTTTTTCCAAGAAGATAGGAATACAGCTTAGATACTATCCACAGCATTTAGCTCAGTGCTGGGTACAGAACACACAACATTTGTTAGCTACGCTTTTCTTCTTCTCTATTTTCATGTTTTCTAAGAATTCAAATTTTGGTCAACATTATTCAGAATATAAGTGAAAATGGGCATCTGGGTAGCTCAGTGGGTTAAGCACTGCCTTCAGCTCAGGTCATGATCCCAGGGTTCTGGGATCAAGTTCTGTCCGCATAAGGCTCCCTGCTCAGCGGGGAGTCTGCTTCTCCTTCTACCCTTCCCCCTTGCTCATGACCTCTATCTCTCACTCTCTCTCTCTCAAATAAATAAATAAAATCTTAAAAAAAAAAGAATATAAGTGAAAATATCTTAGCATGTATTTGTAAAGCATTAAAACGCTGTTCTTGAAAAAGCACAATGAAAAACCCAGCTGTTCAAGTACCCTGTTGGTAGAATTGGCAATGCAAATAAAACAAAGAGTGCCTGTGTCTGCAAAAAGCTGCATGTACATTTAGTCCTTGACAGTCTAAAAAAGTTGGTGGCAAAGCTCTTTATCTCCAGTGAAAGGGGAAATGGGCTTTGTGATGTGGACACTTACCTAGGAAAAGTCCCTTTCACTGGAAAGCAAACTGAGACCACAAACTATTTTTACACAGACTATTTATTAATAATTCAGTGGTGGTAAGCTTTTATTCATTGAGAATCAAATTTTCTACCCCAAAAGACAGTGCTTCATACTTAAACAAAAGATACAACTGTCATTAACAATCCAACTATTAATTAGCACCAGACTTGCATTTAAGAACGACAAAACCTCAGCTAATTAAATAAATATCGTTTGATCAATACCAGTGTTACCTGAGTGGTATATGATTACTGAGGAACATCTCAGCTGTGTTCATCAACTCTGCTGTGGTCTCATGAGCAGGATCAACTATGAAAACCTGTAAAGGGGAAGGGGGAAGGGAACAACATAAAATGAAATTTATTCAAATATCACAGGGCCAAAGAAATGCTGTTACTCTTTGTACTTGAAGATAATCTTTTTCTAGCAACTTTTTTTTTAAGATTTTATTTATTTATTTGACAGAGAGAAACACAGCTAGAGAGGGAACACAAGAAGAGGGAGTGGGAGAGGGAGAAGCAGGCTTCCCGCCAAGCAGGGAGCTAGATACAGGGCTTGATCCCAGGACACCGGGATCATGACCTGAGCCAAAGACAGATGTGTAATGACTGAGCCACCCAGGCGCCTCTTAACCCAAAGAGGAGTTACACAAACAGCAGTTTCCCTTCTTAATGTTCAAAAGAATACGGTACTAAAAGGTGTAGTGACGCCTCATGATGTTCTGCTAATAACGTGGGAACTGTGTTCCAGATTACTAACACCCATAGTTTTACTACAACTAAAAAAACCCAAGTTTTATGAACCCTCCTACCTTAAAAAATGGAGATTATCTTCTCTGTATATTCATTCTGAAGCATCTCTGAATTAAGAATTCATTTAAAACTCAATTTTTAGATCACTATAATACCTATCATGTATTAAGGTCTCATCGTGCACTTTAAATATGTACATAATCCCATTTAATAAAGTTCAGATAAGTAGTAAGAAAAAGAGAATGATGGGCTCCTGGGTGTCTCAGTCTGTTAAGCCTCTGTCTTCAGCTCAGGTCATGATCCCAGGGTCCTGGGATCAAGCCCCATGTCAGGCTCCCTGCTCCTCGGTGCATGCTTCTCCCTCTCCCTCTGCCTGCTGCTCTGCCGACTTGTGCGCTCTATCTCTGTCAAATAAATAAATAAATAAAATATTTAAAAAAAAAAAAAGGATATTTTGGCTGGAAAGGAAAAAAGTGGTTTCAAGAGTGCAACAGGTACAGAGGACAGTTTTCCTTGCACATTCTGGGGAAGGAGACCTGCCCCCAATCTCTTTAAGAGCAAATGGTGTAAAAGGAAGAAATGAGAGGGAAAAGAGGGCCAACTAAAGCAATGAAATAAGGAATAACATGTAGGAGCTCACGAAAAGATTCATTTAAATTTTAGAGATTAAGATATTAAAGGAAAAGAGTAGCAGCATATTCATCTTCTGAGTAAAACTATCTTAAAACTAAAATAAGAGGTACCTAGGTTGTGCAGTCAGTTAAATGTCTGACTCCTGGTTTCAGCTCAGGTTGTGATCTCAGCCCCACATCAGACTCTGCTCAGTGCAGAGTCTGCTTAAGATTGTCTCTCCCTCCTTCTCCCTCTGCTCCTCCTCCCACTCTTCCTTGCATGCTCATTCACTGGTGCTCTCTCTTTCTCTAAAATAAATAAATACACCTTAAAAAACTGAAACAACACAGTCTAAACTTTCAGGTTAAGGATGAGGAACATTTCTTTACAAGCTGATGGAGGCAGGATTGCTACTGTGACATCTCACAGCCTTACACATGATCAATACATTTAAAAACCGTTCAGTTTGAATATGGAGGTAGAAGAAAAACATATTTAGTGGTCATAGTGGTGGGAGAAGCAGCTAGTACAAGAGAGAAATGAATGGTCTGGATGTGGCTGGAAAGGTAGGGGAGAAGGCAAGGGAAAAACAGAGCTCACTGCCAGACAATAAGTAGTTTTACTCACCATGTTATGCAAGTTTTTCCTGAGCTGCCTGATAACACCAGGAAAGGTGGGTCTAAGCAACTCTTGTAGACTAGAAGGCCACGAATTATATCTGCTGTCAACCTCCAAGTTGTTGATCCACTAGGAAAAAAATAGCACAACATGGTGCATACACTTCAGTCACTATTAGTGAAATTACCAGAAATAACAGTAAGACTTGAAATGATTTTAAGAAGAATCACATGGGAAGGATCATTTTCAAAAATACAAAGATCAAGAAGAAAAATGAGTGACTAAAACACAAGCCACAGAACTGAAGATATTTGCAACCCACAAAACCAATAAAAGACTAGTAGCAAGGCTATGTATAGAAATCTAACATATCCATAAAAAAAAGGCCTGCAACAGATGAGAAATGAAAATAAGCTACAGATATGAAGAAATTTACAGAGGAAATTCAATAGGGCAATTAACACAAGGAAAGATCTACATCTTCACTAGTAGTCTGAGAATTAGAAACTAAAACCACAGTGAAATTTCAGACTCATTACACTGAAAAAAATTTTAAAGTTTGCCAATAGCCAAGAATAGGCAAGGGTATAGAGTAATCAGAACTCTTACCCAGAGCTGGTGCCTCGAACATTCACTTTAGAGAAAAAAAGTCACTTTAGAGAAGTACTCTAGTTCTAGGTATCCACCCCAAATAAATTCTCACATGTATGCACAGAGTGAGAGGTACAAAAAGATATAGTAATGCTTATGACAGCAAAAAATGGGATACAACTTAATTCCATAAAGGGAGCAGTGAGTAAACAGTATGAAAGATTTCTGCAAGAAGGGCAAGGTGGGAAAGTATGCAGATAATTACCTTGTTCGTGTAAATAGAGTATTTCTGGAAGGATACACAAGTAATTGATAATGCCTGTTACTTTAGGGAGAAAAACTGGTGATGAGGTATGGGTATGATGACATACCCTTTTGTATATCCTGACTTTTAAACTGTGATTGTTTAAATTGTGATTATGTTTATGGAAGATCTTTTTTTTTTAATAAACAAAATATAAAACATGACAGGATAAAATAGATCTGTATGGGTCAAACTATGAGTCCTAACAAAACTGTTGAGTAACAAGGAAACTGATGAAGGACACTGCTATGGCATTTTTCGAATTTTCAAAACATACAATAGGAAATAAAGTAATAAAGGAAAGGACAAGAGGAATGCACACCTACTTCCAAAGACGAATCATCTGCAGGGAGCAAAGAGGTGGAAGTGAAAGAGGACTTGGACGGAAACACTATTTTTTTCCAAGAAAACAAGATCTGACACAAAATGATTAAATGTTAACATGTACTAAGTATGGTGATGGGCTATACTGTTATTAATTATAGAAAACAAATGACCTAACAATATTCATCAAAATAACAATTACATTACCTAGGGAGAAATCAAATAATGATCATCTACCTTCCATATAATTTTCTTTTGAAAAAATCCCCTGCAATAAATGCAGAACAGAAACCAAGAAAAAAAGGACAGGAGGGCCAAGGGTGTGCCAGGCACATCTGTAACACCAATCTTGCTTTGACCACACAAGGAGACAGAAACTAAGAGACATCAATACAGCAGATATTAATCTATATAAATTCTTCACATACAAAATAATCGAAGTTCTTTTAAAGAACAATACTGGCCAAAAAAACACCATACACAAAAATCACACAAAACTTGTATGCAACTGAGAAAATACAAACTTAGCATTCTTTTTCCCAACAGATGCTCAGCCGAATCCTAGGGGGATACAAAACTGGAAAAATCATTATCTTCATCACATTAAACATAGTAATTCAAGTTTTTGGAGGATTTAAGAGACAACCTTATTATATATACAGAGTCTCAAATAAGTAGTTGTTGTAAATCACTTTATGATGCCAATATAAGGAAGGGCAGAAAAAACTTACCTCTCACAAAACAAATGAGAAAACCATAATAAAATGCCTGGCCAGAATGCCCCTTGGATACTCCAACAGAATACCTACTGAAATAGCAGGACTCCGGATGTCTACAGCATAGTCGGCCTCAGAGGGCTGGATGTTCAATTTTAAAACGTTATGCAGAGAAAGGCCTTCTATTCCCAATCTATGCAGACCCTCCATTACCCGAGCTTCATTCCTCAATACATCAAACAGACTGGGGGGAAAAAAGGTATTTAGTAGAAAAAGTTAAAAAAAAAAAAAAAAAACCTCACCATGAAAAAATTTATAATTCAAACTCAATGCCCTGTTCAAACTAGCCAAGAAATCAAAAAAAGGAGCTCTTCCCCTTACTTCATCTTGTCAAAATATATAGAATGAAGTAGGTAGGACTTGCTTCTTACTTTTATTTATCAATGTTATCTTTCAGGTATAAAATTATCTCAAAATATAAACACACAATTTGAGGACGAAATAATCCTCATCTGAATTTTACACTGCATGTTTAAAAAAAACACTATGGTAATCTCTCTGTATTATTTCTACAAAAATCTACAATTATTCATACTTAGAAATTTATGTAAAAAAATAACTACAAGGCGCCTGGGTGGCTCGGTCATTAAGCGTCTCCCTTCGGCTCAGATCATGATCCCAGAATCCCGGGATTGAGGCCCACATTGGGCTCCCCTGCTCAGCAAAAAGCCTGCTTCTCCCTCTCTCACTCCCCCTGCTTGTGTTCTCTCGCTCTCTCTCTCTGCCAAATAAATAAAAAATCTTGAAAAAAAAATATTTTTTAATTAAAAGTAAAGTAACTACATTATATAGATTTAACATAGGTTAAAACATCAGTGTCAATTTACAAGGTGCACACATATACAACCACAGTAAAAGGTCTGGAAAAATTAATACCCAATGTAAACCTAATGTAAACCTAATATATACCCTAGCAAACTAGGGAAGGTAGAAAAGATGGAGAGGAAGAAGAAATAAGAAGCCAGGATGAAGACTTCACTTTTCTTAGTTCTTTTATCTGTGTATCACTTAAAACTTGTTTAAATAAGCAAGTACTCAACTTGTAAACTCTGAAAAATTAAAGAGATATGCATATATATTTTACTTAAGAAAAATAACAAATCTGGGCAATCTTTTTAAAGCACCCACATCAATTTTACTAACTTTTTACTAGCTCTGAAAAGCAGTAGGAGGACACAAAAGCTCAATTGAAATAATTAATGTGAAAAATATCTTATTGTGGGAACTGGTTCTTCTGAAGCATTAGAAGTAGCTATTGTTTTTACTATTATGAAGCCACGGTGTCAACTGTGTCACTCTAATTCCAAGGACAAAATCTGAATTCTACCTAACTATACACCCACTCTCAAAATTCAAAAGGCCAATTTAGAGCAAGTTAGTCCTGAACCACATTTTAGCAACACAAAAGGGTAGATACTTTTTTTTTTTTAAGATTTATTATCCATTTGAGAGAGAAAGGAGAGTGAGCAGGGGAGGGACAAAGAGAGAGGCAAAGAGAAAGCCAAGAGGACTCCACATGGGGCTCATCTGACAAACCTGAGATTACAACTCTGAGATCATGACCTGAGCGGAAACCAAAAGTCAGCCACCTAACCAACTATGCCACCCAGGCACCCCGAGATATTCAAATAATATATGTAAGATGGAAGACTTTCTGAGACACGGGAGGCAGAGGCAGCATTTTGAATAAACTTACTTCAGACTGTTACCAGAAGTGAAAGATCTCGCTTGCACTCTCTCTTTTTTCAAGGATAAGAGGAAAATTATAGCTCTAAAAGGGGATCCTCGAAAGACACTTAGGCCTTCAACGTCCAAGGGCTTGAATGTACATCATGATAACAAATGGCAGTATTATTGTCTCCATCCCAGTCATCCACTCATAACTCAGGATTCATTACTCATTGCACCCATTAGGCTTTGCAACATGCCACCTCAAGTACGACAATCTGAACATGCTATAATGAGCTAACGTTATACAACCTTTTCAGAGAATAAAAAATATTAACCATACCTGAATATATCCTGTGTATCTAAATCAATATGAAGTCCGTTGATGAACAATGCAGAATCTCCAGGTTGTAATCCTAAAGTTCCCTTGAAATACTAAAATATTTTTAAAAAAAATTGTTAAGGAACAGGAAGAGAATGTTTAACAAAAATTTCCATGTTTCTGATTTTATTACATACACAAATGTTGCATCCTCTTATTTATTATAGGAAACCCTAAGGCTGGGTTAAGATTTCCTTTTATGTACTCCTACAGACCGTTCTTAGCCATTTACTGCATTATAATGAAACTGCTGGTTCATGCGAAATACACCTCTCCTCCCTTCTTCCTTTCCAACTACGATTAACACAACCGTTTCCTATAATGTTAGGGGGAAGGAGGAGTAGGGAGATTGGTTAAATAAGCCAAGTGCTGAGAGTCACTTTTCATAAAAGAGGACTTCTATTACTATTTCCTGTTTGTGATGCCAACCAAGGTGGTGACAGGAGTCACTAACAGCTGGGCCTTCCTGATGAACTCCAGGGATCTAATCTAAAAGGGTTTCAAAACCCCACACCTCACTTAAAACTTCAAACTAATGCACACTAAGAAATTGAGTTGCTGTCCTGAGGACAGCTCCCACATGCAACCTAACTGTTCAAGACCTGGTCTCCATGGGCCCTTCAACTGCTGCTCCCTGAGACAGTGGCTCCCTGACATACAGGTGACTGTGCAGTCCCTGCAGCCCTTCAGATTTGCCTGACCCATCAGACACACTGCTTGGATGCCATGCTGTAGCTTCTGTTGACTTTTTTCTTTCCATTTAATTACTCTTTCCTACCAAGGACACTGGAACAAATACTCATATTCCACACCACAGGGATCTAATCTACACAGCAAAGAGAAGAAACTACTCAGATACTAGCGACACAACTTAAGCCCTTAGTTCTCACAGGGCTGGGAGAAGAAGGATAGGGACTATTGAGCTCCCTTCATTTCCCAATAGTCAGCAGACTAAGAGAAGTAAGCTTTAAGGTCCAGTATTGCATGGGTAAAGCATAAAACAATGAGGAAGCAACAGCTCTTGCTTCTTTGCCCTGCAAGGATTAAACTGTAAGTAAAATAAGGGGGAAATGGAGACTTGCATCAACTCACAATTGAAATTTCTTACATGAGAAAGAAAAACTCCATGTCCATCCGCTGACCATAAGAAACACTGATTCTGAGCTGCTAAACACAACTCATACCTGTTTCAAGATCTGGGTGCTGGTAACAGAGTAAAGTTCACTTTGTGAAAATTCATCACACTAAAGATCGAGGGTTTGTGCACATTGTTGCATGTGTTGTATACTTTTGTATACTTTAACAAAATATTTAATAAAAAAAAACCCCAAAGAATCCAGGAAATACTACGGTCTATATAATTTAATGTTTTGTTCTCTTGCAAGGGAAAGAAGCCATAAAAATTAGATAATATTGGTACTGTTATTCTGGAAACCAAAAGTAAGGTAAATAAAAACTGTTAATACGGTTTCTTCAACCTAGTAAATATTTGAGATAAATTTGGTTTAATTATTCCTCAGACCTACTTAATTAATGAATACCTCATATGTAAAGGTTTTAAAAATCTGGGGTAAAGATAGTAGACTTCTGTTGAAATGTCAGTTTTCTAAAAATGGACTTTAATAATAAATCCACAACAACAAAAAGAACAAAAAGTAAAAGGGTAATTAATTACGGAAGGTGGAAAGGAAATGCATGAGTAGCAACTGTCTTAGCAACTCCGAGAAAGTTGAATGCCAGGCCAACAGTGGGAAAAGCCAACAGAAACTAGAAGTTATCCTGTGGAACTCCTCAAAAAGCTCAAGAATTGACAGCACAAAGAACACATGTGTGAGGGGGTAATCACTAGACTAAAAAATGAGTTCTGCTGGACTTTTTAAAGATAAGAGCCCTCAGACGCCCCTGCTGATTTCACACAGTAAGGTGACTGCTGTCACGACTCGCTCTACTCCAGAAAAATGAAGGCTCATTCCCTGGAAATAGTGAAAGAGAGAATCTGGGAACTTGGGGAAATGAAGCACAACTGAGGGCAGGGATCCCATACTGAAAACAGGGGATTGAATGTAAGAGCCCGAATGTTCTTCCTACTGGGCTTCTACCATGCAGGCAGTCACACTTCACCCTCCAGGCAGAAGATCAGAAGATCCTTTCCTGGAGACTGAACAGCTCAAGAGGAAAGGTATCAGGATACTGACACTGGGGTGAATTAGGAAATGCCATACCAGAAGAACCTATAGTCAAAAAGCCTCATCCTTAAGGCTTCCCATCAGCTCTTTACTGCCTCATTCTCTTCAATATGAGCAGTGGATCACAAAGCATGTAAGGAAAGCCTCTAACATTAAAGACAAGTGACCCAGACAAAAAGAAAGTCAACTTGAGAGGAAACAGATGGTGCAAAAGAGAAGAAAACATATACATGCACCACTGACAGCTTCAGAAAGATATAAGAATACCATAAAAAGAAGAATCTAGAAACAATAACCCTTGGAAATTAAAGATTGGAAAACTAAAGGAAAAATATCAACAAAGGAGTTGAATATCTTTCCCAGAAAGTTTAAAAATAAAACATAAAAGAATTGGAAAATAGGAAATGAAATGTATTTTTTAATTAGGACAAACTAGTGGAGAAGATGCAATACCTTAAAAATGAAGAATTCCAGGGAAACAGCAGAGGGAATGAGGCAAAGAAATTCAAGCAAATTTCCCAAAACTAAAGGAAATTATTTTCCAGATTTGGAGGGGCTACAATCCACCCAATAGTACAGAGATTTTCTTAAAAGGCACAGCATTGTGAAATTGCAAATTACAGGGACAAAGAGAAGATCCTGAATGATTCTGGAAAGAAAAAACAGATTTCATACAAAGGGTTCAGAGTTCTCAATATTCACAATAGAAACCAAAATTCCAAGAAGCAATGCCTTCAAACTGTCACCCTTGATCCCCTGAACTGAGGACTGACATAATGAACTCAGGAAACTCCTAGAAGGTTCTGTCAATTTCATCTTTTAGAAACTAACAAATTGCTGGAACAGAAAAAGAAACATTTGAGGATGATGGATGATAACTGTGCAGATGAATCAGAAAGTGCTCCACATCCTCAGCTTCATTACAATGTTAAAGTTCCCAGTTTGGGGAATATTCATCCCAAATCCTAATAAAAGGAGCCAACTTACCCATATTGGAAGTCATCGCTTTGTAAACTATTCCCCGTGATCTCCCTATCTATACAAATAAAGATGACCGCTGGAGGCAACTCCACCTGGTATGGTTCTGTCTATAACTCACCAAACAGCAGACCCACTTTGGTCCAGTAATAAAACTTCTAAGTGATTTCCAATCTAGAATTCTATACCCAGCCAAGCTAGCAATAAAAACAGAAATGGAGGAGTGCCTGGGCAGCTCGGTCAGTTAAACGTCTACCCTCGGCTCAGCTCATGATCTCAGGGTCTTAGTATCAAGCCCCGTGCTCAGTGGGGAGTCTGCTTCTCCCTCTCCCTCTGCCCCTCCTCCCTGCTTGTGTTTTCTCTCTCTCTCTCTCTCTCTCTCTCTCAAATTAATTAACCTTTAAAGAAAAAAAAAAGAAATGGGAAATTGATTTCTCAGAGTCTGAAATTTACCTCGCAACTTTTCTCATGAAGAATGATGTGCTGCACCAAAATAAGGGAGTAAACCAAAAACAAAGAAGACCTGAAATCCAAGAATAGGAGATCCAACAAGAGATTAAAGCAAGGTCCCAGGAAAACTGGCATGCCCTAGACATAAAGAACCACCAGACCACAGTGCAGCAGAACAAAAATTGATAAAATCACAACATAAATATACAGAGAAATTGGAGAAACAGGGAAAGTACCAATATGGAGTAATGGCAGACATGGGGGTGAGGGGCACAGAAAGAAAGTTAAACTTCATCCTTGTAATGGAGGTCAAGACATAAGGTTTGAAACTGGAAAACACTGTACCAATTCAAACCTGCTAGAAATCTGGGGATAAATACCAAAACAATTAGCTAAGTGTTGAAAGCAGATACTTCTGGTAAGGGGGTCAAAACGGGAAGAAAGTCATGTTAGGAGGATGCTATTTATCTAAACAAAGTGGTGGCACCATCTGATTTTTTTAAGATTTTATTTATTTATTTGAGAGAAAAGGAGAGAGAGAGACAGCACCCATACACAAGCAACCATGAGTGGGGAGAGGAGCAGAGGAAAAGGGACAAGTAGACTCCACACTGGGTGCACAGCCTGACACGGGGCTTGATCCCATGATCCGAGATCATGACCTGAGCTGAAATCAAGAGTCAGACACCTAACCAACTGAGCCACCCAGGCACCCCTGATGTCTGAATTATATTCATATTCAACTTTGATTAAAAATTAAAAATATTTTAAAGATTACAGAAATAAAACACCACCATCTTTATAAAAGGAGAGTAAAACTATTAAATGCCATTTAACTGTCATTAAATGACATTAAATGTCATTAACTGTCAAAACTCAGATTTCCTCATCTTTAAAGATACAATACAAAACAGAAAGGAAAAGTGATTTTCTACTAGGTAATACCTTCTGATTCTCTTCCACTTCAGTTCTAAGTTCCGAACTCACTGCCGTTTTTGTTATTGCTCTAAAGAAATAAAAATGTTATCAGTGTTTAGTTTAACATTTGATATAAATGTCTTCAATTTCCCTATAATTACGTATGAAACAATACATTAAAATACAATTAAAAATTGTATTTTAATTGTATTGCTCAATACATTAAAAAAAAAGTAAACAGAAAAAAAGACTTCACCTTCACAAATAATTAAATACATTTCTCCATACAGGTGTATCTATTCATTATTACAAGATATGATGCCACAGAAAAGTAGCAGTAATAGCAGCATTTTAAAGCAAGTGCAGTTATCCCCAAGATCTTAGGTTAAATATATATAACTCTATTCCTATATATGATCTTTACTGTTCACAGGCTAAAGGCTGATGTTAAATTAAGGTGACAGACTGCTCATCCTACTTGAGCACTTTTGATGGAGGTGTAATCCTACATGTGTATCTTCAATAGCATCCTGAACTAAATGAGAAATGTACTATATGATTTATAAGTCCTAATCAAGACTAATCAAATAAACAAACTTATTTATAAAATATCAGAAACCAAACACCTTGTTCAGTTACTCAAGAAAAACACTGGCAACCATTTAAGTCATTAGTCTCTAAAAATTTGGATTTTAAAATCATTTATTTAGAAGATATGGAGGACCACTATACAACTGAAAGCAGTATCAAAAAAAGCTGCATTCAAAATCTTATTGTGTCACCATGAACAAATCAGCCTCTAGAACTCATTTTCCTCACAAGTTTGAAAAAGATGATGTATATGAAACTCTTCAGGAACAAAACATTATAGTCCACGCCAGATTAGTTATATCTGCATACATCAGATTTTGTTAACTCATCCAATCCTGACAGGTAGGTATCATTATTTCAATTTTACTGCTGAGGAAGTAAGGTAAAGAGAGGTCACTGATTTGCAAACATCATACAACTAGCAATTGGCAGAGCCAAGGACGCAAACTAAATGGGTCTCTCCAACCACACAATGTATGGTATTGCCATCTTCCCAAAAAGATAGCATCATTAGCAGTATGGTACTGGTAATAAAACTTTAATTTTCAAAGCATTTTCATATTTTACTTGCCTCCTTTTGCATGTAAACATGAAGATAATTAGGTATGTGTCAAAGAGAAGAATGTGTCAGAGCTTATTCTTTATTACCTGGCTTTGGTAGGAAAATTTTGACTAAGATCCTTCATAACTACCAAAGCTAATTCAATAGGAGCAGCTAAGATTCGGGCAGCAGTCTGGAAACTGAGATCTGCAACAAGGTCAAATACAATTTAAAGTGCATTAATCTAATGCAAAGAGAAATAAGAAAAAAATACATTCCTTTCTCACAATTTTCTTGGTAATTGAGAATGCTTGATAATGCAACCATTTCAGAGAATGCCCATGGTTTAAGTTCAGGTTTTATTCACTTCATAGGTCTCCAGAGTGTTTACTGCTGTCATTCATTGCTATACTTGCATAAAACACTAAAGCATATACTAACACATTTATATTTATTACAGGAGAAATCCATCCTAAATCTTTTTCTAAATTTACAATACACCATAAAATATAGCAAAAGACTTTAGTAAATTATGTTTAAAAAAAATTGTGATAACTAGATCTTTGGACCAGAAAAGCAAAAATATATCCTGCCATGTTAATACATCTTTAACATTCGACAGACACACTATTCAAAAATGCATATATAAAGAAACACACAAAGACAAACATGCCTGTATTATTACACACTTATGAATCTGTCTACGCAGATAATGATCTGGCACTCATTTTTATATCTACTTCTGCACAGTGTTATCTGTCTCCAAAAGGACGTCCTCTCTTTTCTGATTAATCATAACTAATCACTCTACCTTGAAATTCTGTGGTACCCTCAGAATCTGGTGAATAAATAACATTAGTTTCAAATTCTACATTTTTAGTAACAAACTATAGAAATGATCCCTGAAAGTATAGTCTTCAAATTCTACATTTTTAATACCATAAAATTTAGTCAAAAAGTAGGCCAGTGATTCCTCTTCATGTTTATTACCTTGCAATTGCCAAACTTTTAAAGGTGCCATTTCATTGGTGCTTTCTACAAGATGTTTTCTGAGTTCTTTCAACTGCCCCTTCAGGTCAGGGTGCAGGTCTCTGAAAGAAACATAAAATCAGTCTTATTAATCTGCCTTTCATTTCTCAAAGCACACTTAGAAGTTGGCTCCAATTTTATCTTGGTGATTTTCACCTTAGCAATAAGAAAATTCCTACAATATAGGAAAATTTTAAATCACAATAATTTTTCTTAAAAATAAGCTAATACAGGGGCGTGACTATACTAACATAGGGGGTGTGACTATAGCTAATATAGGGGGTGCCTCAGTCAGTTAAGTGCCTGCATTCAGCTCAGGTCATGATCCCAGGGTCCTGGGATTGAGCCCTACATCTGAGCTCCACATCAGGCTCCCTGCTCAGTGGGAAGTCTGCTTCTCCCTCTGCCCCTTCCCCTGCTCGTGTTCTCTCCCTCTCTCTCTCAAATAAATAAAACCTTAAAAAAAAAAAGAAAAGGTAATATAGAAAATTACAATTTTAAAAACCATAAAATTTACAGATTGAAAAAATGAATCACAACAATAGTGATTCTCTGCATCAGGGAGAGGGTTTAGGACTGAGAGTGGGGACAAAGGGGACCCCAACTCTACCTGTAGTGTTTACCCTTGTTTGTCTCTTTCTTTTTTTTTTAAAGTAAAAGAAGGTGTATGTTAGAAAAAAACTTGATAAATAGTTCTTTGGAACCGAGTATGATTACAACTATCAATTCTGGATGTTAAGTACATGGGTATGTTCTATTATTTTCCATAATTTACTGAATCTTTTAGTTTCTCAAAATAAAACTGGAAATATATCACTGCCAGTCCCAAAATGGATTCTTTCAGCTACATGCTCATAAATCCTTTAAACACATGAATAATACAACTTAAGCTAACCAAGAGTATTGGGTTTCCTTCAGTTTTATCTTGAAATATAGTACATTCTATTTAAAGCTAGTAAAACAGAAGTTATAAGACACATATGTATCATTTAGATCAGACAACAGATGGCTGGTAGAGTAATTCTGTTCTTTCAAATGCTAGAAACTCAAAATTTCTCAAATGCCACATACAGAAAGTAAAATATTTACTCAGATTCTTCACCTTCCAACCAATCCATTTCCAATCAGTTACTACAAACTCTTCATGATAAAAATATCAGAAGATGGTCCCATTACTTTAGATAGCTAAATAAGTATTCTGAGTGTCCACAAAAGAAAATATCTTCAATAGTCTACATTCTAGCTTTGTGCTCTAAATACATATGATCATAATGCTATCCAAAAACCAAACATAAAAAATATGAATATGAAAAAGGATTCTGGGAATCTGGGTTCGATAAAAATGTAATCTGACTGCATATTAATGAGGCCCAAGCTGATGTTAAACACAAAGAAACATGCATATGTATAGGATGAACTGAACATGTGCACAGAAATTCAACGTGAACTGAGTCATCTCATGATATGAATCATCTCTGCTAACCTGTTGTCTGATTAAGTCATTTCATTGGGCCAAATGTTAAAGCTCAAGTACCTGAAACCGGGCCTATACAAATTTCTTCAGGATCCATTCCTCTACCCCAAAAAAAAAAAAAAAAGCCCAACCAAACAAAAATGCAAAAGCCAAAAAACTTCACTGTAGCTATCCTAATTAAGATATCCAGATAAAGCAGGATTCAGGGCTCTAAACAATTATCAAGGCATAACAGAAATAACTACAACATTTAAAATAACAACTAAGAATTTTCAGTTATATATTTCTATGATACTTCCATAAAATGGCTATGAAATTTTCTTCAAGAAAACATCTTTTATCCTCTTTCATATAAAGGAAAGTCTAATATATTTCAACTGTATGAACCTTTTTTGCATTGTCTCAGGCTATGCTTAGCTTAAGTAAACAGCTATGACCTCTCTCACTTAAAATATTTTTTTATTTTCTTGGAAAAAATTGAGTGAAATAATTAAATGTTCCTATTATGTGAATCAAAAACTGGCATGTAACTTTATGTCATCAACTGCAAGGCCCAGAAAAGGAAATCAACTAAAGCCATAGGCAGGCCACCTTAATATCATTTAATAATAATGTGCTTCGGATGCCTGGAGATCATAAACTATACAGTAAGTGAAGTGGTAATTGCTTCATATCAGATTACCTATATAAAGTACTACTGAGAGATCTGTAACTCGGACAGTAATGAGGAAGATGATACTTATAATGGGAGGAAGCCTGGAGCTTTAAGAGAATAAGGGCATTTCCCAAAATAATATGCCATACCTTAATTTTCCAAAGAGGAATCCCTGAACTTCATCAATGGGATCATTTTCACCAATCACTGTGGTGTTTACCTCAGTTCCTATAAAAGCACAAGAAAATACATGTCTGTTTAGAAGGAAAATTAAAATGTTATTAACCTCATAAACTTTGAAAAATGTAAAGCAAATTAGAAACACCTGAAATTATAATACCATTTAAAATACTGAATACCTCAATGAACATTTTGCAGGGTTTTTTTAAACAAATAGAATAAATGTGTTTTTCTTTTTTTGTTTGTTTTTTTTTGGTTTTTTTTTTGGTTTTTTTTTTTTAATTTTATTTTTATTATTTGCCCAAGGGGTACAGGTCTGTGAATCATCAGGCTTACATCTTTCACAGCATTCACCAAAGCACAAACCCTCCCCAATGTCCATAACCCATCCACCCTATCCCTACCCTCCCACCCCCCAGTAACCCTCAGTTTAAATGTGTTTTTCAATGTATCTTGTGTTCTGGATAAAGTAAAAATGGATTTTTTTCCTTACATTTTGGAAAATTTTGTAGGTTAAGAAGCTCAAAATTAATACCTTTAAAATTATGAACAGTGGATTTTTCAGTATGAAAATTCTGAAGAATTTGCAATTAGGCAACATAATCCTAAATATAATTATTGAGAACAGAATGATGAAGGACTAGACTATCCTCCATTTACTCAAACCAATCATTTTATCTTTAAAATGAGCGCACAAGGAAGAAATAGAGAGACTACACATAAAACTTGTGGTTCAGGGCGCCTGAGTGGCTCAGTTGATTAAGTATCTGTCTTTGGCTCAGGTCATGATCCCAGGGTCCTGGGATGGAGGCCCATGTCAGGCTCTCTGCTCGGTGGGGAGACTGCTTCCTCTCCCTCTGCCCCTCCCTTTGGTCATTCTCTCTCTCTCCCAAATAAAATCTTTATTTAAATTTTTTTTTTAAGATTTTATTTATTTATTTCACAGAGGGAGAGAGATCACAAGGAGGCAGAGAGGCAGGCGGGGGGGGGGGGGAAAGCAGGCTCCCCGCTGAGCAGGGAGCCCGATGCGGGCCTCGATCCCAGGACCCTGAGATCATGACCTAAGCCGAAAGCAGAGGCTTTAACCCACTGAGCCACCCAGGCGCTCCCAAATAAAATCTTTAAAAACAAAAACAAAAACTTGTGGTTAAAATAATGAAGTCAAAACTATAGAGTAGCATATAGGAAGTATATCCATTAAAAAAAAAAAACTATTCCAAATGCAGAAAATAGTTAAAAACACAAAATTGTTCATTAAGTATAAGATAGTTTTAAGATTTCACACTGGGTCACAAGTCAATGGTTATTTGTGAACCATATATCATCAATAACAGCTACAATTATTGAACTTTCTGTGCAAAAACACTGTGCTATCTTCTTATACATCTTATCTTCCCCTTACAAATACTTTAGGAGGCATATACCATTATCTACACTTAACAAAGAAAAAATTTAGGACCTATAGAATTTGCTTAACATCACCCAACTCAGAGTTAAAAGAACTCAAAACAGAACTCAAACACAGGTTCATCACACTCCTAAATCTATTATTTTACATTAAGGAAACAAATTCCCTCTCACTCACATTTAAAGAAAACACATTGGTCTTAATTTACAAATTCACCTTTCACCTGAGTATCATCCTTGGCCTTGTATTCAGTGCTCTTAATTGCCAACTCCACACCATAGCCAGAGAGGTAAACAGGCTCCTTCCTGGGATTCTGCAAGCACAGTAAGTATTCCACCTTTACTATCTGGTTCTTTACATGTCACCGTGTACAAGACATGAAGATGTTAATGTCACACAGCCACCATCTAGGATTATGCACTCAAAATATATTTAAACTTCCATGGGAATCCCAGCCTCCTTTAGATTTTGTATCCTGCCACAACTATGGGAATGGGAACTCCAAAGTAGAAGCAAAACCAGATGAAGGGACAGCTGACAGGGCAAAAGTAGCCAAACCGTGTGAAGAAATGGAGAAAAAGAAAAGGACGTTCGAGAACCGACACAGCAGGGTTGAAAACTGATGAGGTTTCAAACCCAGAAGTACTTTATTGGGACCATGTGTGTTCATTTTTAATTGAATTTAAACGTCTTCAGGTAGGGTTTGAGCTGACCAACCGTCACAGGCTTACCACCATCCTAAATGAGGATGGCACTTTAGATATTTTAATCTTTAGTAACAGCAATAAAGCTTGGAAAGCAGGAGAAAGGAGAGCAGTTGCCCAAAACTGGATATTAAAAAAAAAAAAAATCAGTCTCTGTTCATACAAATTTTCATTTAAAAATTTTATTTTACATGTATGGACTTACCTCAATTTTACTGAACTTATTATGACACAGAAACTTTAAAGGCTGATATGTTTATATATTTATTTATTTATTTATTTATTTATTTATTTATTTTTAATGTTAAATGTTACAAAAGATTTTTAAAACTTAATTTTAAATCAATTCCGCTTGCTTTTATTCCTTTAGAAATCACTCCTTTTCCATCAAGTGAAAACATTCCAAAATGGAAAAAAAAGTTTGAGAGGAAAAGAATTCAAGAATCAGTTTAAAAACAAAATCAATTTCACAGTATGCTAATTACATTAAATCTAGAAAATACAATTTACATGGTTCATTTTTAAATATAATGTAAACTTTATTAAAGCCATTTTTTAAGCATAATTGTTTTATATTTCTTCAGAAAGGCAAGCAAAGTACCTCCTGTGTGCAAATAACAGATATGATGAAAAGTAGTTCAAGTAATTTTATAAACGGGGGATTATTATTAGCTTATGTGCTAAGGTCATGCTGGGCAAATTAACATTTATAAAAGTTCTAAAATAAATCAATACTTACAAGTATATAATGTCTGAATACATAATTGATTTTGCCTGCATTGCTCTTTGATATAAGCTGGCGGTGGAAATTATAAAATTCCTCATAACCAATCTCAGAATAGAAAATCACCACGGGGCTTTCAGGATTAGATGAGGGGTATCTGTGATCTCCTTTGAACAATAAAGGTTTGGGTCTGAAAATAAATATTAAAAGCTTAAAACTTTTTTTCAGCTTTTATTTCAATTCCATTTAGTTAACATACTGTGTTGTATTAGTTTGAGATATACAATACAGTGATTCAACACCTCCATATAATAACTGGTACTCATCACAAGTTCACCCATCCTCCTACCACCCTTAAAATTTTAAACTTAAAAAAGTTCTTAAACATTAAAAACAGTACAAGATGTAGCTACAGCAGCAATAATTTAAGTAAAGATTATAAGCATCTTAATACAAAGAATATCAAAATCTGAAATAGCGTCCAGTAAGTATAATGTCAGATATGAGTCTTATTCATGACTAAAAATAATAAAAGTACATTATATAAATACCAACTATAAAAATGCAGACTTTAATAATTGTTACCAATTCCTAAAGAAGGGTGAAAGCCAAAAAAATGAAACATTATCCACATCTCACAATACTGAAGCTTTAGTAAATTTTTCTACTATATAAGTAAATTATCCTTTTAAAGAAAAAAGACCTTTATTTATTTTAGAGAGACAGAGAGAAAGAAAGTGAGCAGGGAGAGGAGCAGAGAGGGAGAAAGAATCTCAAGCAGATTATGCACTGAGCACAGTGCCTAACATGGAACTCAATCCCAGAACCCTGAGATCAGGACCTGAGCTTAAATCAAAAGTCAGAAGCTTAAGTAACTATGCCACCCAGGCACCCCTAAATAGATTATCTGGAAGAGATAACCTGGAAACATAAGTACAAATAATGTGAAAAGACAGGATGACTTTAAGCATATAACTTGTCAACCACAGCATCTCCCTCCTCTATTATTTTTACTACTATGATCTTCCTACTAAATGATTTAACATTTAAGTTTTCCTCCTGAATTTTAAAACTTCGCCCTCAAAAAAAATTCCCTATTAATGGCATCAAGACATTAATAGATCTTGGGGGCCTCAGTGGCTCAGTCAGTTGGGCATCTGACTCTTGGTTTCCACTCAGGTTGTGATCTCTTGTGCAAGATCAACCCCCGTACTGGACATGGAGCCTGCTTGGGGTTTTCTCTCTCCCTCTGTCCCTCCCAAACTTGCTCACTTATTCTCTTAAAAAAAAAAAAAAAAAATTCTTACATAGTTATCTTGCATGTATTAAAAATAATGAGATACACCTACATGTACTAATGGGAAGAAACCGCTTGTAAAAATAAACCTACATACCTGTATAAATTTATAACCACAGAAAAAAAGCCTAAAACAATATGACAAACCATCAAAAATAGTTATCATCTCAGAAGAGGAGACACCATCGCTCTTTTCTTTATGAAGGCCTACAGTATTGTTTTAACAAGTTAAAGAGTTTTTTTAAAATCAATTAATTATGTTTACCCCAAGGTAACAGCACTTTACCACGCAAGCCATTTTTGAATGTCCATTCCTGGACCTGGAGATAGCTGGAACACACACCCCATTTTCTGGTTGTCATTCTCAGTAAAACACCCTCATGCCATTTAGTGAGCAGAGAACGAGTGCTGGGCAGATAATCTTACTAAAGAACTACCCTGCCTGAAACACTCTTCTGGTACAGCAGAGCAACACCACAGAGAGATAACTGTTATCCTATTTATAATGGCATTAGAGAGAAGGTACAATGCAGTTACTGCCACAGCCAGACAGCAAAAGGCACCTGTTATATCTGTCCACCACAGGAAACCTACCATTAAACCAAAAAGCCAGCCCATTAGTTGCCAATTTAATATTCAAATTAAGCTTGCAATTATCTTTTAAATAGTCTCCTTTGTCTGAAACTAATAATACTCTGAGAGATAATTATCATCACTATCATTACTTCAGGCACTGGCTTTAATACACAGGTATTCTTTACTAAGCTAATGACAAAGCCTCTCAGACAGTCATTACTAAAGAGTAACAGTAACATTAAGTACTCTTACTATCTCCATTTCAAAATGAGATAAAGAAAGGTTAAGTAATTTGCCTAAGTTTACAAAACAATTTTAAGTAATGCAGCTGGGATTCAAATATAGTCAGTCTGGCTCCAGAATCCATGCTCTAAAGCAACCGTACCGACAGACTACAAAACCTGTAAGAAAAATCCGAGGATGGATTTGATGAAGAAGAAAGCATAAGGCAATACGTGATATTTACACGAAGAAACGCACAATCTACCTTTCAGATGCTGTGAGGAGAAGAGTCTCAAGGGTGTCAAAATCACAGGTCTTCTTTCCATGCACGGAGAAAAATGAATTACAACCTTCTGGTGGAGGCTCATCAGCTGCTATCTGCCATTTAAGACACAAGACATTCTTGTAATGATCTCTAACCAAAGAGTAAGCATATGAATACTGTATATAGGTAATTAGATGGCAATGAAATAACACCAATAAAAGCAAAAATTAACATCTACTGAACACCCATGATGTGACAGGATGTAAGACTTTTTATATGTCACTGTTTGTTACATATTATTTCATCTAGCTCCTCTCAATATCACCCCAAGAGGTAGGTGTTAATATCTTCCCCAAAACAGAACTTTAAACTTCTATCTCACAAAATAACAAAATATGTCCAGGGGATACAGTATGTACCTTGAAAAAAACTAAGCTTACAAATGTTACCTTTAAGCATCAAACTATAACTACACAGTCCCTATTAAGTATATTAAGTCTATATAATAAATATAATAAGCAAATTAACCTGAAACCCCTCTCTGAAATAGGAAGAATGACATAGAATCTAAAAAAGTAAATGCACCCAAAAAGGAATATAGATGGAAGGTAAAATTATCTACGAAGCATAGTAAGATATTCCAGGGAAAGGCTGAATGAGACATGAGTTTATGTTTAAAGTGAAACGCATAAATACCAACGCATGAGACAAGTCAAGCTGCAACTTTAATGAGAGGCACATTGAGAAGAGTGAGTATATTGAGATGGGAAAAGAAAGAATATAATGACAAGTACTGCTGTGTGCACTGATGTCATTTATGCAATACATTAAGTTGTCTTTTTCTATAAATGTAAGAGAAATAATCCAGAGGTGGAAAAATGGAAAGCTTGCCATGAAAAACTGACATGAAAACTTTTCACTACATTCTTCATTTTTTTGTGAATTATTATAAAACTTACAAACACAAAGAAAAGAAAGAATAGTATGATAAAGCCACATGTACCCATGACCCAGCATTAATATTATCAACTCATGGCCAATTTTATTTCATCCACCTTCCTGCCACACTCCAATGGATCATTTTGACACAAATCCCAAATAAGATTTCATCTGCAACGTTTCAGTTTGTCTCAATAAAAGATAAGAGATTTTTTAAATACCTCATTATCACCCTTTTAAAAAGTAATAAAATTCTGATGGCAAATGGCAATATAGTTTTTCAATCTTCCCAAGTTCCCTCATTAAAACAGAGCAACTGGATAGCCAATGGATCACATTATGACAAACTGCATGGGAAAAAAATATCCCTATGACATAAGACCTGCGGGTATCAGATGCCACGGAGAAGGAAGCAGAGGGATGTTCAACAACAGAGATTCTGATGATCCTAACAAGAAAACCAAAGAGCCAACAGGTTTTCACTGTAAAGTACGGTGTGCCGATACATTTGTTCAATCTAGTACCAGGTGAGCACAAAGAGGCCCATGAAAAGGTTAAAGGGCTTAGGGCAGTTTAGCTGCTTTGAACTCTCAAAACTCACAAGCTAGTAGTACTTGCAAGGACAGGGCCCCACTGTAAGGAGAAACTGCTGAGGGTACAATAAAACTTGGAGGGTGCAATAAAACTTGGAGAGATACAGAGACAACTAAAGAGAACGTCCAATGAAAGTGCAGAAGAGGAATAAAGGAAATCTTAAAAACCATACCACCATTTTTTTAAGCCAACATATTTTTTAACATTTAACACTACCTAAAATCAACAGAAGAGGGAGCCATGCCAACCTTTAAAAGATAAGGAAAACCAATTTCACATCAAAAGGAGCAGAAAAATCTCAATGTCAAATCCCACACAAAGAAAAGGGAGGTGGAGGAACAGAATAACATACTTATTTTTATAGATGAGGACTGTACAAGAGAAATTTCAGCAACAACAGAAATCTACATCTGCACTGTCCAATGGGGTAGCCACTTGCCAGGGTGACCATGAAACACTTGAAATTTGGCTGATGCAACTGAAGAGCTAAATTCTTTATTTCATTTAATCTTAACTTATTTAAATTTAAATAGTCACACATGGCTACTGGCTACCATATTGGATACCACAGATAATAAAGCCATGTCAGAAAAAAACAACCAAAAAAACAGATGGAAATGTGAATTACTATTTCAAATAAGTTAAAATGTATCAAGAAAATTATATTAGACATAAAGAAGAACCTAAGGCAGAATTAGAAAAACTCAGAAGTGAGGTGAAAGACTCAAGAAAAGAATTTGTAAAAGAAAAATCATTGTAGAAATGAAGACTAAACTAGAAGGGGCACAAAAACAAACATGAGAAGTGATGACTTAAGAGAAATAGAAGATGAAAAGAGGAAATATTTAAAGATCAAAAAGAAATAAAGAGAAAGCAATTCAGAGAAAGTGACAACCTAGGCAAAGAAAGTTCAACATACAGAGAGAAGATATGAATTCCAAAACAAGGGACTAGAAAAAAACTGTAAGTTTTAAGAAAATTTTATTGAAATAAAAAATGATCTGAAACTCTATATTAGTAAGAACATATTGGATACCTGAGAATATTGACCCAGAACAATCACTCTTTAATTTTTTCAAAGTCATAATTCACTATAATATAGTATAAGCTATGTTAAAGAAAAATTAAAAATCCTTCAGGCCTCTAAACAAAAGGACCAAGAGACTTTAAGGGAAAGAAAACAAGATTATCATCCAACTTTCTGCAAAAAGACTTTACGCTAAAAGGCAATGAAATGTATTTTAGCCAAGCAAAGAAGATATAAAGCAAGGACTTTATATCTAACATATATAAACATGCAAAACTGAAGAAAAAATTGTTCCCGTGAACCCCTCCTGAGGAATCTACCAGTAAGCAAGAGTCAGAAAAGCCAAATGACTAGAGACATGTGGCAAAAGGACTGGTGGTAAGCATTAAAGATATAAATTTATAGAACTGAGACTAAATGAGGGTTGAGGGGGAGAGTATAATACGAAACATCTATGTTCTAAGTAGAATATATACATTTTTAAAAATGGGGGAAGGGAGAATGGGGATCACTAGACCAAAAGAAAAATTTTAGCTGTTTATAGAAAATGTAATTGTGGGGGCACCTGGGTGGCTCAGTCAGTCTGACTCTTGATCTCAGCTCAGGTCTTGATCTCAGTTCAAGCCCCGCATGGCTCCACACTGGGCGTGGAGCCTACTTAAAAAAAAAAAAAAAACGAAAGAGAAGAGAAGAGAAAGAAGAGAAAAGAGAAGAGAGAAAGAGAGAGAGGGAAGGAGGGAGGTAGGGAGGAAGGAAAATTAATTGTGGAAACGGTATGACAAAGGTTACTATGTAAGTAACGTGGATAAAACAAACAAGTAAACCACAAGATAGTCTAATTCCATCATCCCTTATAACCTTGAGAACCAATATTCTCAGTGTAGAAGACAAGACCTACAGATATAACAAAGTAGTCCCGAATTTGAAATGGAAATATCAGTATGAACTCACGAAGTATTTCATCTTTACATAGCTTTATATTTTGCCTTTAGATATACAAGTACTCACTTCCTACCTCTGCCCCCTTAAAAGGTCTAAATACAATGACCAATCCATTGCAATGAGTATCCCTAGTGCCTAGATTGTGCTCTTAAAATACCATTCCTACCAAAAGAAAACAACGAACAAACAAACAAATTTTAATAAGCCACCTAGAGAAATAGCTGATCTCAAGTCTATGGCCAGAGATATACAAGATAAACCTGAAACTACTTACCATACCAGAGAGCAAAGAAGCAATCAAAGACTACCAGCATTACATTAAAAGAACTCAGTAGAAGACTCATACTTTGTTCTCCAAAGTTAGTACAAAGCTCAGCTTTCAAAACAGTAATAGTACATTCGCAAGTAAAGACATATCAACCAATGGTGTAGAATAAAGAGCCCAGAAGTAAACCCTCATATATATGCTCAATTGATTTTCAACAAGGGTGCCAAGACCAATTAATAGAAAAAGGACAGTCTCTCAATAAATGATGCTGGGAAAACTAGGTATCTACAGGCAAAAGAATGAAGATGGACTCTTACTCTATACCATATACAAAAATAAATTCAAAATGGATCAAAGACCTAACTTGAGAGCTAATATGGTAACCACAGAACTCTTAGAAAAAAACACAGGGGTAAAGCTTCATGACATTGGATTTGGTAATGACCTCTTGGATATGACACCAAAAGCACAGGTAACAAAAGAAAAAATAGATAAAACAGACTTAATCAAAATTAAAAAATTTTGTGTATCAATGGGCACTATCAACAGTGAAAAGGCAACCCACAGAACATAAGAAAATATTTGAAAAGTATGTATCTGATAAATGATTAAAAGCCAGAGTAAATAAAAAACTCCTACAACAACAAAAATCAATCCACCTGAAAAATGGGTAGAGACAAATAATGGACAAATCTCCAAAGAAATACACAGATGGCCAATAAAGACATGACAAGATGCTCCACATCGCTGGTCATTAAGGAAATGAAAATCAAAACCACAAGACACCACTTCCCACCTATGAGGACAGCCATTATCAAAATCACAGAAAATGACAAGTGTTGGGAAGTATGTGGAAAAAGTGAAACCCTGGTACATTACTGGTAGGAATGTAAAATGGTGCAACTGCTGGGGAAACAGTTGGGTAATTCCTTAAAATGTTAAACACAGAACTGCCACGTGATCCATGAATTACACTTCCATATACACCCAAAAGAACTGAAAACAGAGACTCAATCAGACAGTCATAAACCAATGTTCCAAGCAGCATTATTCACAATAGCCAAAGGAAGAAACAATCCAAATGCCCATCAACAGATGAATGGATAAATCAAATGTATTCAGTTATAAAAAGAAATTAAATTCTGATACATGCTACAACATGAACTCTAAAAACATTATGCTATGAGAAATAAGCCAGACACAAAAGACAAATACTGTATGATTCCACTTAAATGAGGTATCTAAAATGAGCAAACTCAGAGATAGAAAGTAGAATGGTGGTCACCAGGCAAGGGCAGGGGGGATATGGGGGGATGGGAAGTTATTATTTGAGGAATATTAAGTTTTAGTTTTGCAAGATGAAAGGAGTTCTGAAGATGAATAGTGGTGATGCTTGCACAACAATAAGAATCTCCCAAATACCACTGTACTGTACACTTAAATTAATGGCTAAGATGATATATCTTACTTTATCTACATTTTCCCCACAATAAAAAAAAAAGTTGAAACAAAAAACTAAATGGTTAAAGTAAAAGGATGCTAGTGAATCTAACTCTTTCAAAAACCTGATAAATAGTAGGAAAGACTCAAGCATGTATTCTGCCTTCCCCCATGTGAACAGCACCAGGTGAGGAGATGTACAACAACAAAAAAAGAATGAGAGTCACAACTTTACATCCCCCAAAGAATTAATGGATTAAGCATAGAGCAGTAATGACGGCTAAATCAAAAAGAGAAAAAAGACATTAGGTATCTCCTAATGAAACAGAGCACTACCTATGCACTTGCTGAAAGGATGAAACACAATTCTCATTGAGCCTTTGGATCAGCTGCCAATGTGCAGGAAACAGAAGACAGAGAAATAGTTGAACTGCATCATGAGTATCAACAGGTGATCAACAAAATACAGACTGTGAAAAAATTATTCAAAGAAAAGAAAGGGATAACAAGAACCTGTAAATTCAACACCCCCCACCAAAAAAAAAATTATCAAAATTTTTAAAATTCAGCAAGACTAAACTATTGTGTGGAGATGTACTCTTAGGCAATATAATGATAAAGAAGTACAGCAAGTCATTTCAACAGAGGTTGATAAAGTAGTTCCTGTTGGAGGGTGAAAGGTAGCTATGGTGAGAGCAGAGCACAAGAAGGGTGGGCTACCAGAGGGCCTGGCTAAGTTCTACTTCTTGACCTGGAGGAAAATTACAAGAACTCACTTTGTAAAAATTCATTATATTACATATTTCTTGTGAGTGGTATTCTATTCCTGCTTTATTTTATAATAAAACAGTGGTTTTAAAATTAACATTTCTTTTACATCAAATATATGATCGGTGTATGCTCATCTTCGATTCTCTTTTTTACAGTGGAAGTCTGTTCAACTCAAAATCCAACAAGATCCACACATTGCATTAAGTTGATACATATTTTAAGTCTCTCTTGAAGTTCTTCCCTCCCTCCCTCCTTTCTTTCCTTATAACATTTGTTGAAGAAATCAGATCATTTAAGTACAAATTTTCCTACATTCAAGATATTCCTATTACCCCTGTGATATTGCTTCGTATTTCCCACCCCCTGAACTTCTTGTGAACTGCTTTTAGATCTACAGCTGTGATCAGATTCATGGTCAATTGGTTTAACAAGACTATACGCCCTACACTGTGCTGTATAAATGAAGTCTGGTAGTTTTGTTTATGTGTGGATATTCTTTTCTTTTTAAATAAAAATAGTGCAAATTATGTTTTTTTACTAAAAAAAACTGTGATCTGAAGATTTAATGTCAGCTTTGCTTTCTATTTATAAACAAATCCTCAGAAATTTCAATCAGAAAAGTTATAGCTCTGTAACACAATGCCAGGACAACCACAATATATCCAATCATCATGTTATACAACCCCTAAAAAATAACTGTTATCTCTAACCACTGAATTTACCTGCTGGAAGGCTTGAATTGTAGCCGAATACGAATGAAGGGACAAACAAAATTTCAACAAATTCTGCTGTAGAGGTGACAGAAACTGAAATGCAGCTTCTAATATTGTGTGATAATAGGAATAATCAGTACCTGTCAAAGAAGAACATTATCCAAAATAATTAAATATGACTAGACATATGCAAATAAGATAGCTCATAAAGTATAAAGCCATGTGTTACAGAGGTATACGGTGGCAAAATTTTACCACTATCCTATGTTGAACTGTTGTCAAATGCTTAGAAATCCCTAAATACAGGAAGTAACTGGACTCTTCCTCTCTTCTTCCCTTTGTTCACACTATTCCCTCTACCTCAACTGCAACTGTCCTACTTACCTGGATGACTAACTCCTACCTACCTCCACAAGAAGAATTCAGCTGTGACATCACCTACTCTCCAAAGTCACTCCCAATCCCTACCCCATACCTCACTGGACCAAGTACATCTCTTCTTCGGTCCCATAATATTTCTCAGCTTACCTCTTTCACTTATCACATCATTTACTAAATTATTTATTCACTATCTACCTCTCCCCAAATAGTTTTTGAGCCTCCACAGGCAGAAGTTACAATGTATTTATCTTTGTATCCCCAGTGCCTACCATATATTTGTTACTTATTCAGATAACCTAACAAAACTGAGCAGTGTGATGAGGAAGTACAGATCATTAAAGGATATTAACAAAATTGTAGTTTGGGAAGAAGCATTTCAACAACTGGAACAAACTATCTGAGGTGGGAAGAAAAAAAAAATACATGTACCAGTATGAAAAAATCCCCAGGATATATTGTTAAAGCGCAAGGTACAAAACAATGTACAGTTGACCCCTGACCAATACAGGGTTTAGGGCCATCGACTGCCCCAACAGTCAAAAATCCACATATAATTTTGACTCCCCAAAAACTACTAATAGCCTACAGATGACAGGAAGCTATACCAGTAACGTAAAAGTAAATTAACATACATCTTGTACGTTATATGCAATTTTATACTGTAATCTTATAATAAAGCTAAAGAAAAATATATTATGAAATCATAAAAAGAAAATACATTTAAGTCAACACTGTATTCACAGAAAGAAATCCGAGTATAAGTCAACCTATGAAGTTCAAACCCATGTTATTCAAGGGTCAACTGTACGTACATAGTGAGCTATCTTTCTTACTGTAAGAAAGGAGAAATAAGAATACATATTATGTGGGCGCCTGGGTGACTCAGTTGGTTGAGTGACTGCCTTCAGCTCAGGTCATGATCCCGGAGTCCTGGAATCGAGTCCCACATCGGGCTCCCAACTCCATGGGGAGTCTGCTTCTCTCTCTGACCTTCTCCCCTCTCATGCTCTCTCTCTCTCTCAAATAAATAAATAAAACCTTTAAAAAAAATACATATGATGTATTTGTTGTTTAAAAAAAAAACAATGGGGGCGCCTGGGTGGCTCAGTCATTCTAAGTGTCTGCCTTCAGCTCAGGTCACAATCCCTGGGTCCTGGGATCCAGCCGCAAATCGGGCTCCCTGCTCTGTGGGAAGCCTGCTTCTCCCTCTCCCACTCCCCCTGCTTGTGTTTCCTCTCTTGCGGTCTCTCTCTCTCTCTCTCTCTCTCTCTGTCAAATAAATAAATAAATAAATAAAATCTTAAAAAAACAAAAAACTGAAGCCTAAACAAAATAATTTAAATAGTTATAAAAAGCAGGGGAGAAACAGGAGGGGGGACAGGGAAAGAATAAGATTTTTCTATATAAAGCTTTTATAAGCTTGACTATTAAATCATATATTATATATCAAAAAATGCTTTTAAGGAACATAACATTTTAAAAAGCAAAATACAAAAGGTTCTCAATGGCATTAGCATCTTCTAAGTAGTAAAAGACACCAGAAAGAAATACTTCAAATGCTGCCAGAATGTTAATGGTCAATACCTTTAGGTGGTGGGACAGTGGATAATATTTCAAATAAAATATTTAACATACTTTTATGATCACTTCCAAGAATTCATACCACCCCCAATTTTAACCAAGAACACATTATCATTTATATTGAGGAAATTTCATTTTAAACATCAGACTTCAAATTTCATTATAAAACCCACTTTGATAAATTTGTTTTATGCAATTGTAAACTAAAAGTAAAATGATTTTTTTGATAACACAAACAATTCTAGTTAACTCTAAATTATGTAACTCAAACTAAAGATGCTTGCTCAAACCTTTATGTACTACTATCACAAAAAAGAAATTCAGATTTAACTTTTAAAATTTGTATTATTTTAAACAAAAATCAAAAAGTTAAAATCAATTCAGTTAAATATTAACAGCACTCATGTTGTTTTCACACATCTGCTCTTCAACAAGGCCTGTCAATGTAACATTCAAGGTTTTAGCTACCCATGTATCTGCATCTTTGACTATACTACAAACATCTATGAAGCTTATACTGAACCAGAAAGTGTGAATGCACGTCATAAACTGTAAACAAGTGATACAGTTGACATTGTCATTCATTTGATACCTTGACACTCAAATTGTGGATGGTTGGCAGGCATAACAGGAAACATTTTGTATGGCACTAACTTAATGAAAACAAACCTAACAGATAATAGATCAGTTGTGCAATTAGTTCATAACAAAAGAAAAAGGGAATCAAATCCATGGTAATTAAGTTAATATTAAATTATTTTAAGTGAATTTGACTTCTACAAAATATTCACATAGCACTTCTAATAAAACAATACAAAAGCAAGAGGGGAGAAAGAAATCAAAGGCAGTACTTATAGCCGAAGTTACAAACTGCTTCAAAAGTATTAGTTTGTATTGGCTCTGCTGGCTACCATCACAACTCTAGTCATTAAAGATAAAAACATTTTCCATTAATTGCCATGCCATAAATACTGTGAAAGAGATCATTTTTTTCTAGTATTTTCCCAGATACCAAAGTCAAAGAAGCATTTGCTTCAATTTTACCGTGATGATCGGATGATCCAATATTTTGACTGGCTTCTACAAAATTCCAAAATTTCTCTTGACTGTCTTCTGCTAAAAACTCACTGGGAGAAAAGGGGGGAAATATCAGAAATAAAACAACTTAATAAAATCTTCTAATGTAAGCTACATTACTAAAGAAAGTAAAATAGGTTTTTAAGTTTCCAAATGTCCAGAGTTCGGCTTTTATAATATATATTATATACAAGCATGTATAATATATATTCTAATGATAAGCAAGTCTTATTAGCTTATTGACTATTAATAACTAGCTTAGTAGCTTATTCACTTATTCATATTAATAGCCTAATAGGTATTCCATAAGAAACCTGGAACAATTATGTAACAAGAGGGAAGTCCCAAGATAAGTAAAGCTTATGAAACCCCACTTTGTGAAAACGCTGTTGGTGACAGAAGCAGAATTAAGAATTGACAATTCTGGTACTAGTTATTTTCTGAAAAACCGTACAAAGAACAAAAAATATTTTTTGCCTAAGGTTCTCCCAAGGAAAACATGAACCCTAGAAAAATTTCTAGGAGACTAAAGGCGGCATGTTGTAATCTTTTAACATCCATAAATCCAAATTTTCAAGATCACCAAATTTCGGTTTAATAAGTTCTTAGAACTTAACGCCACCTTAATTTTTTCTTGACTTTGCTCTACGAACCTAAACAGTGGCCATTCTAAATTTCCTTTTATTCCAGAGTCTAAAGTCCCTAAAAGAAAATGCATGTATTGATCAAATGATTCATGTAAACTGGTTATCTTCTCCTCTGAGACAGAATACTAATGTAGTGGTGATCTTTCACTGTCTTAAAGCAAACTACAGATCTGGATCTCAGCTTACCTAGCCAAAGGAAGACTTTCCCATTACTTGTCAACACTGGGGTGTACAACTCTCACTCTACTCCACAGCTAGACACAGAAATATGGGAAAAATAAGAAACATTTCCTGGTAACACACAGCCTGTCTAAAAATAGGTTTCTGAAAATACCCATTATCATAATGTATTAAATTATTTAGTATCTCCTTGAATGTGGCGTTTTTCTAGGCTTTCTAGCCTAGAAACTAGCACAGACATCATACCAACCTTATAATAGCTTATGGTCTAAGAAAACAGATATTAAGACAAATAGATCATGATATGCAAATAAACACTAAATTCATGAATTAAAGCTTCATTCACAAGATAGGCTTGTGGAAGAGCGGGGAGGGATAATACACTCAAAGGTTATAATGATGAGAACAAGGATTCACTGAAGCTAAGACCCTCCTGTAAAGGCCAACTGCAAATAAATATATGCTCCTCATGTAATTACAGGAAAACTTGAAATATATGTTCTTCTTCATCCCACTGTATAAATAAGTCTTATGACACCTAAGTTTCAAGCAGTCTTAAGAAAATTAATTACTAGATCCACTGAACTAATCCAAGGAAGGTAAGAACAATACAAGATAATATTAAAAGGAATGCTGCCATTTGTTTACAGTACAATTCAGTTAGTTTGCTTTTTATTTTAAATTGTTATTTATCTTCTTATTCTTATTCCATTGAGTAAAACATCTACAGTTTCTGAGATGAAATTATATGATGTCTAGGATTTGTTTTAAAATAGTCCAGGGGGATAAGGGAGGAGGGTGGTGGTACTTCTGCGTTACTGGACTTAAGCTGATAATTGCTAAAACTGGGTGACAGGTAGAGGGAGAGCACATTATATGTACCATTCCACTTACAAATGTTTTGAAAGATCACAATAAAAAGTTTTTAATCTATGACAAAAGGAAAAAAAACATAAACAACCTGAATGTCCACCAGATAGCATAAATCTGGTAACAAACTTGTTTTCTAGATTTCCAAAGTTATTGCTGGAGATCAGAATTGGTCTTCCTTCCATAAAGAACTAGAAAGGGAAGGGAAATGAATATTTAAGGAGGACTTACTATGTGACAGGCACTATGCTTGGCATATTCACCCATATCCTTAAATCCTCACAGCCACCCTGGTTTATAACCATTTTTAGAATAAAGAAACTGCAACTCAGAGAGGTTATTGATTTGCTTAAGGGCACAGAGTTAGCAAATGAAAAATCTGGAATGCAAACTATTTGATTTATATCTCTATCATGCTGCATTCTTGGGCCATTATGGTATCTAGTACTCAATAAACGACTATTGGTTTCTATTTAAATAATAGTACTTTACTTACATAATATTTCTGTTAGTAACTATGGCTGTTTAAAACATATTCAGTGTTCTACTTCAATTAAATACATATCACTTCATGAACAACCAGAAAGCTACAACTGCTTCATTAGGATCAGGCCTGACCTAAAAATAACATAGGAATATTTTTAGTCCCTAAGGGCTCAATGCAGGGAAGGCAAAATATCTGTAGTAGTTGCATGCCTCAATGTGTAGAGATACATTCTGTCCCCTCACCCTCACTCAGATGGACAATGCTGTGATCTGCCAGCAACGTCTGCCATGGACCTGGGAGGGAAGAATGGTGGCCGCAGCTACTTCTGGAGAGAAATATCGAGGATTTCTAATATGCATAATTTATTTCTGAGTTGCCTAGATGTCCACTACCTTGGCAAAATATCTGCAAATAGCCAAAGAAGAGGACTAAAAATAGTCAACCCAAAATGTCAAATGGCCAGGAAATCATGAAAAGGGGCGATGTTTGTGAAAGGAAAAGTTGGTGGAGGAAGTGGATTTTTCACTTCACAGAGATCAAAGAAACTGAAAAAATGGGTTAATTAAGGCTGACAGTTTTAACGTACTTTTTCAAAAGTCCCATTAAGTATATGCCATAAAAATCTTTGAAACAATGTACAAAACCAAAAATAAATAGTGTGAGAGTAACTGAATGGAACTCAGTAAAGAATGTCAAGCAAAGTATTATAAAACATGTTACAATTAATTGCACAAAATTATTTAGAAAGTGATAGTAAATCCCAAACACTTAGATTTACACCAGACAAATCAACCAAAATAAGGTTGGAGGGGAAAAGGGTCAACTATTAGAGTCCGCTCCGGCAGTTTAAGTCTCAAACAACCTTCGGCCACTTTACTTTTATAAGTGCCCTCTCTATCTAATAAAGTTCTGACACTGGAAGAGTTCAATCCATTTATCAAATTGTAACACTGCTATGAAATAAATGCACTAGGAATTTTTTCTTTGGGCCATTTTATTGTTGAGAAAAGGGAGGAACAGAGGAGTGACACAAGTTTAAGTGTGATCAGCAGTAAGTCCATGAGGCTCCTCAGCAAGCCAAAATCAGGTCCTAAAAGTCCCACTTTCCTGGTCCTCTTTTATCAATTCCAAATGAGGCTGTTTCCTTAGGAGATGCAACTATTCATAAACACAATCAACAAAACAAAAACTCTTCACATTTTTCTAGGGATGAAGGAGGAAATGTTAAAAAAATGAAATTCTAAGCTGAAGAGTACAAAGACAGACCAAAGTTAACTGAAGTAATTCAACAGTTCAAATTTCTAGCACTATCAAATTCTGAGATTTACCAACTGCTTGCCATTCAATCTACCTAAATTTATTCTCGGATGATTCTCTATAAGTCCCAGATATATATTATTTCAGAAACAGTAAAAATAAGTTTCCCTCTATAAACAAAAAACTGACTAAAAGAGAGGTAACTAGTTATTTATATCATAAACACCAACTAAAAAATACACTTGGAATACAAAATCTCTCAAGAAATCATTGACTACATTGTATTTTATTGATTTTAAGACACTGTCAGTTTTAAGACATATCGTTGTTTTTATGAAACACTAAAAAGGAAAATGTTACCAATTTTAATTGTAAGATAACATCTTGATTTCATTAAAATGCATCTTAATTTTGGAGATACTAAAATGTGCAAGAAGTAAATCTTAGATAAAAATCTAGCCTTGTCCTCAGTCTACCCTCTGCACTCTCATAACTCAAGGACTTCTTCCAACTTCTTAGAAGGAGCAGGCCCTCTTTCCCCCCATCCTGCCAAACTCTCTTCTTTCTCTTTTATTAAATACCTCTTAAAACCTTTTGCAAATAAATAGAAAAATTCCTTTAAGTACAATTCTCTCTTCCTTTACTAACACAGGTACACCTTTCTCGGAAGATAATTTAACCAATTCAATATATTTGTCCAAAGAAGTCCCTAAGTATCTCTATGAATCAATATTATCCTATCCTATTGACAGATTCTAACAGCCTCTGACTAGCACACAGCACAATGCACACTGAAAGAGGCGCTGACTAAATGCATGTGATGATAAACTCACTGCCTAAAAAAGCTCCTGAATACTCACTAGCAGATCCTACATTTTTACTCAAACACATGAAAGGAAAAAAAGATGTCTTCTTACCTGACTTCTAACAACAATGGAGTGGAAAACCATTTCGTAGTAAGAGAGGTTGTAATGGCTTTGGAATCTGCCTTCACTGAGGAAAACAGCCATAGTCCAGTGAATATAATCAGAAGTCCCATTTTATAGCAAACCCCTAAGAAGGGAAGAAAAAAAAAAAAAAGGTTTTGCTACAAAGAAATGTTTAAACCTGAATCTTAATACTTAGAGACACAAAATAACATGAAAATTTCAGAAATGGAAATGCTTCTGAAATTTAACAGCACCTAATATCTCCATGGTTTCAACTTGCTCAGTGACTGATATATAACTAAAGGAGTGTAGATCGTATACTCTTTCCTACAAAGACTCCATTTCATGCTGGGGCACCTATACTATACGCAGGTATAAAGGTCAGTTGGTGGCACAGCAGGTTGCACAAATCATACTTTTTGAAGCATTAGAGTAAACAAAGCTGAGGCAGATAAAATGTAAATGATGAGTATTAAATAGTGTCCTCCCAGAAAGTCCTAACCTAGCACCTTGAAATATGAACTTATTTGGAAACAGGGTCTTAACAGAGGTAATCTAGTTAAAATGAGGTCATTAGGGTGGGCCCTAATCCAAATGGTTATAATCCATGGCGTTATAAAAAAATGGAAAATGTAGACAGAGAGACAGGCATGCAGTGGGAACACTATGTGAATAGACACAGGGAGAATGCCAGGAAAGACAGGCAAACACTGGAACTATATTGCAAACCACAGAAGACCTAGGGCTAGCAGATGCTGGAAGAGGCAAAGAGAGACCCTCCCCTACAGATTTTAGAAGGAATATGGTCCTGGGACACCTTGATTTAGAATGTCTGGCCTCCAAAACTGGAAGACAAGAAACTCATTGCTCTTGGCCACACAGTTTGGTACTTTTGTTACCACAGCCCTAAGGAGTTAACATGGGTCTTGAGTGTAAATGCAAATACCTCTCTGAACGAAGAATGTTAGAACTCAATGATGGGTCCCTATCTACAAAATAAGGAAGCTGGGATCACTGGTAAATTGGCATGGCCATCAAATGCAGGCCTCCTGAACTCCCAGCAGCAACCTCCTCAAGAACATTGAGGTGTCTAGATCATTTCAGAAAAAGGCCTCCAGCTGCAGGCTCACAGAACCCTAATCCCCCAGGCTGTATAATTCAGCATCTAAGTTCCACCCATTTGAATGGGGAACCCAAAGAAGACATGAATATGTGGGAAAACACCAAACCAAAGTTGTGCTTCTGCATGTTAGTGTCTGGTAAGGCCTACGCCAGACTTACCCCAATTCCTTGAGATACTGGTTAGAAAAGCTACTGTTCAGAGGACCAGTCAGTACCCTCTTTTTACAAAAAACATTAACATTTGTGCCAACAGCCTGCTTCATGTAACACACAGTATCTCTAAAGAACAAATGGTCGGGCGCCTGGGTGGCTCAGTGGGTTAAAGCCTCTGCCTTCGGCTCAGGTCATGATCTCAGGGTCCTGGGATTGAGGCCCGCATCGGGCTCTCTGCTCGTCAGGGAGCCTGCTTCCTCCTCTCTCTGCCTACTTGTGATCTCTCTCTCTCTCTATCAAATAAATAAATAAAATCTAAAAAAAAAAAAAGAACAAATGGTCAAAAGTAAAATAAATTAAACCAGATAGAAAAGTTACTCTTAAGAGTCCTTAGTTCAGGCACTGCCAGCTTAATTAATTGACTTAATTGCCTAATTAATATTAATATCCCATTTAGAAATAAGCACTAACTAAATAAAATAAATAGCCAACATTCATAAAGACTAGGGCTAACCAACTAGACCCCTCACACTGAAACCTGTTAGCAGTGATTTCTGGCTCTGGAGTGAATGTTGAGGGGTGAGGAGGTGGCCCTTTAAGAGTGTAGCAAAAGTTACTGACATTTCCTACAGATGGGGCAAGCAAGAACCAAAACTTTTACATACAACTTCAGACTACTCAAGAACTCTTAGACACCTTCCCCTAGAGGTCCCTGGACTGCAGCCTCAGAAACCTGCTCTGCATGACAGAAAAACTTTGTTAGTGAAAAGAGAGAACCTTTCAGTCAGGGACTTCTGATAAATTACTGAGTTTGCTACTTACTAGCAGTTTAACCACAAGCAAGTTCCCTAGTAACTTCTCTGGCCCTTAGTCTCCCAGACTCTGAAATAGGACTATCAGTCATCTGCCACTGTGAGAATGAAAAAGCAACGTGAAAACCGCTTTCTCAAGTGCCATACTATACCACAATTAATTGTTCTAATAAAAGACATTCTCATAAGAAACCTTCTAAATTACAGAATAACAAATGCATCATCGTTATTACATGGACTCAAAAAAATGTCTTGGAAATACATTTTCTGTGCTTAGGGGGAAAAAAATCCTCCCCAAAGTCACAAAACTTGTAAACTGGAGACAGAATGTATGAACTATTTTCAAGCAGTACTGCACTACAGTTCTGTTTACAATTTGCCCTGAAGGGGCCTAGATATGTAATCCCAAAAGTAGTAATTCAGGACTGGAAATTGGACAGTACTGCCAGTAACCCCAGGAAGGCTGCATGCATAGAGTGGTGAGGGAACAGGGAGTGACAAAAGGTCCCCCAGGAAGCATTAGCATTATTGAGCAATTGCTCTGGGCCAAACACGGTGTCAGGTGCTTTGCATATATCACAATATCTAGTCTTTCCACACAACTATCCAGGAGACTGTAGTTCCTAAAAGGTGGCAGCCATGACTACTTTGCTCATCACAGCAAATAGCAGAGTGCCTGGCAAACAGCAGATATCTACAACTATGCTGTATAATGGATGAAATGCAATCATTCCCAGCCTCAGAGAGGCTGAGGAACTCGCCTGACTAATAAACAGCAATGCTTGGAACCCACGTCTGCCTGTTTTTAAGTTCTACAATACCATGCTATCTCCCCTGGTTCTCTGGTTTGGGAAGGATAAGGATTCATACTGTGTGGACCATGACTGAGCAAAGAGCTTTCTTGTGAGAACGAACACAAATCCAATGACTTTCCAGGGACAGAGCCATTGGGATGTAGGTGGCTGAGGAAGGCATAGTTTGAACCTGAAACCAAGCATGCCAACCTGAAGTTGGGACCAAAGCGAAATGACCAACTAGCCTGACAGATGGGTATTTAGGCTTGCTTTCAGGGACTGAATGTGAGCTCCGCAAGGGCAGGGAGTTTTGTCTGTAAAGGCCACATGCTTAGCATAATGCCTGGAACACAGGAGGTGCTCAAAATGAAATAAACATAGGCATCATTCATTAAGGGAAGAATGAAAGCAAATAGAAAGAAAGGAGTGTGACAGCAAGAGGAAAGATGCTACAAAAAGCTTAGGACTTAAGAACAGTTAAAATGAAAATTCTGTGCACCAAGACTCACCCAGAGATCCCCTTGAACTATTGTTAAAAGAGACAGAGTTCTTAGGGCACCTGGGTGGCTCAGTTGTTAAGCATCTGCCTTCGGCTCAGGTCATGATCCCAGGGTCCTGGGATGGAGCCCCACATCAGGCTCTCTGCTCAGTGGGAAGCCTGCTTCTCCCTCTCCCACTCCCTCTGCTTCTGTTCCCTCTCTCACTGTGTCTCTCTCTGTCAAATAAATAAATAAAATCTTTGGGAAAAAAAAAAGAAGAAGAAGAAGAAGAAGGAAACTATCATTTAAAAAAAAAGAGAGAGAGAGAGTTCCTGGGGCAAGGTATAGCACCATTGAGATGACAGAGAAAAGTGGACCTTAAAGAAAAGCTTTCCCACCCAGACCACACATCCTTGATGCCACAGGTAAAATTACAGGAAAAGACCGTTTCAGAGAAGAAGTAAGAACTTCACTGAAGTGGCCTTTTGTTTGAGAATGCCTTCATTTTATGAGAATCTTATCACTCTGATCCTAGTGGACCTTAAATATTGCTAGTGAATATGAATCATGTCTGAGAAATAATAGCTGTCAGAATCTACAAGGTGGCATTGCATGATCATAGGCAGGCATAGTGCTTGTGGCACGATGGGGAAATTAAAAGCATTCTTTAATAAGTCCTAGGCACAGGACGCCTGGGTGGCTCAGACAGTTAAGCGTCTGCCTTCAGCTCAGGTCATGATCCCAGGGTCTTGGGACTGAGTTGGGATCGGTCTCCCTACTCAGTGGGGAGCCTGTTTCTACCTCTCCCTCTGCCTGCTGCTCCCCCTGCTTGTGCTCTCTGACAAATAAATAAATAAAATCTTAAAAAAAAAAAAGTAAGTCCTAGGCCCAAATATACTATCTGTAAGATCCAGTTTGGGGCCCATTTCCCTTAGTTTAAATTAATGACTATCTCTTACTCATTGATCTACAGTAAGATATTGGAAATATTAATAAAAATTGTATTATGGCAAACACTTTCCACTTTTTGGAAAACAGAAGAGGCATAAAATTCTAAATCACCAACTTCTTTTTCCATTTCTAAACTGAAGATAATAGCTGACAAACTTAAAAAACCAACTTGCACAGTGCAAGTTTAGAGACAACCATCTGAGCTTCAATAAACATGATTAACAGTGAGGAAAAATATTAAGAAGGACCCTTCTTGAGAAATAAATTTACCTCCCAAATAATTAAACTTAATATGCATTTACACCTATTAGCAAGACCATTTTCTGTGAACCACATAAATCTAATTTTTTATAAAAGTAGTCACATCTGATATGAAAATGATCACAGGTAACTGCAGAGAAGATCTAACAGTTTTCTACACAGTTCAGTTTCTTCCATCCGAGCTAAATGTACACTATAAAGTTGCCATTCTACTGTAGGAAGCAATGTTTATTTCTTTAATAAAAATGAGTGTCGGGGCACCTAGGTAGTTCAATTCAGTCTGTTAGGCTCAGACTCTTGATTTCCCTCAGGTCATGATCTCAGGGTCCAGAGATCAAGACTTCCCCTTCAGGCTCAGCACAGAGCCTGCTTGAGATTCTCTTTCCCTCTCCTTCTTCCCCTCCCCCTGCTCTCTCTCTCTCTGTAAAAATAAATAAAAGCTTAAAAAGAAAAGTGTCAACTAGGTTTGTCAAAAGCAAGCCAAGTGTAAAGGCTACAATAATCCCAAATTTTGTGTGTTAAGTAACTATCTTAAGTGTTTTCAAACATCACACTAAAACTGGCTGGCACCATCCACTGCTTCTAAGTGCACGATGACTGTTTCTAAGATAGTGTAACACAGTAAGGTATAAGACCTCCGGACTTCAAATGAACAAAATATGCTAGCTCTTAAATCTGGCAAGAAATGCAAAACAATCTGGAGATTTTGGCCAACGAAGAAGAACAGTTCACATCCATAACTTATTGGCTATATATACAGATCTTATTCTTCAGGCAGGTCCCACAAAAAGTGAAACCGGATCATCCAATCTCCAGCCAACAGATCTTCGTATTTCAATGAAAACGGCAACCAATATGCATCACCCGAATTCATTTTAGAGAAAATAGAAATCTATAAAAAGATTAAGTCGTTCCCCAATCAGAGTCCTGCAAACTGCTGGTTCTCAACCTACTTAGGGTCACGGTTGGTCTAAATTAGGGCACTTCCCCCACCTCCTTCTGCACTGGGGCACACGGGTCTCAAAGCTCTTCAGTGAAGGCTCAAAACCGCTTTAAAGAGAGCCTGCTGTCACTCTTGCGGAATTGATACCTTGCTCAGAGACCACTGACGGCAACTTGGGGGACTCGCAAATAGGGACAGGACTGGGGCACGGAAGGGGAAACTGAGTCAGGAAAGAAGCGGAACCTCAAGGTGACCGGGGCACCGGGTCGCCTCGCGTCCCAGACCCTCTCCCCATCCACGAGACCTTCCCACGCCACGCCAGGGGTACCTGTCACCGGCCGCGCAGCCGCGGCACACGCGCCGCCCGCGTCCCCCTTCCTGCCCATGCTGTGGCCGCGCTTCGTCCGCGACGATGCCAGCGACAACGCCGGGGCGGGGCGGGGCGGTGACGGCGGCGGCAGCGGCTGCGCCAGTGAGCGGCCGACACGCGCCTTTCCCGCGGCTCCCCTCTCAAGCCGGTCTCGCAGAGCAAGAGCCCAGCTGCCTACCGCTTTCTACTTCCGCTTCCTAATGGCGAGAGCTGGAGGACTTCCGGCTACCGAGCCGCAGCCGAGGCAGCCTAGAGCGTCGCGTGGTCACCATCTTGTATCCGAGTAAGCCCCACCTCCCTCTTTGCTCGCTCTGTGTAGTGCAGTGGGGGAGGACCGCACCTTCAAGGTCTAGGGAATGGGACTAGGACTGACAGCTGAGTCCCAAAAACCGTATCAGGTGATGAAGCCGGATACCGGTTTAAGCCTCTTTTCCGACTTTGACTGTAGGGCGCTTCAGAGTCTATTGCCTTAAACCCTTGGGTTAAGCGTCTGACTTCGGCTCAGGTCATGATCTCAGGGTCCTGGGATCCAGCCCGGCATCGGGCTCTCTACTTAGCAGGGAGCCTGCTTCCTCCTCCCTCTCTGCCTGCCTCTATGCCTACTTGTAATCTCCCTCTCTCTGTCAAATAAATAAGTAAAATCTTTAAATAAGTAAATGAATTAATTAATAAAAGAACTGCTGCACAGCAAGGGGACAAAATTGCTTAATGTTTCTGAGCATCTTGGACTTTATCTTAACCCCTAAATTTTGATAACTACCGTTCCTGGGAGCGTGGGGAAAGGAAGACTTTTTTAAATTTTATGAGACTATGTAGCTTATACTGGCAGTGACAACTTCTGTGCAAGGACTATTTTGTCCTTTTTTTTTTTTTTTGCAAATATGAATCACTATGCAAAATTGTTTTTGAATATGTGACACAGGGCAATCATTTTACCCACCCAAAGTGAATACCTCTTTGGAGTATATATTTTTAACTAAGTCGACGTGAACTAAAAACCAAAAATACATTAAAAGCTCGTAAAAGAGTAAAATTTGACTGACTTTTGGTTACGTGACACAGTCCTTCCCCCTGAGAATGCCAGAACAAGGACTAAAACCACTTTTCTTAATCTAATAGCTGTATGTCTGTACTGTGTCAGAGAACTGTAGCTTTTACGTTTTCTGTTCTTTGCTGGAACATAAGGAGTTAAAATAATTTTATGGAATGGAAATGAGCGTTTTAAAATTCATTTCTTGAGGGAGCTTTTGTGTTAGTAGCTTTCCATTGTGTGTTTTCTACTCTTTAAAGCACTTCAGGTGATGCTTCTGTAAAAAAAGAATTGTTTTTTAATTCACCACATTATGGAGTTGGGTTTTCACTTTTTTTGTTTTAACTTGGTCTTCCGCTATTAACAACATTGTTTATTTAGTGATAACATACAACAATGGGCCTCAAAGCTTTTAAGAAAGTTAGGTTTCTCTTTTCCAAACTTTCTCAGGAAATTCAGTGCTATTTTGTTTGAAAAAAAAACAGATTTTTTATTTTTTAACTTTGAAATACAGAATCACAAGAGTTGTTGGGCGCCTGGGTGGCTCAGTGAGTTAACGCCTCTGCCTTCGGTTCAGGTCATGATCTCAGGGTCCTGGGATCAAGCCCCTAATGTTCAGCAGGGAGCCTGCTTCCTCCTCTCTCTGCCTGCCTCTCTGCCTACTTGTAATCTCTCTGTGTCAAATAAATAAACAAGATCTTAAAAAAAAAAAAAAACAAGAGTTGCAAAGATAATGCAGTAAGGTCCCATATACTCTTCATCCAGGTTCCCCCAATGATTATATTTTAAATAAATTGGAGCACAATATCAAAACCAGAAAATTGACATGTGTACAATCCGTGTGTAGTTCTGTCGTTTTATCACATGTAGATTTGTGTGATCACCAAAATCAAGATGCAGAACTATTCCACAAAGATGTCCCTTGGATTAAGGAGAAGGAGGGACAAATTGGTGGAGCATAGAGGACTTTTAGGGTAGTGAAACTATTCTGTATGATATTCTGTGGATGAATACATGTAATCATACATTTGTCAAACCTATAGAATGTACAATACCAGGAGTGAACTATGAACTTTTGGGGTGATAAGAATGTTTCAGTGTCGTACAAATGACCAACAGACACATGAAAAAATGTTCATCATCACTAGCCATCAGGGAAACTCAAATCAAAACCATGTCAAGATACCACCTTACACCAGTTAGAATGGCCAAAATCAACAGGACAGGAAACAACAAGTGTTGGAGAGGATGTGGAGAAAGGGGAACCCTCTTTCACTATTGGTGGGAATGCAAGTTGGTGCAGACACTTTGGAAAACAGTGTGGCGATTCCTCAAAAAATTAAAAATAGAGCTACCCTATGACCCAGCAATTGCACTACTGGGTATTTACCCCAAAGATACAGATGTAATGAAAAGAAGGGCCATATGTACCCCAATGTTCATAGCAGCAATGTCCACAAACACCAAACTGTGGAAAGAGCCAAGATGCCCTTCTACAGACAAATGGATAAAGAAGATGTGGTCCATATATACAATGGAATATTACTCAGCCATCAGAAAGGATGAATACCCGACTTTTGTATCAACATGGATGGGTCTAGAGGAGATTATGCAGAGTGAAATAAGTCAAGCAGAGAAAGTCAATTATCATATGGTTTCACTTACTTGTGGAACACAAGGAATAAAATGGAGGACTCCAGAAGAAGGAAAGGAAAAGTGAATTGGGGTAAATCGGAGGGGGAGACAAACCATGAGAGACTGTGGACTCTGAGAAACAAATTGAGGGTTATGGAGGGGAGTGGGGAGAGGGGATGGGTGAGCCTGGTGGTGGGTATTAAGCAGGGCACATATTGCAGGGACCACTGGGTGTGGTGCATAAACAATGAATCTTGGATCACTGAAAAAATGAAATAATAAAAAAGGGGAAAAAAGAATGTGTCAGTGTAAGTTTATCAATTATAACAAATGTATCACTGTAGATATTGATAGTGGGGGAAGTTGTGCTTCTGTTGGTACAGGAGGTATATTGGAACTCTGTACTTTCTGCTCTATTTTGCTGTGAATCTAAATCTGCTTCAAAAAATAAAGTATATTTAGAAGGGGAAAATCATAAATGTTAAAAATGGAAAAAATGTAAGGAATAACGTACTCCTCTCTCCTCGTTGTAAAATGAGGAAAAATGAGACTTGGACTTTCAAAAATAATTAATAGACTTTAATGTTAGTACGGTTTTAATTTTACAGAATAATTAAGTGGATAGTATGTATACTTCCATATACCCATCATACCCCAGTACCCAACTCCTCATACAGAATTTGCTCTATCATTAACGTCTTGCATTAGTGTAATACATTAGGGTTATAGCCCTACAATGGAACATTGGGAACCATTTCAAACCACATATCTGACAAAACACTTGTATATAAAATATATAAAGGACTCTCAAAACTCAAATCATGAAAATAAGATTGATAATTTGTTATTAAAGTCCATAATTTACATCGTTTCACTCTTAGCATTGTACAGTTTTACAGGTTTTCACAAATGCATAAAAGCATGTATCTACCCTTTCAGTTTCATACAAAATAATTTCACCACTCAAATAATTCCCAAAGCTTCACCTCTATACTTCTCCCCCAAAACCCTGGCAATCACTGATCTTTTCACCATCTTCTTTGTGTCCTCCCAAAATTCATATGTTAAAACCTACCCCTCAGTTTGATAGATAGTATTTGGAAGTGGGGCCTTGGGGAGGTGATTAGGTCATGAGAGTGGATCCCTCATGAATGGGGTTAGTGGCCTTATAAGAAGAGACCAGGAGAGCTCCTTTGCCCTTCCATCTTGTGAGGACACAGAAGTTCTTGTGTATTGTCCACTTTTTCCATTAGAGCTCTTAGCTTGTTAAAGTTACTTTAAAGATCCCACTGTCATAATTCCAAAATCTCTGCCTGTAATGCCTGTAAATTCTGTTTAAAACTCATACATAATGTACTGGGTAAAACAAACTGAGGTAAATAGGCCTCAGTGTGAAGTTTTGTGTTTTTCTGGCCAATAGTTAGGCTATGTTTACTTTTCGCCATAGCTGTACATGTCAGAGATGTCCATTTCCTCTAGTGTCCTTGTTTTTGTCTCCCTTGTTATATTTGGGTTTCTCTAGAAACCACTTCTTAAATAGAACCTGATCATTATAGTACTGATGGCTATAGTCTACATTATTTTACGGAAACCCTGTTGATGTGGTGGTAAGATGGATAGGAGGGCAAGCATTCTCTAATCCATTCTGCAATCCTATGATGAAGTCTCAGTCCTTTAGCAGGCCTGTGCCCCAGGGCTGTGGCAACAGGGACAGCTGGTGCCATCTGATTTATGCAGTGTGCCCTTCACTGAATCACCCCTCCCTATCGCAGTGTGTGATTTTGCCATTCCTTCCAACAAGAGGTGGAATCTATCCCCTCACCCCTTAAATCTGGACTGTCCTCGTGACTAGACAGTGCTGTGAGCATGCTGTTCTGGGACTTCCAAGCCCAGACCTTAAGAGGCCTGGCAGTATCTGCTTTTGCTTTCACTCTCAGGGTCCAAACTCCCCACAGAGAAGCCCAAGCTATCCTGCTGGAGAAGGAGGCTGCTTTTTTTTCCCTTCTTATAATTTTTTTTAATTGAAGTATATTGACACACATACTTACATGAGACCACATTTTTTGAAAGCAAGTTGTAAACATGTACCACCACTGGATAGGAGGGAAACTGTCACTATATATCCTTTTATATCACTCTTACACCCTTTGAATTTTAAAACATGTGACGTTATCTGTCTAAAAAAAGTAAATGAACTTATTCTCAAACATATTTTAAATATGAGGGCAAATAAAGTAGAGGAAAAGGAGAAGAGACAAATGAATATGCAGATGAAGGTCCAAAAGGCAACACCTAAAATGTGTCCGCACCTGTGAGACTGGAGCAATGGCTTGACTGGTTTGCAGGTCAGTAGCATGTGGGTAGTGAAGACCACCTGTACCGACAAGTTTTACTTTCTCCCCCAAATAAGCCCTAATTCCACAGACTGACTAGCCATGGCCCCCTCAGGTCTAAAGAGAAAGCCCAACCTTTGGGGTAATCATGGCTCTGGGATGAACAGGCTGTACCATCTCTCAGGACTCAAGGATAAGCCCTGGTGCTCACCAGCTCTGTAAGATGCATGTCATGCTCATGCTCCTGAGTGAGAAAGCCCTCCAGACACAGAACTGACTCTCTTCATCGCCACTCCCTCCCCACTCCTCGTGGGAGAAGCTCAGCTGAACCCTCCCCAAATTGACAAGACACTAATAGTTCCTTGGAAGACTTTATCTGCCCCTGATCCATCTTAGCCAGACCATCTCTATCATTTGGATATACCAGAGGTACAGCATGTATAACAGTCAGGGATCACCACTTGGTTCATTTTCACACAGCAACTGGAGGTATAATTTCCAACTATCATCACCCAAACCTTTGGCATTTGGAATGGGAGGGTCGTTTCCAAGTCTTGATTTTCTCTAAGCCTTTCTCTGCCCTAGAATTCTTCAATAAGGGGTCCATGTCATAGTGATTTCTTACTGTTCTTTTAATATAGGTTCAATTCAGTATGGGTTCATCCTCTCACTCCTGGGCTGACTTCAATTATATTCTTGCAGAAACTTGAATAATTGCCTCTAACTATAATTTACGTCTTTATTCTGCTAAAATAAAGTAAAATAGTCCACTCTGTATGTCAGATTGTTTCAAGAGGTTGTGGGAAGGTTTGGAAATGACCTTCAAAGATTCTTGCCTCTTGGTATTCACACCCTGTGTGGTCCCCTCCCATAGTGAACACGGGTGACCTGCATTACCAGTAGGATAGTGTGGAAATTATGGAGTATGTCTTTTGAGGTTAAGTCATAAAAGACATTGCAATTTCCATCTTGTTTTCTCTTGCATCACTCACCCTGGGATAAGCCAACTGCCACGTTGGTGTTGAGACTCAAGCAGCCCCTAGGAGACATCTACATGAGCAGGAAATGAGGCCTGCAACCAACAGCCAATATCAGCTTTGCAACTTCTTGGAAGGGGATCCTACTGTTGTCAAATGACTGCAATCCTTGCCCATACCTTAACTCTGACCTGGGGAAAGACCCTAAGGCAGAATCACCCCCATTAAATCACTCTCTAATTCCTGATTTACAGAAACTATGTAAGACAATGTTTCTTTTCTTTTTTCTTTTTTTTTTAAATGCCTTGTGTTTTGGTGTAATTTGTTTCACAACCCAAAGCCACAAAGAAGTGTGGCCCTGTGCCAGTGCACACACCGAGTGGCCCTGGGGACACCAGCCCAGGCCAACCTGAAGTTGGATGGGCAAGGGATTCCCCTTGCAGGGAGTAAAGACAGCAACTAGAAATTGTATCTTTATTCCTCTGATCAGAAATAAAGGTTTGGAGGGGAGAAGTTCCAGGATTGTTTTATGTGGTTTCTGAGGAATCTCTATCCGACATGCTAGCCTGAGGCCTGCATCTCAAGGACACCTTGAAAACAAAACCTCTATTCACTGGGAATTCTTTTTTCTTAATATTTTGTCTTTGTAAGCAGTCTTGTAACAACAAAAACAAAAAATCCCAACACCACAGATTATTCGATCGTGATATAAGGTTTATCCATAGCAACTGCATTCTAATGAACAATCTAGAACAATGTTTAGACTGCAACACACAGTAGCACATTTCACATCCTGACCTAACACTGATAAACCTATCTACAAAAGTGGAAAATAGTTCATGAAACAAAACTTTACACTTGCACATTCAATCATATAAAACCATTACAGAGTTCCTATCAAGTATTACTCTATCCATATGTATATAAACCCCCCTGGGGGGGGAGTAAACAATACAAAAACTAAAAATTAAGAATAACTTTGTTTAATGCCTGTTCACAAATTTATTCCATCCCAGAACCTTCAAGGACAAAGTTACTATGCACATACCTGGTTGAAACTTATGTGAATGTTCATAGATTAGCTCAATGGGAAATCTCATACTTACTAACTGCAGGTAAAATTCTCCTGCATGTCACAGCTGTAAATTACAATAATATTAAAATTAAACTCTACAGATCCACCTCCTCCATTTTGATAATGGTAAAACGGATTGTCATTTACTACTGAATCAAGTGACATCAGTAAACAAGAGCTGGAAACATTTGTAGCCCAGCTATTTCATCCCTTATGCTGTCTCTCTCCCTCACTAATTTGTCACAATTGGTGTCAATATTTGTCACGATGGACACAGTTTTGGGTAAGAATCTATGAAATGCACTGTGATATTTTCTGTTCTTTTTCTTTTTTTACTGAGGGATAACAAAGACACCTCAAAAAATCTGATACTTGTTACAGCCCACAGATTGACAGGTTGTGGTCTACAGATGTGAAAACACTAGTTCAGAAAGATTTCACTTTTTAAATAGATGCAGTGTATGATTTCTTACTCGTATTAGTTTTTCTCTTGCTGAAAGAACAAACTGCCACAAACTTAAAACAACATAAATGTATTATCTTACAATTCTATGCATCAGAAATCCAACATGGATCTTGCTGGCTAAAATCAAGGTGCTGGGAGAGCTGCATTCCTCTCTGGAGGCTCCAAGGAAGCACCCACCCACTTCTTTGCTCATTCGGGCTTTGGCAGAATTCAACTCCCTATGGCTGTTGGACTCAGGTCCCCATTTCCTTGCTGGCTATAATCTCAGGCTGCCCCTAGCCACTAGAGGCTTCTCTCTGATCCATGCATGTTGCCCCCTACAGCTCAGATCAGTAACAGGGCACTGAATCCTCCCCATTCTCTGGCTTTTCTGATGCTGTGTCTCTCCCACAGCATTTTTAAGGACTCATGTGATTAGATCGTACCCGTTTGGATAATCTCCCCGTCTCAAGATCCATACCCTTAATCACATCTTCAAAGTCACTTTTGCCTTATAACATTTACAGATTCCGAGGATTAGAGCTTGAACAACTCTGGGGACCATTATTCTGCCCACCACACTAACAGATAGATGCATGCTTACACATGTACATTTTATCAATAGCAAAGCCTAGGATTGCTGAATGATTTTTTTTAAGTCATACTTAAGGATGTTTTAGATGCAGGGCTTTTGGGAGCAAGAGCCTTATAAGCTTCCATCTGGTGCCTTCTCCACAGATTTCAAAGAGCCATTTGCTTTTCCAGATGGTATTTTAACATTTCTACATAAATCTGGGTACACACAATAGCACACAGGACTCAGGTGTAAACTCAGAAGAGTATAAAGTTAAGAAAGAAACAGATCCCTGCCAGCCTTGACTTGTTATCTGTTAGATGTGAAAAGGAAAACCTGAAGGTGACACACAGCAAATCTGCAGTGCAGAGCTGGCATCCAGCTGCAGTTTTGCCCAGGGTAACTGTCGCTGAGCTCTGCGCAGTGCTGGTGATGTGCAGCTTGCAGGTCTCCTGTGATGGAGCAAAGCTTTGTCCACACAGCATTAAAATAATGCAGCAGTACGTTGGCCACAGGGCCTTGGAAGGGCCTCCTACCGCTTGAGTAATTTTCCATTCCAGGCCAGCTCTTCCATTCCCTATTCTTCCCCTCCAGAACTCACACTTATCTTTCTTTGCATGGGCCCAACTTGCACCTTCGGGGACGTCAGCCTGGGCTGAACTTCCTCTGTGCCCCTGCTTCGGCACAGTTAGGATCCTAGTGTCCCAAATGGGAAAGGTAGTTCTTTATGGAGGACCCAAAGAATCTTCCTTTAGGCCCCAGGCCATCTTATAATAGCTTTGTAGGAACCCTCTATAACTTATTTGAGACCTTTCTTTTTAATGCTCTAAATAACCCTCTAACTACATCTTTAGCTGTGTTCCACAAATTTTGATACTTTGCCTTTTTAGCTTCATTCAGTTCTAAATATTCTCTGAATTCCCTTATTTCCTTTTTGATACATGGGCCATTTATAAATACACTCTTTAATTTCTAAATAAAGACTGTCTAAATATCTTTCTGTTTAACTTCATTATTCCTTGAAAACATATTTTGTGTAATTTCAATTGTTTTAAATTTTTTAGAGTTTGCATTATGGCCCACAATATGATCTAGAGTGGTAAATATTCAGTGTGCCATTGAAAATAATGTGTATTCTATTCTTGCTGGATGGACTATTCTATAAATCCCAGTTAAGTCAATTTTGTTGATGGTGTTGTTCAAGATTTCTATACACTTATAGATTTTTCTGTGTACTTTTCTTATCAATACCTGGGATATGTATTCCAACTATAATAGTGAATTTCTGTTTCTCCTTTTAGTTCTTTCACTATTTGCTACATGTGTTTTAAAACTCTATTGCTAGATGAAGATATCTTAATATTGTTATGTTTTCTTAGTGAGTTGACCACTTTATCATAATGTAATATCCCTCTTTGCTAATATTCCTTGTTCTGAAGCATATTTTTTATATTAATGTTGCCAATGCAGCTGAGGTTTTTATCATTTGTTTTTAGTGCTTGCATTGTATATCTTTTTTGATCTTTTACTTTTAATGTACCCACTTTGCTTTTGTCTGTAGAGTAGGTTTCTTCTAGACGGCGTATATGATCTGTCTCCACCCACTCTCTCCAAGAATTTTAACTCCCTAAGAGCAGATATTTCGTTTATTTTGTTTGTAACTGTAAATTCCCTATGCCTAGAACACCGTGGGGCTTGAACTACATATGAATAAATCTTTACTGAATGCGTAAACCAGCTTAAATATGTATTACTGGAAAAGTTTCTTTATTCCTATAATTTGGTTCTTATTTTCATCCCTTTAGTATTTATGTTGAGAGCCCTCATTTTTCTTTCTCTCCAATATGATAAATGCAGTGTCTTCACTGATTTGGGGGGATGGTTTGTTTTGTCATCTGTTTTTCCTTATTAAATTAACTTCTCAACTGAAAATTTGTTTTTTTGTCATTTTATGTCAAGGTGACAGCTGTATTCTTCAACCGAATGTCCCCTTTATTTTTCTCTCTCCTGGAATGTCTTACGGTCAGGATCTATTTTATTGTACTCCAGTGTAATAAGAATCCTTATCTATTAAAATTTTATTTCAACATTAAAAAAAAATAAAAAGGAATGTTAGGCCTAGCCAGGGGTTCCCTAGAATTGTCCAGTAGAAAACAGTACACATGCTTCAGAGCATTTTTAATATTAAGAAGTTTCGTTAACATTAGATACTATCAACTTCTACTTCATTGGCTGTCATAAGAGGTTTTCACACACTGTCTCCAAACATCCTATCTCTCTACTGCACTAACTCCACAGCAAGAGCCAAAACTGTGGGCATGTCCCGATAAAGGCACCGCCAAGCCCTCCACATGCTGGCCTCGCATTCATTCCCCTGTTCCTCGGGTCCTGTGGGTACCCACTGGCAGCTATGTTAGTTGTTAACTGCCCTTAGCTGTGTGCTGGATCCTCACAGCTCTGAAACCCCAAGACCCCATGCATCATACTTGTAGGTTTACTAGTAATAAGATAGAACATTGTCCCTACCTTTTCAGTCATTATCTTTTTCTCCTAATTTTTTATTGTGATAAAATACACATATCATAAAACTTACCAGGTCCTGGTTCAAGATGGCAACTTGAGAGGATCCTGAACTCACCTGCTCCCAGGGACACACCAAATCTACAACTATATATTAAAGAACTTCTTCTGAGGGTTGGGAGGCCTAAAACTGGCTCCTACACATAGAGCCAATAAGAGAAGGCCCACGTCAAAGCAGGACTCCTACACATAGAGCCAATAAGAGAAGGCCCACATCGAAGCAGGTAGGAGAGGCTGGGGCACAATCTCACCATAAACCCCATCACATAAACCCCTGGCACAGTGACCAGGGAGGGAACTCAACTGGGAGGGACTTGGAAGGAAGCTCAAAACCTGGAGCTTCTCACCAAGAAGCAAAGGACTTGAACCTCACATTGGGTACCCTAATTTTTATGACCTAATCTTGAGAGACAAACCCCAAATACATCTAGTTTTGAAAACCGACGAGGCTTGTGTCCATAAAACTCACAAGGCTAGACAAAACTAAGAAATGGCTCTTAAAAGGTTCACATAGCCTCACCAACCCCAGGGCTCAGCACAGAGGCAGTCAGTCAAGAGGCTCCCAGGCTTTCTGTGAATGAGGCTCATTTGCTAACTTTAATGTGTCAGCCTGAGAGGCAGGCATCTGATTTAGCACACACCTCGTGGCCTGCTCTCTGGTGGGCACCATCTTTTTTCTCTCCCTCTGCCTCCAGCCAGCAGATGCCATCTTCACTCTCTCTCTGCCATACTCCAGAGCCCCAGGATCTCCGCAACTGGAACTTTTACATGAGTGTGGTGCTCTGGTTTTTATAGCCACTCCTTAGTAGACACCTCTTAATCACCTGGCTCTGGAGGCCAGAGGGGGTTTCCAATCCCAGGTGCCATGGGACTGTAACAATCAGGGTTTTTGGCAGACTACCACTCCAAGGGCACTGCACACACAGCAGACTGAAACATAACCACTGTATTTCTGTGAAAGAGGCCTTTTTACTTGTCCAGGAGCTCCAGCCTGATGGGCAGCCTTCTGGATTAGCAAACTAAGCTTCTGGATTCGCTGCCAAGGTGCCCTCAGGGAATGGAGGCTGGTGGACACAGTTTTTAGGCTCTTCCTCTGCCTTGCTCCAGCTCACCAGAATTTCCCAGAAGGAAACTTATACTCTCCTCTAACACCCTGACTTTTGCAGCTGCTGCCAAGGGGACAGCTCTACATCACCTCTAATGGCCAATGCGGCTTACACTCTTGGATCCCAGAGGACTGCAACCAAAGGAGAAAGAGTTCTTTACTTTCCCCCACCCATTTATCCCCACCCCCAAACCCCTGCCTCTGCAATCACCAATATGTTCTCTGTAACTATGACCTTGGATTTTTGTTCGGATTTTATTTTTATTTATTTTAATTGTAGATTTTCTTTATTTTTTCAATTGAAGTATACTTCAATATTGTTCACATACAATATTATATTAGTTTCAGGTGTACAACACAGTGATTCAGTAATTACATACATTACAAAATGCTCACCATAACTGTGGTTATTGTCCACATCATACAAAGTTATTACATTATTTTCTATATTCCCTATACTGTACTTTTCATCCCAGTGAATTATTTATTTTATCATTGGAAATTTGTACCTCTTAATCCCCTTCACCTATTTCACCCATCCCCCCACCCCACTCCCTTCTGACAACCATCATGTTCTCTGTACTTTTTAATCTGTTTCTGGTTGTTTTGCTTTGTTTGTTTTGCTTTTTAGATTCTGCATGTAAGTGAAATCATAAAGTACTTGTCTTTCTCTTATTTCACTTACCATAATACGCTCTAGTTCCATCCATGTTGTAAATGACAAGATTTCTTTCTTTTTTATAGCTGAGTACTATCCCTTTGTATGTATACACCACATCTTCCTTAACCATTCATCTATCAATGGACACTTAGGTATAGTATCCATTAGGTATAGTATAGGGTCCACTTAGGTATAGAATTGCACCAATAATGGTGCAATAAACATAAGGGTGGATATATCTTTTGAATTAATGTTTTTGTTTTCTTCAGAAAATACCCAGAAATGAAATTACTAGGTCATATGGTATTTCTATGTGTAATCATTTCTGGGAAACTCAATACTGTTTTTCATAGTAGCTAAACCAATTTACATTCCCACCAACAATGTAGTTACATACTTTTGGATAGTAGCCATTCTGACTAGTGTGAGGTGGTACTTTTGAATTGTGTTTCCCTGATGATTAGTGTGATGTCAAGCATGTATCTGTTGGCCATCTGTATGTCTTCTTTAGAAAAATGTCTATTCAGGTCCTCTGCCCATTTTTTAATCAGATTGGGGGAGGGGTTTGGTATTGCTTTATATGAGTTTTTTATGTATTTTAGATATTAACCCCTCATCAGATATATCAGTTGCAAACATCCTCTCCCACACTGTGGGTTGTCTTTTCCTTTTGTTGATGGTTTCTTCTGCTGTGCAAAAGCTTTTTAATTTGAGATAGTCCCCCTTGTTTATTTTGCCTTTGTTTCCCTTATTTGAGAAGATAGATCCATATAAATATTGCTAAAGCCGATGTCCAAGAGTTTACTGCCTGTGTTTTCTTTTAGGAGTTTTATGATTTCCGGTCTTACATTTAGGTCTTTCATCCATTTTGAATTTATTTCTGTATGTGGTGTAAGAAAGTAGTCCAGTTTCATTCTTCTGCACGTAGCTATCCTGTTTTCACAACACCATTCATTGAATGGACTATCTTTTCCCCATTGTATGTAATTCTTGCCTCCTTTGTCATAAATTAGTTGATCATATAAGCATGGGTTTATTTGGGCTATTCTGTTGTATTAATTTATGTGTCTGTTTTTGTGCCAGTACCATACTGTGTTGATTATTATAGCTTGTAGTATACTTTGAAATCTGGGGTTGTGATAACCTCCAACTCTGCTCTTCTTTCTCAAGATTACTTTGGCTATTCAAGGTCTTTTGTGGTTCCATACAAATTTTAGAATTATTTGTTCTAGTTCTGTGAAAAATACTACAGGTATTTTGATAGGGATTTCACTGAATCTGTAGATTGATTTTGGTAGTATGGACATTTTAACACTATTAATTCTTCCAATTTATGAGCATGGAATATCTTTCCATTTGTTTGTTTCATCTTTAATTTCCTTGAATTCTTGTGTCCCACAGGATTGTAACAGTCAGAGAGACAGTTAGTTCTTGGCAGGGTACCACAGCCAGGACAGGGGATAGACAGCAGACTGAAATGCAATCCCAGTCTTTCTGTGAAAGACGCCTATTTATTAGGCCAGGAGCTTCAGCCTGAGGGAAAAGATTCAGGTCTGGCACACATCTAGAGGCTACAGAGGTGCTCTTGGGGAACTTAGGCCAGTGGATGCCATCTTTGTGCTCTCCCTCTACCTCAGTATAGCTCACTGGTATCTCTCAAAAAGGAACTTACAGGGGCACCTGGGAAGCTCAGTTGGTTGAGTGTCCGACTCTTGATTTCAGTTCAGGTCATGATCTTGGGGTCATGGGGTCAAGCCCCGTGTTAAGCTCTAGGTTCTGCAGAGTCTGCTTGGGGTTCTTTATCTCCCTCTCTCACTGCCCCTCTCCCCTTAAATAAATAAATAAAATCTTTTAAAAAAAAAAGGAAATTACATATCTCTCTGAATCCCCAGTTTTTGCAACTGCCACCAAAGAAATATCTCTAGATCACCTGGCTTGGTGATCTGCAGGAATTACGCTTGTGGCCCCACAGGACTGTATATATTTGCATATATATATATTTTAAAATCTACTGTCTGAGGGTCTGGTTTCCAGACATCCTGAATGTAGGTGCTAGATAGGAACCTTTCTTTTGGGACATTGACTGGTCTTGGCACATCGTCGACAACAGGGAGCTATTAAAAATAAGACAGGGGGTGTCTGAGTGGCTCGGTCGGTTAAGCATCTGACTCTTGATTTCAGCTCAGGTCATTACCTCAGGACCATGAGATCAAGCCCCACATTGGGTCCCATGCTCAACAGGGAGTCTGCATGTGATTTTCTCTTTTCCTCTGCTGCTTGCATGCACTCTCTCTCTCTCTTTCTCTCTCTAAAATAAATAAGTCTTTAAAAAAAAGACTGCTTGGAAAAATTACAAAAGTTTCAGAGACAATCAAGAGCTAGGGTAAGATTAAATAAGGTTCATCTGCTACACAAAGTCACTCCTTCAAGATTGGAAGACATGGCTGTTTTATCTAATGCATAGCAACCAACACAGAAATTCAACCACAATAAAAAAGCAGAGGATATACTCAAAATGAAAGAACAAGTTAAAACCTCAGAAAGAAACTTAAATGAAACAGAGATAAGTAACGTACAATTTACCTTCCTAACCATTTTTAAGTGTGTTGTGTAGTTCAGTTGTATTGACTATGTTCATAATGTTGTGCAACGACCACTACCATCCATCCCTAGAGCTCTTTTCATTTCGTAAAACTGAAACTCTACCTAAGCCATAACTTAATCCATAACTTCCCATTCCCCACCCCACCTACCCCCAGCAACCACCATTCTGCTTTCAGTCTCAATGATTTTGATGACTCTTACATTTTTCATGTAAGTGGAATCATACAGTATTTGTTTTTATGTGTCTAGCTTATTTCACTTAGCACCAAGTACTCTTTCATCCATGTTATCACATATATCAGAATTGCCCTCCTTTTTACAGCTGAGTAGTATTCTATTGTATACCACATTTTGTTTATCCATTCATCCATTGGTGTACACTTTGGTTGCTTCCATATTTAACTATTTTGAATCATGATGCCATTAACATGGGTGTATGAATATCTCTTTGAGATTCTGCTTTCTGTCATGTTGGGCCACTCAGAAGTCAAATTACTGGATCATATAATAACTTTAATTTTTTGAGGAACTGCTCTACCATTTTCCACGGTGACTGCACCATTTTGCATTCCTACCAGTACTGCACAAGGGTTCCTATTTCTCCACATCTTCCAACACTTGTGATTGATTGGGTTTTGCTTCTTGTTTTTGATAGTAATTATCCAAATGAGTGGCTGGTAGTTCTCATTGTGGTTTTGATTTGCTTTTCCCTAATTACTAGTGAAGTTGAGCATCTTTTCATGTGCTCGTTGGCCATCTGTCTTCTTTGAAGAAATATCTACTTAAGACATTTGTTCATTTTCTTAATCACATTGTTTGGTTTTATTCTTGTTGAGTTTTAGCTCTCTAGAGTTCCTAGATATTAATCACTTGTCAATATGTGATTTGCATATACTTTCTCTCATTCGGTGGATTGCCTTTTGTATTGCTGATATAGTCTTTTGATGCACAAAAGTTTTAAATTTTTGTGAAGTCTGATCTGTTTTTTGTTGTTGTTGAGTATGCCTTTGGTGTCCTGTTCAAGAAATCATGTCAGACCCAATGTCATTAAGTTTTGCTCTATGTTTTCATAGTTTTAGGTCTGATACTTAAGTCTTTGATACATTTTGAATTAATTTTTATATATGGTGTTAGGTAAGGATTTAACTTCTTTCTTCTGAATGTGGATATCCAGTTTTCCCAGCACCATTTGTTTTTCTTCTTCAAAATTTTAATTACATTCTAATTAGTTAATACACACTGCAATATTGGTTTCAGAAGTAGAATTCAGTGGTTCATCACTTACATACAACATCCAGTGTTCATAATAACAAGTGCCCTCCTTAATACCTATACCCTATATAATCCATCCCCCACCCACTTCCTTCCATCAATCTTCAGTTTCTTCTCAATTGTTAAGGGTCTCTTATGGTTTGTTTCCCTCTCTCTGTCTTTTCTCCCCCTCCTGTATGTTCGTCTGTTTTGTTTCTTATAGTCCACATATGAGTGAAGTCATTTAGAGTATTTGTCTTTTTCAGGGTGGCTTATTACACTTAGCATAATATATTCTATCTTCACCCATGTCGTTAAAAATGGCAAGATTCCATTCTTTTTGGTGGCTGTGTAATATTCCTGTGTGTGTGTGTGTGTGTGTGTATGTGTGTGTGTGTGTGTGTGTACCACATCTTCTTTATCCATTTATCAGTCAATGAACAATTGGGCTTTCTCCGTAGTTTGGCTCTTGTAGATAATGCTGCTATCAGGGTGCATATACCCTTTTGAATCTATATTTTTTATATCTTTTGGGTAAATGCCTAGTGGTACAATCACTGGATCATAGGGTACTTCTATTTTTAACTTTTTGAGGACCCTCCATACTGTTCTCCATAGTGGCTACACCGGCTTGCATTCCCACCAACAATGCAAGAGGGTTCCCCTTCCCCTGCATCCTCAGCAACACCTGTTGCATCTTGTGTTGTTAAATTTAGCTGTTCTGACAGGTGTGAGGTGGTACCTCATCGTGATTTTGATTTGTATTTCCCTAATGATGAGTGATGTTGAGCATCTTTTCACGTGTCTGTTAGCCATCTGGATATCTTCTTTGGAAAAGTGTCTATTCATGTCTTCTTGCCATATTTTTTAACTGGATTATATGTTTTTGGGGTATTCAGTTGGGTAAGTTCCTCATAGATTTGGGATTCTAACCCTTTATCAGATATTTTATTTACAAATATCTTCTCCTGTAGGCTGCTTTTAATTTTGTTCATTGTTTCCTTTGCTGTACAGATTTTTATCTTGATGAAGTCCCAATAGTTGATTTTCGCTTTTGTTTCCCTTGCCCCCAGCAATGTGTCTAGCAAAAAGTGCTACAGCCAAGGTCAAAGAGAGTGTTGTCTGTGTTCTTCTCTAGGATTTTGATGGTTTTCTGTCTCACGTTTAGGTTTTTCATCCATTTTGAATTTATTTTTGTGTATGGTGTAAGAAAGAATGTATGTGAATGGGGTGAGGAAAGTAAAACCCAGCCTCCCTTAAGAACATCAATCTCCCACAAATAATTATACTATAAGTTATAGGATAAGAGTTCCTCTGATCTGCATTCTGCTCATAGTGTCTGCTATTGCAACTGGCCTCTAACACCTCTTAGAGTTGAAGAATCTCAGGGGCAGAGAGCATGTCCAAACAGCCTGGTGTGCTGGGAAAAATTATTTGGATGCATGAAGATGGAAGCCACAGGTTTTATGATCTCCACAGCTTTGGTTAGTCCAGACAGTAGCCTCCTAGTTCACAGAAGGGATACAGACATAATCCTGACAAGATGGCTGGTCAACCAGGATTCCATCAATAAAACAGAAGCTACTCTAGATGGTCCAAGAAAAAAAATAGAGGTTTACACAACTGTGCTAGAACACTGTAAAATAGCTCTAGTGATCCTCCACTTCTGGTATTCACACCCACACACAGTTTCCTTCCCATAAATGTGGACTGACCTAACAACTTGTTTCTAACCAATAGATTGCAAGAGTTGCATGTCATATGCTAAGGACATCAAAGGAGGTCACTTTGGTGAGTAGGTTATATGAGAATGTGACATCATCCTGCTAGCAGACTCTCTCTCCTACCTTCTCTGTTTGATGAAACAAGCAGCCATGTTGGAAAGGTTCACATGACACAGTATTCATGGTGGCTTCCAGCCAAACAATCAGCTGGGAACTGAGGCATGCCCTCCAATGGACCACTAGGAACTTAATTCAGCCAACAACAATTTGAGCCTGGAAGTGGACCTTTCCCAAGTCAATTCTCATATGAATCTCCAGCCCTGAGCAGCACCTTTATTTCAGGCTTGTGAGAAATTCTGATGCAGAAGACCCAGTTAAGGCTTGACAGACTCCCAACCTCTCTGTGAAATAAGAAATGCGATTTGTTTTAAGCTTTAAGTTTGTGGTAATTTGTGATGTAGTAATAGAGAGCTAATACAACAATTATTGGAAGGCTAAGGGAATGAACATCCAGGAGGCTGATCCTGACTCTTTTAGCTACCTACAGCAGCAAAGTGATTTAGAACTCATCATCAGCCCTGTATCTTAGAAATTACCACCATAGATTCGCTTCTGCCTTCAAAATATTATACAATGGAAAATATAGGATGAATTTGGAATATCTTGTGATGTGATAAAATAAGGAAGTGAAGGTTTGGGGTCTTTTTTAATTTATTTATGAGAGAGAGAGAGAATGAGAAGGGGGGCAGAGGGAGAAGGATAATCAGACTCCCTGCTGAGCAGGGAACCCCATATGGGGCTTGATCCCAGGACCCTGGGATAATGACCTGAGCCAAGAAGCCGACCCTTAACAGACTGAGCGATCCAAGTGCTCATTAAAGTGCTATTAAAAGACCAGGAAGTCTCTTAATAAATTTGAAGGAATGTCAATAGGACACAGAGCCAAACAGAAGGAGTTATCAATGTCCGAAGCTGGGGCAATATGGGAAATAAACTAATAAATGATAGAACTGGATAATACCTCATAAAATAAGACAAATATCCATTATTCCATACTAATACAAATCAATCAACTAATTAATAAATTAATGTGAGAGAAGGGACAGCTCTTCCTCATGGAAGAATACCAGTTATAAATGTAGAAGAAATAGGAAAAATTTTACATACCCATCAGGCAAATGCCATACAAATGGAAGCAAGTATCCCATTCACTATGGGATACTAAAATCACCAGGCAAAACAAGATGCATAATCTCAGAGTTATCTACCCCAAGACATTTAATAGTTACACGGGGAAAACTTAGTAATTTTACATTGGAGAAACCCTGCAGATACCATCTTAATCAAGTGATCAAGATTTACTTCCTAATATGATGCACTGGGAAGGACACAACATTCCATGCATAACTTCCATCTAATCATGAGAAAACATCAAACAAATCTAAACCAGAAGATATTCTACGAAATGCCTGACCAACACTCATGGAAGGTGTCAGCATTATGAAAAACAAGGAAATGAATTAGGGTAAAATAAGGAAACAAATTGGAGGAGACAAGGGTATAAAAACACTGAATACAAATGTGGTATTTTGGATTGGTTCCTAGAACATTAAAAGGACACTGGGGGAAAACTGCTGGGATTTTAAGAAAGTCAGTGGTTTAATTAATAGTATTGTACCATTGTTAATTTCCTGGTTTTGATCATTGTACTATGATTATATAGTTGTTCATATTAGGGGCAGATTAGTAAAGTGTATATGTGAATTCTATACTATATTCACAAATTTATGTGAGTCTAACTTTTGCAAAATAAAAACTTGACATGCATGAATACCCTTCCACTCATATTTAAAATGCCAACAAACAATAATAATCCATCATCCTGATTCTGCTAAACATCCTGCTACCTCATACCATCAGAGATGGTCCTGTGTTCTCCCTAAGAAAGTAGAACCTTGAGTCCTTATAAGTCATTGTATCTCTTTCTAAGTGATGTTCACTTCCTTTGCTAGATCTGTTTATAATCCACTTTTGATACACAGCAAAGTCTAAATTATAAGGTTAGCATTAACAAATACACCTTAACTGGGTGACTGGCTGGCTCAGTTGGTAGAGCACGCAACTCTTGATCTCAAGGTTGTGAGTTTAAGCCCCACGTCGGGTGTAGAGATTGCTTAAAAAATAAACAAAAATGGGGTGCCTGGGTGGTACAGTTGGTTAAGTGTCCAACTCTGGTTTCAGCTCAGGTCATGATCTCAGGGTCATGAGATCAAGCCCCTCATCAGGTTCCATGCTCAATGTGGAGTCTGCTTAAGATTCTCCTTCTGAAACAAAATCTTGCCATTTACAATGACGTGGATGGAACTAGAGGGTATTATGCTAAAAGAAATAAGTCAATCAGAGAAAGACAATTATCATATGATCTCTCAGATATAAGGAATTTGAGAGGCAGGGCAGGTGGTTGTGGGGGGAAGGAAGCGAAAAAAGGAAATAAGATGGGACTGCAGAGGGAGACAAACCATAAGAGACTCTTAGTCACAGGAAACAAGGGGAGTGGAGTGGAGAGGGGTGGGAGGGATGGGGTGGCTGGGTGATGGACATTGGGAAGGGTGTGTGCTATGGTGAGTGCTGTGAAATGTGTAAGACTGAAGATTCACAGACTTGTACCCTGGAAACAAATAATACATTGTATGTTAATTAAAAAAAGAAAACAAACAAAGATTCTCCTTCTCCTCCTGCCCTCCTCTCTCTCTCTCCCTCCCTCTTTCTCTCTCTAAATCTTTTTTTAAAAAATAAAAGTATGGAATGCCTGGGTGGTTCAGTCAGTTAGACATCTACCTTCAGCTCAGGTCATGATCTCAGGGTCCTGGGATGGAGTCCCGCATCAGGTTCCCTGCTTAAAAAGTAAATAAAATAAAATATACCACCCAAATTTTTAAAAATAAATTAAAAAAACAAATACACCTTAAGATCAGTACTAGCAAATCATGCAGAACCATCCTTTAACCAATCCTGAAAAGGAAACTGGTCTTTCTCAGTCAGTTGGTCATAGGAAATTCCCCATGAAGCCATAATGTGGGTTGAGAGAAAAATACCAGCACAGCAGGAGTAACTGCCGTGCAAATCCAAGCCATTTGCTCACACAGCTTACTCCTTCAGGACATGTTCATGCACAGTCTTCTATATACTGTTCCACTTGATGTTGAATTATCAGTATGCATGACCAACTTTATGACTTCATAGATCCAATGACACCCAGATCAGGATAAACAACTGAGGTCAGATGATAAGTGCGTTTCTCTTGTTCTCTACCCTTGTGTGTTCCCTTGTTCCCTTGTTCTCTACCGTGGCTAAGAAGTAAATCAGGAGCTGTTTCTCAGAAAGGAAGTCTTTCACAAGATGGCATTGCTTTACTCCAAAATCCTAGAAGTCTGAGCTGAGATCCTCTACTGAGATTTTCCAGAAGCTCCATCATATCCATCAAAATATCAGAAATACTTTGGTAACTGCTGAATCTGAGGGGTCATTAGGTTCAAGTGGCAGAGCAGATAGCAATAAAGTTGAATCAACTGCAGTTCCTTCTCTTGTTCTTAATTTTTGTCTCAAAACTGAAAGATTATGTGTTACTCTGTAATCAGATCAGACAACAAATCCCTCTAGAATCAATCCAAAGTGGCCCACCAAAATTCTATGCCTCTTACTAGTGCAAAGTGCAATAACTTATATTTCATTTGGGACTTAAACTCACTACTATATTTGCTTCATAAAAAGAATGAGCAACAACAGCACCACTCCCTAAAGGCAAACACCGAAAAATGAAAAAATAAACAATCAAAATTACGAATTGCAAGAGATTTATCAAGTTCCTTTGAAGAAGTTTGCAGCAAAAGTAGAGAAATTTAAGAACATTCTATTAGCCAATGTTCCTGTCTTAGACTTTCCTTCTCCACCACTTCCTCCTCCTACAGCTCTCAGAAGATGGTTTAACAGATGTTACACATTTACATGGAAGATCACAATAAGAGAGTAGACAATTAACACAGATAAAAAGGAAAACACCAAGCCAGTGATGATTCAGGAGAAGGAGCCCCCACCCCCATAATACTCTAAGTGAAGAGGTCTATCTGGGATTTAGGAAATGGTCCCTTTGTTTTATTAACAAAAACAAAGTCTGATTCATGACTCATGCTAACAGACTTGGACTAAGTAGACGCTAAGATCTAGAAGGTTCAATTTCTCTGGGAAAAAAATTGGCTACTGGGAATAACTTTTTTCAAGCAACTATTATTTTTATTTTCTTAACTTCAGGATTATAAAGTAAAAGACTGCCTACATGTAATAACCTATGATGTCATAAAATATAATGCAAAACTTAAATGATATCAAAGGTTAAGGGCTACCTTGGTTTTAAAATATTCTTTCCATCATTCAGTGGAAGTGTAGTGCCCTTTGGCATGAATATTTTATTCATGCATCTAAAATAAGTAAGTTACACATTTTTAAAATAGCTTTATTGTAATATAATTCACATAGACTACAATTCACACTTAAGTGTACAATTCTGTGGTTTTTAGTATATTCACAGAGCTATGCAACCATCACCCACAATCAATTTTAGAATATTTTATCACCCTAAAAGTAACCCTGTACCCATTAGCAGTCACTTCCCATTTCTCATCAACTCTCCACCCCATGCCCACTAATCTACTTTCTGTTTGCATGGATTGCCTCTTTTTGACATTTCATATAAATGAAATCATAAAATACATGGTCTTTTGTGACTTTCTTCTTTCACTTAGAATAATATTTTTAAAATTCTTCCATTTGTAGCACTTCATTGCATTAAATGTAGTGTTTCATTGCTTTTTATAACTGAAAAAATATTACACTGTATCACTATACCACATTGGATTTACCCATTTATCAGGTAATGGACATTTTAATTGTTTCCACTTTGGGGCTATTATGAATAACACTGCAAGTTCACATACAAGTTTCCTGTGGACACATATTTTCATGTCTCCAGGGTATATACATAAGAGTGGAATTTCTGTTCATAAGATAACTCTGTGTTTCAGAGAATGACAATCTTTTTACAAAATGTCTGCATCACTTTACGTTCCAACCAGCAGTGTATGAGGGTTCCAAGTACACCATATCCTCACCAACATTAGTTATCTTCCCTTTTACTATACCCATCACAGTGGATGTGATTCTTTTGAATTGTATTTCCTTAATTTGGTCACTGTGCTTTTGATTTGTATTTCCATAATTACTAATGATGCTGAATATCTTTTCACATGCATATCTTCTTTAGAGAAATGTCTGTTCGTATACTTTGCCTATTTTTTATTTTTTTTATTATTAAGATAAAAGATTCTTTACATTTTTTGGATATAAGTTCCTTATCAATTATGTGATTTGAAAATACTTTGTTCCACTCCATGGATTGTTTTTTACTTTTTTAAAAATATTTTATTTTATTTTATTTTATTTGTCATAGAGTGCACAAGCAAGGGGAGTGCCAAGAGAGGGAGAAGTAGGCTCCTTGCTGAGCAAGGAGCCCAGGACCCCAGGATCATGACCTGAGCCAAAGGCAGATGCTTAACTGACTGAGCCACCCAGGTGTCCCTTTTTTTTTTTTTTTGTAGGCTCTACACCCAACATGGGCCTCAAACTCATGACCCTGACATCGAGTTGCATGCTTTACCAACTGAGCCAGGTAGGCATCCCTGTCTTTTCACTTTTCTGGTGGACACCTAACAAGATTTTGCCTACCCTAAAGTCATGAAGACATAATTCTGTGTTTCTCAGACCCCTATGTCTAAGAGTTTTATAGTTTTATATGATCCTTTGGGAATTAATTTTTGTGTGTGATGTAAGCAAAGGATCCAACTTCATTCTTTAGCATGTGGGTATCAAGTGTCCCAGCACCATTTGTTGAAAAGACTATTCTTTCTCCCATTGAATTATCTTGGCAACCTTTTAGGAAATCAACTGACCACAATGTAAGGGGTTATTTTTAGATTCTCAATTCTATTCCATTGATCTCTATACCTATCTGATGCCAGTACCACACTGTTTGATTACCATAGCTTTGTAGTAAGTTTTGAAATAGGGAAATGCAAGTCTCTAACTTTGTTCTTTTTAAGATTGTTTTAGGTATTGTGAATCCCTTGTATTTCCACATAAATTTTGACTTGTCAATTTCTAAAAAAAAAAGCTAGCCAGGATTTTGATAGGGATCATGTTGAATCTATAAATTACGCCTTTTTCTAGACAGAACTAGATGCCATGCTCTTTACTTCTTGTAACAGAAGGAACATCTGAAGACTACTAAGAAAACAGTTAAATTTCCCTTTTATGAGTAATGAAATCAAATGGTTAGTTCTGCTTTTTCAATTTTAAGTGATCAGTTTACCTGATTAATCAGCATTTATCAAATTCATTGACTTTGAATCTCATTTTGCCATTTTGTTTTGGGAATAATTTAACTTAATTTATCTAGTATTGGACAGGCCATTGCAACTCTCCCTTGTACTCCACATACACAGATGTATAATTTCTAAGTAACATTCAGTTGAGATGTTACCCTACATTTCTTTAATTTTATAAACTACATGATTGTTTTAAAATATAGGTTCAAATATTATTCAGGCATAGTGAGGCCAACAGAGCAGGAAATGGTTGCCATTGAAAAGATAGTTTTTTTCCTCCCTGGCTGCCTGAAGCCTGGCTGCCATCATCAGTAAGTATCCAGACCAGGAATTCATGACCAATGGACTACTTCGGCAGAAACAGATGGTCACTGATGTTCTTCACCCCGGAAAGGCAACAGTACCTAAGGCAGACAGTCAGGAAAAACAGCCAAAATGTATGAGACCATACCAGATGTCATCTTTGTATTTGGATTCAGAACCCATTTTGGTGGTGGCAAGACTGCTAGCTTTGGCATGATTTATGATTCTTTGGATTATGCAAAGAAAAACACACCCAAACATAGACTTGCAAGACATGGCCTATATACGAAGAAAAAAGATGTTGAGAAAACAGCAAAAGGAACCCAAGAACAGAATGAAGAAATTCAGGGAGACTACAAAAGCCAATGTTGGTGCTGGCAAAAAGAAGTGAACTGGAGATTGGACAGCATAAGGAGTAAAGATTCTGCAGTGACTTTATCTGTGGTGATTGTGCAGATTTTTCATGAGAGGATTAATAAAATCAGAACTTTAAAAAAAAGAAAGAAAAGATAGTTACTCATAGATTCTAAGAGGAAGGGGCATGATATGCCATCCAGGGCCATGTGGGAAGCACCAGGTCAGTCAGGGGACAAAGAGAGCAAGAGGAAAACCTGCACAAGAGCTATTATTGTGGTTTCCAGGAGAAGGAAAATGCAAGCCAGAGTAGACAGAGTAAGGGTTTAGGATTTGCAAATACAAATTATTTCAGCAGGCTCCAAAATGTAGGAGCTGTCTACTACTTCTGTATGATAAGTTACATATTAGAAAGGGGTACTTCATATGGTAAATGTCATGCTAGGAACATACAGTCTCAGGAGTGTATTAGTTAGGGTTATGTTTGGTACTAGATAGAATTGTCTTTCACATTAGATGGAATTTGGATTTGGGATTTCTGTTGGTGGTGCTTGACAGGAGTCTCTGTGGAAACCACTTTGTAAGAATGGAGGCTCCTTGAGCAAACACTACTTTCAGTGGTGTTTATATATGTATAACTGTTGAGAAGCTTGAGTACAAAGGAGCAATTTGATTTTAGGTACCAGTTTCAAATATAGGATTGTGCTTATGTTTTAACTATATATATATTTATATATTTACATGTATACATGTACATATACATATTTTTTAAAGATTTTATTTATTTATTTGACAGAGAAAGACACAGTGAGAGAGGGAACACCAGCAGGGGGAGTGGGAGAGGGAAGGGCAGGCTTCCCACTGAGCAGGGAGCCTGATGCGGGATTCGATCCCAGGAGCTGAAGGCAGATGCCCAACAACTGAGCCACCCAGGCGCCCCTGGTTATATATTTTTTAAGTTATTTTTTATTATTTTATTTATTTATTTGAGAGGGAGAGAGAAAGAGAGAGCGAGAGAGCACAAGAGCATGGGGAGAGAGAAGTAGGCTCCCCACTGAGCAGGGAGCCTGATGTGGGGCTCTGTCCCAGGTTCCTGGGATCATGACCAGAGCTGAAGGCAGACACTTAACCAATTGAGCCACCCAGATGCCTCATATTTTTAAAGTTATTGATAAACATAAGTGCAGAGCAGTGTGTATAATGTGCTATCACTTCTGTAGTTAAAGGGAGCCATTGATATTCCATGTATTTGCTTGTAAACACATAAGCAATCTGGGAAATGGCTTGTAGGAAGCTAATGAGATGGGTTTCCTCTGGGGAGGGGCACAGAGAGGCTATGACACAGGATTGGGGGGTGGGGGTTTTACATTATTCACCCTTTGACAACATGTAAATGTATTTCCTACTCAAAAGAATAACATTTAGGTGTGGACCTGGATGGCTCAATCAGTTAAGCGTCCACTTTTGGCTCAGGTCATGATCCCGGGGTCCTGGGATTGAGTCTCCCATGCGGCTCCCTGCTCAACGGGAAGTCTGCTTCTTGCTCTCCCACTCCCCCAGTTCATGCACTCTCTCTCTCTCTCTCTCTCTCTCTCTCTCTCTCTCTCTCTCTCTCTTTCAAATCAATAAAGAAAATATTTTATTAAAAAAAACATTTAAAACATAAAATAGAAGGGTGGGTTATTTGTGCCTGGGAACCCCAGACCCTGAGTGTCTGGCTTCTTAATCAGAATCAGGACTAGGCTCAGGAGAACAATAAAAGGCAGGCCAAGTGGCTGGCACTTGGGAGCAGCTAGAGGCTACAGTCTGGTACCTAGTGCCCACCAATGCTGACGCACCTGCTGAGAAAACCAGTCTCCCAGCTGAATAACAAAGGCCCTGGGTTCTTTGGGGATATGGAGCTCATTAGAGCAACTTCAGTGCTTTGAAAGTTTTGTAGGAGACAGTTCTTAGGGGATGCATACTGAAGCATTTTAAGATGAAGCATCTCGATGTCTGAACTTAACTTCCAGTGGTCCATGGGGAAGAAAGTGGGCATATACAAATAAACACAATCTCCCACACACAAACAAGGAGATGGGTGAGGGTGCAAAGAGAGCAAAATGTTAAAAACTGTCACACGAAATGTTAAAAATTGTTAAATATAAGTGGATAGAATATAGCTGTTCATTATGCAACTCTTTCAACTCTTCTGTGTGTTTGAAATATTTCTGAATAAAAAGGCAAGAAAAGAAACATAATGTATTGAAGCACTTCTAACAATCAGTGTAAAGGGAAAACAAAACTGAACATGATACAGAGCATTGTTTATCCCTAGATAGAAGCCCAGATGAGATTAGAGGTATGCATTTGTCCCTGACTGGTTGTTTTCTAGATACACCCATGGCACCTGTTGGCCACAATCTGGACCCTCCATTGAGGGAGTCCTTTAGTACTAAGTATTTGGATACTTAGACCAGGCTGAGCCTAAACAGTCAAGAATCTATTTGCATTGTGACCCCCACGTAGATAAATGTTGACAGTGGACAGAGGCTGGTGGGAGGACAGACTAGACAGGATACATCAGGTAAGGCATTCCTCCCCAAAGAACACTAAAGGACAGCAATGAATTTAGGATATGTGGCTGAGACATGAGCCCCATTCTTCAGAACAGCTAGTGATTAGAGGTTCCAGATTCTTGCTCCCAGAAGGCTCAGAACTGCTTCTCTTCCTCTCCCTCATTCATGGGGATCCCTCTAGAGGCCAGACTGTGCCACTGACACAGGGGTAGTGAGGAGCTGAACTGTACCTCCTTCTCTTTAGGATAATCTCTCCCACAAAGAGGGGGTGGTTGGGACCACTGGAAGTTATCACTCTGTTCTTGGTGCAGTGTGGAATTCTCCCCAGTGTTGACCAGGTGGGCAAACCAGAATGGGAATGTCATATGCTCAGGGAAACCGCAGTGGGTGAAGATCTGAATTACTGTGAACTGGCAGACAGGCTATGCAAGGACACAGTTTGGGAGGTGGACACACCTTATATGGCCACTGTTGGTGCAGATAAGCCATGGAAATGTGGACATCTGGAATATAGAGGGCCTTGGATGGGGCTGCACATTCAGGTCATGAGCTCAGGGCAGTGTCTAAATATGAAATGATATGATCAGGGAAACCCAAAAAATAAGCCAAACATCCTCAGTCCATGGGGCCTGGAACAGAATGGTTCCCATTTGTCCTGCTGACTATATAAGCTGTTTTTCAAATGGCCATCAGCTCCTTGCGTGGCCTTGTGGCCATGGGACCAAGGCACCTTCTTCTGGTGGGTGCTCAGGAGCCCTGAGGTCATGGTCCTGAGCTTTAGTTTCCTGGCCCTGTTACCAGGGTGGGACACTACCTTTAGGCAGTAGGTACTGCACGAGGCAGCCTTTGGGAACAGGTCAAGTCAAAGTCAGAACCGAAGAAGTCCTCAGTTAAAAGAAGGGGTATGGAGGGAAAAATAATGAAACAAGATGGGATGGGGAAGGAGACAAACCATAAGAGACTCCTAATCTCACAAAACAAACTGAGGGTTACTCGGGGGTGGGAGGGTAGGGATAGGGTGGATGGGTTATGGACATTGGGGAGGGTTTGTGCTTTGGTGAATGCTGTGAAAGATGTAAGCCTGATGATTCACAGACCTGTACCCCTTGGGCAAATAATAAAAATAAAATTAAAACAAACAAACAAAAAAAAAACAAAAATATATATATATATTAAAAAAAAGAAATGAGAAAAATCTCAAGAAAAAAATCTAAACTCACACCTAAAAGAGCTAGAAAAAGAAGAACAAACAAAGCTGAAAGTTAACAGAAGGAAGAAAATATTGAAAATCAGAGTGGAAATAAACAGAGACTAAAAAAAAGAAAGAAAGGTCACTAAAATTAAGAAATGGTTCTTTAAAATACAAACAAAATTGATAAGCTGTTAGAAAGATTCATCAGAGAGTAGGAGAACTGAAATGAATAAAATCAGTAATGGAAGAGGAGAAGTTACAACTAACACCACAGAAATACAAAGTTTTATTAGACGCTACTAGGAAAAATTATATGCCAACAAATTGAACAACCTAGAAGAAATGGATACCTTCCTAGAAGCACATAAACTTCCAAGACTGAATCAGGAAGAAATAGAAAAACTGAATCTCCAGATTACTACTGACAAAATTGAATCAGTAATCAAAAAATTCCCAATGAACAAAAGTTTAGGACCAGAAGGCTTTGCAGCTGAATTCTACTAAACATTTAAAGAATAGTTAATATCTATCCTTCTGAAACTATTCCAAAAAATATAAGAGGAAGGAAAACTTCCAAATTCATTCTAGGAGGCCAGCATCACCCTGATACCAAAATGAGACAATGACACTACCAAAAAAACCAAAAAAACTACAAGCCAATATCTCTGATGAACACAGAGGCAAAAATCCTCAACAAAATATTAACAAACCAAATTCAACAGTATATTTTAAAGAAATCATTCACCACAGTAAAATGGGATCTATTCCAGAGATGCAAGGATGGTTCAGTATCAGCAAATCAATCAACATGATACACCACATTAACCAAATGAAGGGTAGAAATCATATAATCATCTCAGTAGATGCAGAAAAAGCATCTGACAAAATTCAACTTCTGTTCATGAAAAAAAAAACTCTCAACAAAGTGCATTTGAGGGAACATACCTCAATATAATAAAGACCATATATAACAAACCCACAGTTAATATCAGTGAAAAATTGGAACGTTTCTTCAAAGGTCAGGAACAAGACAAGGATGTCCACTCTCACCACTTTTATTTAACAGAGTACTGGAAGTCCTAGCCATAGCCATCAGACAAGAAAAAGAAATAATACATCCAAATTGATAAGGAAGAAATAAAACTGTCACTACTTGCATATGACATGCTAGTATAAGTAGAAAACCCTAAAGACTCCACAAAAAAATTATTAGAACTTATAAATGAATTCAGCAAAGTTGTAGGATACAAAATTAATCTATGGAAATCCGTTGAATTTCTATATCCTTTTTTTAATTTTTTTAAAGATTTTTTTTAAATGTATTTATTTGACACAGAGATAGAGATCACAAGTAGGCAGAGAGGCAGGCAGAGAGAGAGAGGGGAAAGCAGGATTTCTGCTGAGCAGAGAGCCCGATGCAGGCCTCGATCCCAGGACCCTGAGATCATGACCTGAGCCGAAGGCAGAGGCTTTAACCCACTGAGCCACCCAGGCGCCCTGAATTTCTATCACCTAATAATAAAGTAGCAGAAAGAGAAATTAAGAAAAAATTCCCTATAAGCCAAATTGGAGAGGAAGAGGGTAACAGAGTAGGACTCTAGGCTTATTTCATCCCATGAATATAACTAGATAACTATGAAATCATTCTACATACCATAGAAATCAACCTGAAGAATGACAGAACAAACTCCCAAACTAAAGGAAGAGAACAGGCCAGACTGAAGAAGGTAGAAAGTATAGAGGAGAAATAGATCCTGGCTGCTGAGGAGGGCAGGGAGCTGTAGTCATGGAGAAGGGCGAGGGATGGGTGGGGGGAGGAAGGGAGAGAGAAGAGGACATAGGGGAATTCACAAGGAGAATGTTTCCCTGTAGCTGTTGGCTTGGAAAGCAAGAGGGGTTGAATTTCGTGAGTTCTTGCTACCATTGAGGCTTAAAGCCTGGAGTTTTAAAGGTTAGTGACTTGGATGGGATAAAGCCCTGAGGGCACCTGTGGTGCTCTTAGAGAGAAGGCAGGCAAACAAACTAGGGGCTTACAGCAGGGGAACAGTGATCTGAAGAGCACCTGGGGCACATAGTAGGGAAATTATTCACTCTTCTTGGAGCATGTCCCTGAAAGGCAGTATATAGCAATATAGGCCTACCTAAAGAAGCGAGAAAAATCTCAAATAACCTAACTTTATACCTAAAGGAGCTAGAAAAAGAACAACAAATGAAGCAATCAAAAAACTCCCAAAAAGGAAAGTCCAGGACCAGATGACTTCACAGCTGAATTCTACCAAACATTTAAAGAAGAATTAATACCTGTTATTCTCAAATGATACCAAAAAATAGAAAAGGAAGGAAAACTGCCAAATTCATTCTATGAGGTCAGCAGTGCCCTGATACCAAAACCAAACAGACACCACAAAAAAAAAGAGAGAGAGAGAGAATAGGCCAATACCCCTGATGAACATAGATGCAAAAATCCTCAACAAAATCCTAGCAAATTAAATCCAACAATACACACACACAAAAATCACTCAGCATGATCGAGTGGGATTTATTCCTGGGTTGCAAGGGCAGTTCAATATTTGCAAAGAAATCAATGTGATACATCACATTAATAAAAGAATAAGAACAATATTATCATTTTATAGATGCATAAAAAGCATTTTACAAAGCACTTGAATTCATGATCAAAAAAATCCCTCAACATTGTAGGTTTAGAGGGAACATATCTCAACATAATAAAGGCCATATATGAAAAACCCACAGCTAATATTATCCTAAATGGGGAAAAACTGAGAGCTTTTCCTCTATAGTCAGGAACAAAACAGATATCCACTCTCACCACTTAGCTAGTACTGGAGGTCCGACCAACAGCAGTCAGACAACAAAAAGAAATCAAAGGCATCCAAATCAGGAAGGAAGATGTAAAACTTTCACTATTTGCAGATGACATGATACTCTATGTTTAAAAAAAACCTGGAAAACTCATCAAAAACCTGCTAGAATTGATCAATGAATTCAGTAAAGAAACACGATACAAAATCAATTAACAGAAATCTGTCGCATTTCTATACACCAATAATGAAGTAGAAGAAAGAAAAATTAAGGAATCAATCCCATTTACAATTGCACCAAAAAAAATAAGGTACCTAGAGATAAATCTAACCAAAGACATGAAAGACCTGTATTCTGAAACTATAAAGTGCTGATGAAAGAAATTGAAATGACACAAAGAAATGGAAAGACACTCCAAGCTCATGGATTGAAAGAACAAATATTGTTAATATGTCTATGCTGCCCAGAGCAATCTACATATTCAATTCAATCCCTATAAAATACCAACAAAATTTGTCACAGAACTAGAACAAACAATCCCAAAATTGTATGGAACCACAAAAGACCCACAGAGCCAAAGCAATCTTGAAAAAGAAAAGCAAAGCCAGAGGTATCATAATTTCACACTTCAAGTTAAATTACAAAGTAATTAAAGCAATCAAAGCAGTTTTTGTAGTAATCAAAGCAATGTGGTACTGGCACAAAAATAGACATATAGATGAATAGAACAGAACAGAAAGCCAAGAAATGAACCTGTAATATGTGGTCATTAATTTTCGACAAAGCAGGAAAGAACATCCAATGGGAAAAAAACTGTCTCTTTTTAAAAGTGTATTTCTTACAACATACACAAAAGTAAACTCAAAATGGATTAAAGACCTAAATGTGAGACCTAAAAGCATAAAAATCCTAGAGGAGAACACAGGCAGTAACCTCTTTGACATCAGACATAGCAACTTCTTTCTAGATATGTGTCCTGAAGCAAGGGAAAGAAAAGCAAAATAAACTATTGGGACTACCTCCAAATAAAAATCTTCTGCGCAGTGAAGGAAACAACCAACAAAACTAAAAGGCAACCTACAAAATGGGAGAAGATAGTTGCAAATAACATATCCAATAAAAAGTTAGTACCCAAAGTACATTAAAAACATACAACTCAACACTCAAAAAACAAATAATCTGATTAAAAATGAGCAGAAGACATGAAGAGACATTTCTCCAAAGATATCCCAATGGCCAAAAGACACGTGAAAACACACATAACATCAGGAAAATCCAAGTCAAAACCACAATGAGATACCACCTCACATCTGTCAGAATGGCTAAAATTAAAAATACAAGAAACAACAGGTATTGGTGAGGATGTGGAGAAATAGGAACCCTCATGTGCTGTCAGTGGGAATGCAAACTGATGCAGCCACTGTGGAAGAGAGTATGGAGGTTCCTCAAAAAGTTAAAAAAATAACTACCCTGGGATCCAGTAATTGAACTATAAGTATTCATCCAAAGAATACGAAAACACTAATTCAAAGGGATACACGCACCCCTATGTTTATTGCACCATAATTTATGATAGTCAAATTATAGGAGCAACCTAAGTGTCCAATGATAGATGAATGGGTAAAGAAGACGTGGTTTTTATATACAATGGAATATGATTCAGCCATCAAAGAGAATGAAATCTTGCCATTTGCAAGGACGTGGATGGTGCTAGAGTAATGGTGCTAGTGCTAAGCGAAATAAGCCAGTCAAGAGAAAGACAAAATCATATGATTTCACTCATATGTGGAATTTAGAAAACAAAACAAATGAACAAATTGGGGGAAAAGAGAGAAACAAACCAAACACAGACTCTTATCTATAGAGAACAAAAAACAGCATTGAATAATATACAGAATTGTTGAATCACTATATTGTATACCTGAAACAATATAGCACTTAGTGCTAGTTAATAGTATGTTAACTACATTGGAATTAAAATGTTTATAAACACCATGATTAATAAAAGCAAATAGTGAGATACACTCAAATACTGAAAAGCAGGACTGCCCACTCCGGAGCCATCTGAGGACTCTCACAAGGATGCTGGACACCAGAGAGTCAAGCCTCCAGAGGTGACCTTTATGGTAAGGACTTCCTATTCCCAAAGCAGAGAGTTTTTCTCAAGGCCAGCTTCCTGGAAAAAGAGGCTCGAGAACAAAGGCCTTTTAGCTGGATGGCTCAATCAAGCATGAGAGAAAGGTGATTTTGAGATATGTGGATCAAGAGGAAAAAAGGGCCCAGACAGGTCTGGCAAGCCACCTGAGCTTTTCCCTATTTCAGATCCAAGAGAGGCTGCAGTGTCTCCAAGTCTGCTTGTGACTTGCCTTCTTCCTGAAGGGGCTGTACTCCAACAAATGGCTTAGCTGATCAAAGGTATGGTCAGTAGAAGTAGCTAGGCAGTGGGGAACTCCAAGGGATTTGCCAAACAAAGCTTTGTAGAAGGGGCAGGGAGCAGGCCTGGAGCAAGCCCCTGGGAAGAGTGCTGGACTTTTACATGCCCCGTGGCTTCTGTGTGGCAGGGGGAAAGGGAGGTAGGGAATGTGTCCAGGAATGGGATCACCTCCCAACTGTTCAGGGGACCTGAGGCTACAAGGCCACCACGAGTCCAAAGGGGCCAGACTGAGCATCTCAAAAGGCCCATGGAGTCTGCAGAGGCCTCAGGGCCAGGGAGTAGGTAGGAGATCTGGCTCTGTTGCCTGTAGGCCTGGCTGTGCCCTGTTGCTGCCTGACTTCCCATTCACATTGTGCTAACACTTGGCATAGCAGCCCAGCTTCTTCCTTTCTTTGTGTAGATAGCCCAGTTCCAATGGCTTCTGTTCCTCTCTGGCTTCTCCAGTTGGCCCCACGGCTCTCTTCCTCAAGAGCAGCTCTGCTTTCACCCACAATCTACCTGATTCCTCCAGGGAACAGACCCATTACATTTGCCCTGTGTCAGCCTGTATGGCAGCTCTGCCAACATGGGTTACCAAGACAGGGACCCCTGTTGTGACCTGCTAGCATAAAGACAGGAAGTGGTCCAGTGTCAGACAGCTGACTAGAAGCAGAGTCGGGGTCCAAATCAGATCCCTAACCCCTAGGAATTAATCAGACAGGTAGCGTGGCGGTAGAACAACAGCCTACCAAAGATGCCCTGTCTAATCTGTCTAATCCCTAGAAGCTTACATGGCAAAAGAGAATTTGCAGATGTAATCAAGGGTAGAAACCCTGAGATGGGGAGATTATCCTGTGGGCCAGTTTAATCACAGGAATCTTTAAAAGTGGAGAACTTTTCCTGGTTTACTCAGAGAGATGAGATGGAAGGAGAGGAGATTCAAAGCATGAGAAGGACCCAACTTGTATTGCTGGCTTTAAAGATGGAGGAAAGGGCCCCAGTCCAAGAACTGTGGGCCCTCAGCTAACAACAGCAGGAAAACAAGACCCTGGTCCTACTACCACAGGGAACTGAATTCTGCCAACAATCCAAATGAGAAAGGAAATTGATTCTCCATAGACCCTCCAGAAGGGAAAGCAGCCTGCCGGATACCAGGTGAGATTCACATTGGACAGATGACCTGTGGAACACTAAGAAAATAAATGTGGGTTCTTTCAGTTTGTGGTAATTTGTTATAATAGTAATAGACAACTAATTCAGATACATCATGAAAAACACAGAGAGCCCAAAGAAGAGCAGACTCTTCTTTGGAACAGACTCCAGAAAGGATGGGAGCCCAGGCATCTCTGGCATCCTGTGTACCAGAACCGTGAAGGGCTGCCACAAGGTGCCTGGGCTCCATTCTCATTCAATCTCTGCATGTCTCTGCACAAGTTTCCAGTTCATGGGAGAGGATTCTCTCTTCGAGCAGGGCCCACACCCATCCTAGAGGTCAGGCGACATGGCCATGGGATGGTCATCACTACACGTGGGGTTGTGGCAATGAGTCTTTCCTAAAAGAAAGGAACATGGATCAGCCAAAACACCAGTTGCTCTTTGCAGTGTTCATTCACATTCTTCTATAAAAAGTGTTTCAACAATGGTTCTTCACTGTGATTTCTATGGCCACACAAGCCTGGGAGTAAAGATATTGTCATAATAGGGGTGCCTAGGTGGCTCAGTCGTTAAGCGTCTGTCTTCGGCTCAGGTCATGATCACAGGTCCGGGACTGAGCCCCGCATCTGGCTCCCTGCTCAGCAGGAAGCCTGCTTCTCCCTCTCCTGCCCCCCCCCGCTTGTGTTCCCTCTCTTGCTGTCTCTCTCTCTCTGTCAAATAAATAAATAAAATCTTTAAAAAAAAAGATATTGTCATAATAACGAGTCACCACTCGTTAGTTCTGTGGCTCTGCCTCTACCCCTCTGCAGGGAAGTTTTATTGTATTTATACAGTGCTCTCTGAGGGTGGTGATAGATCTGTTTCATTGGGCTCTGCATAACCAGCCTCTGTGGAGTGCCTGTCACTCAGTCTGTTGGTGGAATGAGTGGCCCATTCTTCATGTCTCTTCCATGGGATGTGTGCCATTGTCTTCGCCTCTGGCTGCCAGGGTGATCTCTCTTGTCCTTCTTGACACCATAGACAGTTACCTAGCCTCTCTAGCACACTCACAGCTCTGCTCCTGGCAGCCACTGCCAGATCTCAGGGTTGGAGGCCAGGACACTGGCATCTGTTACTATGGAAACTGTTCACAGCTGTGTTAGTGGCTCATTTGACATCTCAACTTCCCACAGAGGCTGCGATGAAAAAACTTTCTGCCTTTTGTGTTTCTCTCCATCCTTTGCATGAGTTCTGTGCAAACGCCACCCATTGCCTACTGAAACACTAATGTTCCTTTCTTTCCTAAAAATAGTATCTTCAGTATTTAACTAGACACATTACTGTCAAGGAAACCACCTGCAGTCCCCAGACTCCCTTGCAACGCAGTGCTTGTGTTCCAGCCACTAGATATTAGTGGAATAGTCCTGTGCAGCTTCTAGTAAGTGTCTTTAAATGGAAAGGATGGGGCCTTCTTTGCTCCTTATTCCTGGCTAAAATACAGACATAATGCTGTGGTATAGTAAATAATTTGTGGGGTCTTTGTGCTGGGTTTCTGGCATCAAGTTTCAATAACACTTGGGATTTCCTGGGTGATGAGGGTGATTTTGTTATGTTAATAAGGTGACTCCTGATGGACCTTTAGATACCTTTAAGGATGGGGGCAGAGGGCAGGGGCTTTCAGCTCTGGATGGAAAAGGGACTGGAAATCGAGTTCAATCATGTCGCCAATGATTTAATTGATCATGCCTACATATTGAAATATCAATAAAGATTCTGCACATTAAAGTTCAGAGGAGCTTCCTGGTTGGTGAACACATTGATGTGCCGGGAGGGTGATGCACCCCAATTCTGTGAGGAGAGGTCATGGAAGATCTGCCCTTCATCTCAGATCTCCCCCATGTGTATCGTTTATAATGAAACAGTAGCTGTAACTACAGTGCCTTTTTGAGTTTTGTGAGTCATTCTAGTGAATTATTAAACAAATTCATGGAAACCCCTGAATTTCTAGCCAGTCAGTCAGAAGCTCAGGTGGCCTGGGGCCCCCTAATACTTGTGGCTGGCATGGGAAGTGATGGCAGCCTGTGGTGGACTCTGTCTTCAACCTGTGAGTCCTGCACTAACTGGGTGGTTAGTATCACAGCTGAATTGCAGTCCACTTAACATTAGACTAGTTGGGGTGGAAACAGAGTAGTAGATGTCTAGAGCCGGTGCTGCCAACCTGGATCATGAGGCAGCAGATAAAATGTGGCAGAGCAGGAGATAGGGATCTGGATCTTTATAGACTGTACAGCCACCGTATCGACTCTGCACTGCCTACCTTCAGACTTCACACTTCACCTTGACAGCTTTTGGCAGCCATAGTGAGACTCGCTCAAGTTAATGTGCATTTATCAAGTTGTGAATGGCTGTAAAGAAGGGTTCACTCTGGCTCATGAAGAGTGGGCTACAGATGAAGACCCACAAGACTCCTGGTCAGTTCCAGAGATGTAACTGGTTGCTCTGGCTTTCTAAGAGGTGTTTGCCCATCTCCCACCCACTGCCTGGTGAATTGGCCCCTATGTGTTTCTGCTTCTGTGGGTTTCCCCTGACAACCAGTGGTCCTTAGGAACTCCATGCTGCTCTTTTCTCTCTATGGCTTCAGCCTATTTCTGGATCACTTTTCTCATGGCTTTCATGAAGCTCAGGCTTTTCAACTTCTACCCCTTCTTTTCTTCTCTATATTTTACATTCTACTTTCAAATTCTGGAGAGAATTGAGAAGGTTGGGTAATTACATTTCTTCTAGTTTGGACAGAACAGTCCTTCAAGATGGCCTATAGAATAGATGCCTAGGTTCAGATGCCACCCTATTCTGGGTGTATTAGTTGGCTACTGCTGCATAACAAATCACCACAAACTTAGCAACTTGAAACAACACACATTTATTATCTCATAGTTTCTGTGGGTCAGGAGTCCAGGTGTATCTTAGCTGGTCTCCTGCTTGGAGTCTTATAAGGTGACAATTAAGGTATCAACTGGACTAGGTTCTCATCTTGAAGCTTGATTAAGGAAGAATCAACTTCCAAGCTCACCCAGTTGTTGGCAGAATTCATTTCCTTGGTGTGTAGGACTGAGGATCTAACTCTTGCAGGTGTTTTCTGGAAGCCACATTTAAATCCAAGAAGTTTCTTGCAGTTCCTACAGGCCACCTAGAGTTCCTTGCCATGTCACATGGCTGCCTCATCGAGCCAAGTAGGAGCCTCTAGAGCAAGTATGACAGCAAGACAGGCTCAATGAACATAACATAGTCAAGGAAGTGACATCTCATCACCTTTGCCATTTTCTATTACTTAGAACAAATCGCAGGTCCTGCTCACATTCAAGGGAAAGGATTTAAACAACGGAATAAACACCAGGAGAAGGATCAGGAGGGGTCATCCTAGGGTCTATCTACCACACCTAACATAGGTGCAGTTGAATGGCACAGAATGTGTTGGCAGAAGGAAATAAATGCTGAGAATGCCCTGAGTAATAAACAGGTGAAGGTTATAAAAACAATGGACGGGAATGCAAACTGGTGCAGCCACTCTGGAAAACAGTATAGAGGTTCCTCAAAAAGTTGAAAATAGAGCTACCCTATGACTCAGCAATTGCACTACTGGGTATTTACCCCAAAGATAAAAATGTAGTGATCTGAAGGAGCACCTGCACTCCAATGTTTATAGCAGCAATATCCACAAAAGCCAAACTACGGAAAGAGCCCAGATGTCCATTGACAGATGAATGGATAAAGAAGTTGTGATACATATTACATAGCCATCAAAAAATGGAATCTTGCCATTTGCAACAATGTGGATGGAACTAGAGGGTATTATGCTAAGCAAAATATGTCAATTAGAGAAAAACAATAATCATATGATTAACTGATATGCAGAATTAAGAAACGAGGCAGAGGATCATAGGGGAAGAGAGGAAAAAATGAAACAAGATGAAATCAGAGAGGAAGACAAACCATAAGAGACTCTTAATCACAAGAAACAAACTGAGGGTTTCTGGAGGGAAGGGGGCATCAGGATGGGGTGGGTGGTGACAGACACTGGGGACAGTATGTGCTATGGTGAGTGCTGGGTGTTGTGTTAAGACTGATGTGTTGGTGACTATACTCAGAAAATATTTATTGAATCCTTCCAGTTGACTGGAGATATAAAGATTAGTAATTTCTCTCTCTCTGCCTTCTCCAGGAGGAACACAGTAGACAGATTAGTGCCATATTAGAAGTACTGAAGGAGTTCCAGGAAGTATCCTGAGGGGGGAGAGGGGAGGAGAGGAATTCAAGGAAGGCTTGTAGGAGAAGATAAATAATTTTCTTTCCAGGTAGGTAGTGTAGAATTGGCAGAACTCTACCACATGATCACTCAAGTTTGGGGCCTTATAGAAGGCACATCAGCCTTAAGCAAAGCCCTGGAAGTCAAACTGTGAGGAGAATTGGTGGAAACTACTATTGAGAGAATACCCTATGTTTAAGTAGGAGGGACTAAATTATTAAGACCTTGAAAACTGGATTTAAAGATTCATTCTGAAGTTATTGGGACATCATGGATGGGAAGAATGGACTTAGATTAATGTTTTAGAAAAAGAACTCTGTGGAGGACAGATTGAGAGTAGGAAGAGATTCAGGTGGGGGCACTCGATTACAGCACTGCTATAATCCAGACAAGAAATAGTGAAAGCTTGAGCCAAGGCGATGGAAACCACTGGAAAGGGGGTACAGAGGTACATACAGTAACATTGGGAGATGGAAAAGCGGAAAATAACAATAATACCAAAGGCCTCTGGAGAGGATGGTGATGTCATTCATCAAACCCAGAAATCAGAAGTTCATAGATGAGGCAAATCAATAAAGGTGTTCAATCTGTTACCTTTCAGGGGGTTGTAAGACATATTTGTGGAACTGTAGGTGTACAACTCAGAAAGAAGTCATTATATAGATAAGATTTTGAGTCATTATCAAGAATGATATTTAAAACTGTGAGTGCATTAAACCAGTTAGAAAGATAGTATAGCATTATAAGTTGGTAGGAGCCTTGGAGAATACTGCCTTTGTGCAAAAGAAAAGATATGATGGAGCTCAATACAGAAAGGAGTAGAACCAGGAGAGAGCATGGTTATAGAGGAAAAGGGGAGAACGTTTTAAGGAGGCATTACTGTTAGTAAGCTAGACATGAGGAGAGCTAAGCAAAGACTACTGGGTGAAGTAGGTCACTGGCAACTTTTGCAGAACAGTGTGAGAAGGGTGGCAGGAGCAGAATCCAACAAGGATTACAGACGGCCTAAGGAGAGTAGGCTACAGTGTATCACATCAGTTACTTTTAGGAAAAAAATGAGAAGGGAATAAAGAGAACAAGGAAAGTGGCTTGAGAAATGAGAGGGGTACTTGAGACTCATTCTTTTTGCTTCCCAGCAAGCAGTTATCTTACACAGTTGCGCAGGATAGGAAGGAGGGATTTGACCTCCACCCCTTATTTCTAACTAGTTACAAGACTCCAGGCCTAAATTACTACCTGGGAAAGCAGAAAGGGGACGTAATCTCTATTAACAGATTCAAATTTTACTTCACCAGTTTTGGCTACGACTTCCACAGGTGCACAGACTCCAGTCCTCCACTCCAAACAAAACAACAAAGCAACACCATCCCCGTCCTCTTCTTTGTAATCCGGAAAAACTGAGCAAGCGCACTGTGCTCGAGTGCTGGGCCAGGTGCCCCTCTGTGAGCGAGCCTGCTTTAACCAGAGGAGGCACCGCTCGGAGGCTGCCCAACAACGGTGCGCAGCTCTCGAGGCGGCGCCCTGGACGCAAACCCGACAGAGTTGCTCCAGTTCAGCGCACCCGATTCTCCAACGATGCTCAGGTTTTGCCGGCCGTCGCCTTCGGTGGTGACATCAAGTCCCACAACGCGGCGCGGGGAAGTGAGCACAGTCAGGAAAACCCTCGGCCCTGCCTGCGGCCTCTTCGTCCCGCTACCGTCGGCCTCCATTACCCTTTTCCCGTGCCGCACCTCCCTTGGTAAAATGAAACCCAGTGCCATCAGCTGAGACAAAAGGGTGGGATCCACTACCTCTTTACGAGGCAAAAGAGAAAAGGCAGAACCCACTCTAGGCAGCAAAGGGGTGTGTTGCACCCGCCGGGTCGCCTGGAGGTCCCGCCCCAGGCCCGCCCTCCTGACACCGAAGACTACATTTCCCAGAGGCCTCCGCGGCCCCAAGGGGCAGGCCTGTCCGCTCTCCAGCTCATACTGAGCGGTGACTGGCTTCCCCAGAGGAGGGCGGGGCCTGCACCAACCAATAGGTGAGAGGCTCGTTACGGCGGCGGAAGCAGCGGCGCTGGGCTGAGGGGTAGGGGGCAGAGTGTTAGCGCCCCGGCGGCGGCGGCGGGTCCGGAGCCGGAGGACGTCGGCCCCACAGGCGGAGAGCGCACGGGAGCGAGCTCGAGGCGGCGCGGCGGCCCCTTGGCGCAGCACCCAGGTAATGGCGGGACGGGGACCCGGGAGGGAAGGGGAGGAGAGGGGAGGAGACGAGGGGGCGGGGCGGCCGAGCCGGGCTGCAGCGTCCGTCCCGCCGTGCGTCCCTGGGGAAGGGCAGCGGTTCCTCGTCTCTTGCGCCTCAGACCTAGGCTCTTTCACGAGCTGGGCACGGCGGTTGGGCCGGCGGCAGGGACGGGTGTCCTGCGACAAGGAAGGGAGAGGCTCCAGGAGGGGCGGGCTGTTTCGGGCTTGGGGGCGTGGCGGGCGTGGGCCCTGGCGGGGAAGTGGAGCGTCCGGGGGAGCGCCGGCGGGCGGGCGGCCCAGGGAGTTTGGCTTCTGAAACAGTTTAAAGTGACTCTCCACATCCGGGCCCTGCGCCCGCCGCTTTCAGACCCCGACTGAGGCGGGGCCTCCTACCTCCCCGCCCCCCTCGCCGGGAGTGCTTGTCTTCCTCTGCCATTGGCTCAACCTCGAGGGGTTTGGGCTGCCCCAGCGAGGCTCGCGCCTGATTGGCTGGGAGTCGGCGGGAGGGTGGGGCGGGATCAGAGCGCTCAGGCCTCAGCGGATTGGTGCGGGCCCTCGAGTGACGCGCCAGGCGTGGGGCCAATGGGCGGGCGGGGGAGATAGGGGCAGGTTCGGGGGAAGAAGACTGGAGCGGAGCCGCGGCGGGGTGGCGGGGGTGAGCGGGGCCGTCGGGGTTGGACAGCGGCGGGCCCGAGGCGCGCTCCGGTAGGAGCCTTCTCCACGACCCAGGAGCCCGGCGCTGCCATCGAGATGGGCCCTCCGCGGCACTCCCAGCCCGGCGAAATGGAAGCGGGAGGTGCGGGCGGCGGGCGGCGGCTGCAGGTAAAGAGGCACACCGCTTGTCCTGGGGCTCCCCAGAACGCCGTCCTCCTTCCTACCCGCCAAGACAAAGTCTCAGACACCCGAAGTGTCTCTGGAAACCTGTGTTCCGCGATTTCAGCGGTGGGCTTCGGGGTGGGGGTGGGGTTGCGTGCGAATTGGGAAGATCGGTAGAGCTTGGCTCCTGAGGGAAAAGTGGGGGTCGGTTTTAGAGAAAGTGGCGAAGGTCTCTGGTCCCTCTGGCTCAGTAGGGGGTCTGTGAGAGAAAGGGGAGGAAATCCGGTAAATGGAGGCCTGTGCAGAAAACCATTCGAGAGTTCCTTTAGACTAGGTCTTGAAGATGTAAGCTCTCTGATTTCTTAGAACAGGGCATGTCCCCTCGGGTGCCTCCTATGACATATCGATGACAGTTGTGTTCACCTTGGTGTGAGCTTCAGTCTTTCAAAGGAACATGTCATTTTCTCTAAAACAACTTACAGATACATATGTATTGTGTTAGTACCCATCATATGGCTGTTGTACAGGGTTCAGTGTTGATTTTTTAGAGTGGTAATCTGTAAGTATTTACGGAGTGTCGTAGTATACCCCAATACCACACGAACGATTTTACTATTACTTTAGTCCATGTCCCTTAAAAACTTACAGAATTTAGACTATTTGTGCACTGTATGTTGATCATAGGTGATTGTTCTAGGTGAATGAAGCTGCATTTGCTTTTTAAGGGAAAGTATAGGTACTGGAGATGCTTTATTTTCTCATTATTGATTCTAATGTGAGAATTTAGTAATAACCATATGAATGTATGCACTGCAGGTGGAAATGAGTTCTCAGCAGTTTCCTCGGTTAGGAACCCCTTCCACTGGGCTAAGCCAGGCTCCTTCACAGATTGCAAACAGTGGTTCTGCAGGATTGATAAACCCAGCTGCCACAGGTGAGATATGTAACATTCTTCTATACCGCTTCTTGCTTTAAGAATATTGCCAGTTTTTTCATTTAAAAATTAGCAAATTCCTTGTGGGATTTTAGTAAATTCTGGGTTTTTTAATTTGAAGAAAGGGTATATTACAATTCTAATTTAAACAAGGTTTTTTGAGGGTGCCTGGGTGGCTCAGTTGGTTAAGCGTCTGACTTGATTTCAGCTCAAGTCATGATGTCAGGGTTGTGAGATCGAGCCCCACGTCAGGCTCTGCACAGGGCATGGAGTCTGCTTAAAAGTCTCTCTCCCTTTCCTTCTGCTCCTCCCCCCTTTATAAATAAATAAACAAGGTTTTTTAAAAATTTCCTTTTTTAATCTTTTCACATATACTAGAGTATATGTGTAACTTAATAGCAAAGCATGGCTATGAGAACTATATTTTAAATACATTAATGTGTTCTCCTTGTTCTCCTTTATGGCCTGGAGGTGTAATAGTGCCATGAGGGAGTCCAAATGGGTATAAGACATAGTTCTTGCCTTTTAGGAGCCTATAAGCTAGGAAACAAGGTTTAAAAAAAAATACAGTTGACCCTTAAAACAGGGGTTTGAACTGTACAGGTCCATCACTTGTGAATTTTTTCTGATGAACATAGTACAGTACTGTGAATGTACTTTGTGTTCCTTATGATTTTCTTAACATTTTCTCTGTAGCTTATTTTATTGTAAGAATATAATATATAATATATATGTCATACAAAATACATATTAATCGATTTTTACTGGCAAGGTTTCCATTCAATAGTAGGTTATTAGTAGTTAAGCTTTTAGGGAGTCAAAAATTATATGCAGATTTTCGACTGCAGGTGTGGTCATCACCTCTAACCCTGCATTGTTCAAGGGTCAGCTGAATTTATACACATATATGCACTTAGTTTTTAGTGGTATGCCCTTCGAGTGCTGTAGATCAGTGGTCCCTGTCAGCAGGGATGGTTTTGCAGTCCAGAGAATATTTTGGCAATGTCTGGATACATTTTGGTTGTCACAACTAGGGGGTGCTGTTGGCATCTGATACTTAAAGGCCAGGGATGCTGCTAAACATCCAAAATGAGCAGGACAGCCCTCCACAACAAAGTATCCGGTCTAGTCATCAGTGCTAAAGTTGAGGTACACCTTCAGGTAGTCTTTTTCTCTACATATATTCAAGTAAAAAGATGATATTGCAAAGTAAAGTATTCCTTTTTCTATTCCTTTTTCTTCACCACCTGCTTCCTAAGTTCCTTATCATGGTAAATGGTACCACTATCTCCTCCTTGCTCAAACCAGAACACAGGCAGCATCTTTAATTGCTCTCTCTGGCTCTTTTATGTGACTTATGGACCTTTGTCTGATATTTCAGCCTCTTTATCCCTTTGCTTCCCTCCTCCAACTTAGTTTTTGTTACAAATTTATCTTAGTTCTCTTTAGACTTGGAGTAATTTTAAGCTACTTCTTGTCTCCTCCTTAATAGTAATTCATTTTCTAAATGAACAAAAAGTTCCCAATATTTTTGACCTTGAGTCTTTATACATTCTGTTCCATTTGCCACAATCTTTTTTCTTTTCACACTCACTTATCTGGTTAACTCCTGTCCTCCCTTAAGGTTTCATCTCAGATGTCACTTTCTCTAGGAGGTCTTTGCCAACTAGATCATAGGAGTCAGGGGTAGGACCTCCTAGAATGAAGGCTGGAACCATGTCTTGGAATCTGGAACCTTGTGTACCTTTGTATGTGCTATACTGGCTACATTGTAGGGCACAAAGTAGTGGTCAACAAGTCCTTATAGAGCTACTTAATGTTCTTTGCTTCTTAACAAATATTTTTGACAAATTGTCTTTGGTGTAAATTCATAGGATAATTTAAAGAAATATAGCTTCAAGAGAATATTTTTGTATGTTTATTTACAAAGAATTACAGTGCTTATTAAAAACGGTGTCGGGACACCTGGGTGGCTCAGTCGGTTAAGCATCTGCCTTCAGCTCAGGTCATGATCCCAGTGTCCTGGGATTGAGCCCCAAGTGGGGCTCCCTGCTCCACTGGGAGCCTGCTTCTCCCTCTTCCTCTGCCTGCTGCTCCCCCTACTTGTGCTCACTACCCCCTCTCTGTCAAATATATAAAATCTTTAAAAAAAAAAAAAGCAGAACGAAAAAAGGTGTCAATTAGCAATAATTGATCTCAGACTTTGTTGAGAAGGAAATCATTGACTTAGACCAAAATTGTCTACAGTTTTACTGAATAGTATGTATTTTTTTTCCTTCAGTGACTCTGAGAAAATAAAAGTTTTTCCATAAGGAGTTAAATATTTCTCTATATTTCCTATTGCTTTTATTAGAAGAACTAATTTGGGATCCTAAGCATATCAGGATTTCAAATACATGTTCAAAGGTCAAAAGTATGGATTACAACAAGTTTCCTTAACTATTCTTTCAAGATTCTTTTGGTTCTAAATGATTCTAAAAAGAGCTTAATAGGGAATAGTGAGTACATTATATCATAATGCAATTGTCAAAAATCACAATCTTCCTGAACAAATAGGTTTGGGGGAAAGTTATAAAATTGTCCGTTTCCCTTAAAATTTAATCAGGAAAATCTGGACAAACAGGGAAGGTTCGGGCGCCTGGGTGGCTCAGTGGGTTAAAGCCTCTGCTTTCGGCTCAGGTCATGATCTCAGCGGCTGGCTTGGGATCGAGGCCCGCATCGGGCTCTCTGCTCAGCAGGGAGCCTGCTTCCTCCTCTCGCTGTCTCTCTGCCTGCCTCTCTGCCTACTTGTAATCTCTGTGTCAAATAAATAAATAAAATCTTTAAAAAAAAAAAAAACAGGGAAGGTTCACAACATGATCATATATAAAGATCATATATTTAAAAAGTCGTTGGAGCCAGTAAGTAAAATTAGTAAAAGCTGCAGGACAAAGGTTCAATGTATAAAAACCAATTATTTTTAGTACTGGCAATGAACAATGAAATTTTTTAAGTGTCATTTGCAATAGCATCAAAAAAAAACCCCACAAAACACTTAAGGATAAATTAACAAAATGTGTTTAAGACTTGGGGTTAGAAACCTATGAAAAACATGACTGAGAACAATTAAAAACCTAGATAAATGATCATTCACGCTCATCTATTGAAACACTTAATATTTTTAAGATAATAATTCTAGCCAAAGGGATCTGTAGATTAAAAAAAAATTCTAATCAAAATCCTATTACGTCCTTTTGTAAAAATTGTCAGCCCGAATCTATATTTATGTGGAAACCAAAGGACCTACAATAGCCAAAGCAATTTTGACCCCTAAAAAAAAAAGTTGGCAGACTCTACTACCTTACATCAAGACTTGCTATAAAGCTGCACTAATCAAGACAGTGTGATACTGGCATAAAGATAGAAATATAGATCACTGAAAGTGGAGGATCCAGAAACAGACCGACACATAATGGTCAATTGATTTTTGACAAATGTACATAGATAATTCAATAGGGAAATCATAGTCTTTCAACAGAATAGTGCTGGAACACCAGAATATTCATATGGAAAAAATGAACCTTGACCTTTACTTTTGCCATACACAAAAATTAACTCACAATGTATCATTATGGATCTAATGTAAAACTTAATATTTCTAAAAGAAAACATGGAAACTGCTTACGACCTTGGGGTGAGCAAAAATTGTTTAAAACACTAATTACAGAAGCAATTGGTTTATTTTACTTTATCAAAATTGAAAATGTCTACTCTTCAAAAGACTACTAACAATAAGGCAAGCTACAAATTGAGAAGAGGGTTGCAATAAATATATCTGCAAAGGACTTATATCCTGAATATATAACAAACCCTTGTAACTTAATAGCTTTTGCTATATGAGCCTGATTTTTTTTTAAGATTTTATTTATTAGAGCATGAGTACAAGTTGGGGAAGGCAGAGAGAGAAGCAGACTCCCTGCTGAGCAGGGAGCCAGATGCAGGGCTTGATCCCAGGACCCTGGGATCACGACATGAGCCGAAGGCAAACGCTTAACCAACTGAGCCACACAGGTGCCCCAGCCTGACTTTTTTTTAAATGGATAAAATATTTGAATAGACACATCACCAAAGATGCTATGTGAATGTCCAATAAGCACATAAGAGATACTCAGTAGTAATAATCCTCAGGGCAATGCAAATTAAAACTAAAACAAATAGTACACATCCACTAGAATGACTAAAATTAAAAGACCAGCAATACCAAGGTTGATGTGTTTGTGGGGCAAATAGAAGTCATACATAGTGGGAATGCAAAATAGTCTAGCCACTTTGGAAAACGGTTTGGTGGTATCTTATAAAGTTAAATATAAACTTACCATACAACCTAGCAGTCCCATTCCTAGGTATTTACCCAAGGTAAATGAAAATGTATGTCCAAAGACACATACTTCAGTGTTCGTAGAAGCAGTATTCATAGTAGCCAAAAACTGGAAACAACCCAGAATTTATTAGCTGATGACTGGATAAAGTTTGGTTTATATGTACAGTGGAATACTACTCAACATTAAAAAGGAATAAACAGCTGGTACGTAGAACAACATAAATGGACCTCAAAAACGTGTACACTCGGGGGTTAGGGTCACTTACCCTCTGTGCAGTCAGGAATTTGAGTATAACTTTGACTATGCAAAAACTTAACTACTAATAGCCCACTGTTGAATGGAAGCCTTACTGATAACATAAGCAATCAATACATATTTATATTTTATATGTATTATATACTGTATTTTTATAATAAAGTTAAAGAAAAGAAAATTTATTAAGAAAAGCATAAGAAAGAGAAAATCAGGGCGCCTGGGTGGCTCAGTGGGTTAAAGCCTCTGCTTTCGGCTCAGGTCATGATCTCAGGGTCCTGGGATCGAGGCCCACATCGGGCTCTCTGCTCAGCAGGGAGCCTGGTTCCCCCTCTCTCTCTGCCTGCCTCTCTGCCTCCTTGTGATCTCTCTCCCTCTGTGAAATAAATAAATAAAATCTTTAAAAAAAAAAAAAAGAGAAAATCATTTACAGCACTGTACTTTATTTTAAAAAAATCCACATGGGATGCCTGGGTGGCTCACTCACTTAAGCGTCTGCCTTCAGCTCAGGTCATGATCTTGGGGTCCTAGGATCAAGCTCCACATCAGGTTCCTGCTTAGCAAGGAGTCTGCTTCTCCCTCTTCCTCTGTCCTCTAACCCCGCTCATGCTTTCTCTCCCAAATAAATAATTAAAATCTTAAAAAAAAAAATCCACATGTAAGTGAAGCCATGCAATTCAAACCCATGTTGTTCAAGGGTCAACTGTACTAAGGGAAGGAAGCAGACACAGAGGACCATATATTGTATTGGTGTGCCTGGGTGGCTCAGTTTGTTGAACATTCAGCTGTTGGTTTCAGCTTAGGTCGTGGTCTCAGGGTCTTGGGATTAAGCCCCGCCTTGGGCTCTTTAGGGAGTCTACTTGGTATTCTCTCCCTCTGCCTTCTCTCCCTACCCCAACGCACTGACACATGTGCTCTTTCTCTCAAATAAATAAATCTTAAAAAAAAAAAAACACATATCGTATGATTTTGTTTGCAAGAAATTCCAGAAAACACAAAGCTATAGTGTTAGAAAGCAGATCAGTGATTTCTAAGGGATGGAAGGGTGGGAGGAAGGGAATAGCCTACAAAGGGGCATGAATGAACCAGTAAGAATAATGGAAACTGTTTTGTATGGCGATTGTATTGTGGTTATAGTACTGTATACTTTTTTTTTTTAGAGGGTGAGGTAGAGGGAGGGAACGTTAGGCAGGCTCCACACCCATTGTGGAGCCTGACACAGGAATCTGTCTCACAACCCGTAGATCATGACCTGAGCTGAAATCAAGAGTCATATGGTTAACTGAGCCTCCCAGGATCCCTGTAGTATTGTCTGCTTTTGTAAAATTTCATCTAATTTTACATAAAGAATTAGGCTTTTTATTGTATCTCAGTAAAGCTGATTGACTAATAAATGGACAAAAGATAGACACACTTCACAAAGGAAAATGTATATGAATGGCCTGTGGTCACATAAAAGATTTTCAACATCACTAGTCATGGAAATTCTAATTAAAGCCACAACGAGAGACCCACTGTACACCCACTACAGTATGTGTGTATCAAGAATTGGGATGATGAGGGCCTGCCAGAACTCTTAATACACTGGCTGACAGGAACATAATGTGGATACAACCACTTTAGAAGGTATTCCAGCAGTCTCATAAAGTTAAACATTTCCTTACCATTTGACCCAGCCGTTCTGCTCCTAGGTTGTTGGTAAGAATGTAAACTCTTGTTGAACTCTCCACTCTTAGAATAGCCATTTTATTGTATGTAAACTGTACATCAATAAAGTGGTTTCATTTTTTTTTTATTTCAAGTCTTTAAAAAAACTAGTTAACATATCAGGAATAATCATTTCAGGTGTACAGTTTAGTGACTCATTACTTAAATGTAACAGCTAGTGCTCATCACAGGTACCCTCCTTAATACCTATCACCCATAAAGTGGTTTTAAAAATCAAAATTTTAAAAAAATCTGAATGACCAGAGAGAAAAATCAATATATAACGAAATGTAAAATATACATCAGTCTTTTCACCTAGCACATGTTATTTTCAAAAAATTTTTTCCTGAGGAAATCACTGAACAAGGACTCCAAAGTACATAAGGATTTTTATCCGAATTGTTGATAATAGCAAAAAATTTGGAAATAACCTAAAAGCCCACCAGTGATATAATGGTTAAAAAAAGCTATAGTTGGGGTGCCCAGGTGGCTTAGTTGGTTAAGCATCTGTCTCTTGATCTCAGCTCAGCTCTTGATCTGTGGGTCATAAGTTCAAGCCCTGTGCTGGGCTCCATGCTAGACTTGGGGGCTACTTAAAAAAAAAAAAAAAAAGGCAGCAGCAGCTATACTGTATCTATGCAATGGTATTTCATTTAGCATTTTTTTAAATGATGTAGTATATATTCACTACTACTCAGCCATTTCACTTCTGGGTATATATCCAGTAGAAATGGTAAATAGTTCACCAAAAGACATGTGTGGGAACATTACTAGCACTACTATTTATAATAGCAAAAAACTGAAAACTATCTAAATGCCTATTAACAGTAAAATGGATAATTTGTAGTTGATTCCCACAGTGACCTACTATACTGACAGTGAAAGATCTGCAGCAACATGCAATGACATTCATGGATCTCATACTTGTAAGAGAAAAAAGCAAGATACAACAGAGTACATTTGCTATGAGTCTATTTATATAAAGTTCAAAAATAGATAACAGTAGTCTGTGGTGTTTGGGGTTAGGATAGTGAGTATCCTTGGAAGGGATAGTAAGGAATCCAGCTGAATAGAGGGCTTCTGGGGGATGTTTTGCATCTTGAGCTGGGTGCTGGTTACTCAGGTATATTCCATTTGTGTAAGTTTACTGAGCTGTACAATTAACATTTGTGCACTTTATGAAGGTTATAGTTCATTGAAAAAGTTACATAAACAAAGACCCAGCAGTCTCATAAAGTTAATTAAAAGAGGTGAGAAATTAAAGAGGTAAGAAATGTCTTAAGGTTTTACCAACATATTAACTCTTGGTGCTTTTGGGGAATAGACTTTGGGAGCATCTTTATTTTCTTGATAGTTTTACAGATACTTAAAATTTTTTATGTAAGTATAATCTCTGTTTTCAGAAAAATGTTAATATTATTTTGAGAAAATGATAGTATGAGATAATATTTTTACAAACTCTGTTTTATGAGATAAGGTCCTTGATTTTTTAAGTTAATTTTTAAATAGGTTACATGTTTTCATAGTCCAAATTCCAAAAGAAAGTATACAGTGAAAGTATTTCTCTTATCCCTGTTCTCTCAGAATCCACTCTTTCCAGTCAAGAAATCAGGATGCTTTGGGAATTATGTTTCTACATAAGAAATTAAATACATAAACGTTTGCATATATTTCATTACTTTTTACTGTTCTGTACCTTGCTTTTTTCATCTATGTATTCTTAGATATTTTGGCATAATGCTCACTATCAGTTTTTTCATGAGAGTACCTAAAAAGCTTCCTTGTTTTATTCTTATAGTTGCATGGTAGTCTGTTGTGGGAGTATACCATAATTTATATAGTGAGTTCCCTGTTGATATGTAGATTTTTTTAAACTTTAAAAAATTATAATAAGAATCCAGATACAGTAATATCAACAAAAACTTTTGAGCATGGCAAGAGAGGTGAAAGGAAGTAAAAGAGCACTAGTCTCCATCTTTTACATAAGAGAGAATCAGTAAATTTGGAGTCATCCATAATACTGATAATTAAAGAAATATAACATGTTTTTTCAAATAAAAACCCTACTAGAATTAGAAATAAGATGTAGATATACAAATTTCTGTATAAAGTTTCAAAAACACATATCTTTCAGAAAACTTTTATCAGTCATTAGCCCTTGGTACGGTACTACTACTTAACAGAAGTATAATAATCATATGATTCTACCAATAATGGGCAATTACTGTGGATTTGACTTCTTTCTTTTAACATTTCCTTTTTATTTTATTTTTTTTATTAACATATAATGTATTATTTGCCCCAGGGGTACAGGTCTGTGAATCATCAGGCTTACACATTTCACAGCACTCACCGTAGCACACAATGTCCATAACCCAGCCACCCTATCCCTACCCTCCCCACCCCACCCCCCAGCAACCAGATACGTAGATTTTAAAACTTCTTTACTGGAATAAAAATGGTGAAACAAATAATCTTGTACACATCATTTTACACATATGCCATGTATCTATAGGATACATTCCTATAAGTGGAATTGTTGAGTTTGAAAGGCTTTGTGCATTGTAATAATGATGAAGATTTCCATGTTTACTTTGTAGGAAATTTGTTTTGAAAACTTATATGCTCTTGGACTTAAGAATTGTATTTAGGGGGGCGCCTGGGTGGCTCAGTGGGTTAAAGCCTCTGCTTTCGGCTCAGGTCATGATCTCAGGGTCCTGGGATCGAGGCCCGCATCAGGCTCCCTGCTCGGCGGGGAGCCTGCTTCCCCGTCTCTCTGCCTGCTTCTCTGCCTCCTTGTGATCTCTCTCCTTCTGTGAAATAAATAAATAAATAAAATCTTTAAAAAAAAAAAAAAAAGAATTGTATTTAGGGGCACCTAGGTGACTCAGTTAGTCAGCTGTCTGACTTTGGTTCGGGGTCCTAGGGTCAAGCTCCCCATATCAGGCTCCACTCTCTGGGGAATATGCTCCTTCTTTTCCCTATGCCCCTCCCCCAGTCGTGCATGTGCCTGCATGCGCTCTTTTTCTTGCTCTCACAAGTAAATAAATAAAATCTTGAAAAAAAGTTGTATTTAAATTATCATTTTGGGCGCCTGGGTGGCTCAGTGGGTTAAAGCCTCTGCTTTTGGCTCAGGTCATGATCTCAGGGTCCTGGGATCAAGGCCGGCATCGGGCTCTCCGCTCAGCGGGGAGCCTGCTTCCCCCTCTCTCTCTCTGCCTGCCTCTCTGCCTCCTTGTGATCTCTCTCCCTCTGTGAAATAAATAAATAAAATCTTTAAAAAAAAAAAAAAGCTTTCCCTTAAAAAAAAATAAATAAAATAAATTATCATTTTAATGTTAATGTTTTTATAACTTTCTAAATAAATATCTTAAAGCATCATCTAGTTTTGCTCTTCTGAGTTCATTTTTTTTTAAGGATTATTTATTTGAGAGAGAGAGAGCACAAGCAGGGAGGAGCAGAGGGGGAGGGAGAAGCAGGCTTCCCTCTGAGCAGGGACCACAACATGGGGCTTGATTCCAGGACCCCAACATCATGACCTGAGCTGAAGGCAGACCCGTAACTGACTGAGCCACCCAGGCGCCCCTTGAGTTCCTTTTAGATAGTTATCAGGCCCTTTGTTCATAGGAGTGGAAAAGCCACAATATCCAAAGTAAGTCCTGTGTTCATAGGTGTGGCTCTTGGGTTTGGTATCTGTTAGGGAGAACTTAATCCCCATATTCTCCTTAAGAAAATCTCCCAAGGAAATCGTCACTTTATCAACCCTGAAACTTAGTTGCAAGTGCCAGTCTTGTATGTGCTATGCCATTCATTAATACTAATTAATATTGGAAGCATATGACATGCTCTCTCTCTCCCTTAATGTCCTTAGTAGTCAACGATGAATCTAGTCGAGAGGCTGAAGTCACTGCCAGGGAGCACATGGGTTCCAGCAGCTCCCTACAGTCCCGAGAAGAGAAGCAAGAGCCTGTTGTGGTAAGGCCCTATCCACAGGTGCAGATGTTGTCTACACACCATGCTGTTGCATCGGGCACACCCGTCACAGTGACAGCCCCACCAGCACATCTGACGCCAGCAGTGCCACTCTCCTTTTCGGAGGGACTTATGAAGGTAATGGAGAGGTTTAAAATTTCACATTAAACCACAGCTAAAGACTGACTAATCTTCCTGACAGTTTTCACAAAGTCTTAGGCTGTACCCAGGATCTTAGTGTTTTCTTTTTGACCCATCAGTTCAGCTCTTCTGTGTCACTTAGAGCTGTGCTATTCTGCAGTGCCTAGTCTTGTGCCGCTGGGCAGTTGGCATCACAGGATCTTTTCTAGTATCTATTTTGCCATTGATTTTATTCAAGTTATGGGCATGCTAACTCAGATTTTATCTTGGAGTGGCACTCTTCTCCCAATTTTTGTTGTAAAGCTTGCTAATTCGGGGGTATCTGAGAATATTGCCTTGTATTTTACCTCATGGCTATGTTTCAGTTACTGGGAGTTTTGTTTACTTCCGCCCAAACTTGGGATGCAGCATTGTATAGAAGAAAGAGTGTGGGCTGTGAGCCTTGCAGATCTGGGCCTCAGTCCCAGTTCCAGTTTTTATTCTCTGCATGGCTTTGAGCAGGTGACATAGCCTTGCTTTGTATGTTTCCTCATCTGTAAAATGGAAATGCTGGTACTTCAGTGGAAAAGCTGTGATGCTAAGAGATAAAATATATAAGGCTTCTGGATCTTTCCTGGCACTCTCCAGGTTTGATTTGTGTACTTTTAACTATAGAATGAAATGCATCACTCGTAAAAAGCTACTGATATGTTTCGTATGGTTTTCTGTTTGCAGCCGCCCCCGAAGCCCACCATGCCTAGCCGTCCCATTGCTCCTGCTCCACCTTCTACCTTGTCACTTCCCCCCAAGGTTCCAGGGCAGGTTACCGTTACCATGGAGAGTAGCATCCCTCAAGCTTCAGCCATTCCTGTGGCAACAATCAGTGGACAACAGGTTTTTTTTCCTCTTAATTTGCTGATTTTCAAACTGAGATGCCAAACTGTTGATCATTATTTATTGAATGCCAGCAGTACATTAGGCACTGTACTAAATAAAAAATTAAGTGGTCACTGATATCTGGAAGGGGAAGATAGTAGGTTTGAGAGAGAAGGATATCTACCAGAAGTAAAACCAATACACACAGTGGTGTTTGTCATTAGGCCAGCATGTATCAAGCATCTGCTGTGTGTGAGGCACCACTCTCAGTGTGAGATACAAATCTAGATAAGACAATCTGTATCCTTGAAGTGCTCACAGTCCAGTTGTACGGGATTGAGAATAGCTTCATGACAGTGGTACATTTCTAGGATTTTCTCTCAGGAGAACGAATATGTATCTCTTGAGCACCTAGCAGGTTCCCTCAAGCAGCTCACCAGTTGTGAACACTTATTTCATAGTCTCATGTTTTAACTTAAATTTTTTCCTGAAATTCTACGCCTATTCCATAACATCTATGTGATTCATTTAAATATTTTGAATTACTGAGTGAAAAGATCTGAATCTAAAACTTTTCCCTTCGAGTTTTCAAGAAAAAATTGGTATTCCAAGAAGATACGCTATGTTTTCTTCCTTCTGTCATACTGCTGAGTAATCCCAGAAGTACTGGAACCCCCACCTGGGAAACACTGGCGTCAGGGCTGGGAGCACGTGAGGAAGGGACATCTAAGTGGGGAGCTAAAGAACTCATAGGGGTACTTGCTGGATGCTAACTGACATTTACTTAGAAGTCCTGCATTGTGTAAAGGATGGATGAATGTAGTGGCATGTAAAGAAAATAGAATAGGAAAAGATAAGCTTTTGGTCAAGGCAAAGAAAATAAGTATGAAAAACTAATATTGAAGATGAGACTGTCCCAAGTGGACAGTTAAATGTCTATTAGACAGTCTCTTTTAGAAACCTAGCACATAGCTAGGCTTGAGGCATTGAAGGGTCCTCACAGTCACTAGATGCCTGCTGGCACAGGTCATCATGCAATATGTTGTATTTTTAAAAAGCTAAATATCCTTTCCCTTGGGATGCTCACTGTCTAAAAGGAACACCCTGACCCACATTTGGAGGCAGCTGACCTCCTAGAAGCAATGGCTAAGCATCAGTGACTAAAACCAAGCATATCAAAATAATATCACATTCTGTTTCTTCCAGGGACATCCCAGTAACCTGCATCATATCATGACCACAAATGTACAGATGTCTATTATCCGCAGCAATGCTCCTGGACCCCCTCTTCACATCGGAGCTTCTCATTTACCTCGAGGTAAAAACTGCACATTTTGTTCAAATTCTCAAAATGCTGTGGCAAATAGATACCTGTTAAGAGATTTCAGTTACTGTTAACAAAAAATACATCTAGAATCATCTTACGTAAGTTACAGGACAAAAGAAACTTAGCAGTACACATTTTGAGCACGATCTAGTGTATGTGAATTATAGTTGCATTTCAATAAGCGTGTGTATGCTTGCGTGTATAAACTTAAAAGATTTCAAATTTCTAGTGTGGTCTAAACATAGTCCTTTATAGTGAGGAACTCCTTAAAGCTGTACATAGTCCAGGGCGCCTGGGTGGCTCAGTGGGTTAAAGCCTCTGCCTTTGGCTCAGGTCATGATCTCAGGGTCCTGGGATCGAGGCCCACAGCGGGCTCCCTGCTCAGCGGGGAGCCTGCTTCCTCCTCTCTCTCTGCCTATTTGTGATCTGATCTCTCTCTCTCTGTGTCAAATAAATAAATAAAATCTTTAAAAAAAAAAAAAAGGTGTACATAGTCCAAAATGGTCTTTGTTGTTAATAAGTCAGAAATACAAATACTATTTTTAAAGTTTAGTGATAATGGTTATTCAAGTAACATAGTGATAAGATGAATTTATTCTTAACAATTAAGTTCTAATAGGTTGTCAGGTATTAAATTTAATGACTTTTCTCTACTTGATCAGAAATTAATGCCTTCTGTTGGTGAGTGTAAAATTTGTTGGCCAAATCAGGCTTTCAAGTACAAAGCCAGGTTTATTTGGTCGTAACATAATTCATTGGCTCTCAGAGTGAAGTTCATAGACTGCAAGGAGGTCTGTGTTAGGTCAAAACAACTTTCATGAAAATACAAAGATTTCATTGGCCTGTTGAACCACGTTAACGTCTGCATTGACGTTCGTTACAAAGGCAGTGGTGGTTCAAGTGAGCCCTTACTAGTGGTGACGCTGCTGGAACCTTGGCCTAAATGAAGGTGGTGGCACCACACTGTGCTATTTGTTGTGTGCTTCTCTTCTGTATACTTGTAGTTAAAAAAAACAACAGCCAGTCTCATTTAAGAATGTCCTGAAAAAGCAATACAGGTTATTAAATCTTACCAAGTCACAACCCTTGAGAGCACATTTTCTGAATTTTCTGTGAGAGGAAAGGGAAGTATACATACAGCACCTCTGCTAAATTACTGATATACTGACATACCGAGGTTTAGAAAACTATATAATTGTTTTCTAGGGCATATAATTGGAACTGTGTAAATTGTGAGCCCATAAGCCATACTAATGAAAACATTTTTTTTTTAGGTGCAGCTGCTGCTGCTGTGATGTCCAGTTCTAAAGTAACTACGGTCCTGAGACCGACTTCCCAGTTGCCAAATGCTGCTACGGCTCAGCCAGCAGTACAGCACATCATTCACCAACCAATCCAGGCACGTCAGGTTGTGGGTAGTCAGCTAGCAAATATTAGGTGCCTACTCTGAGTTCTCGACTCTGCTAGAGCCTGGGAGAGTCCTTTGACTTCGAGTGACTTTGGCTCTAGTTGCCAAGAGGTCAGGAAGTTTGAGTTATACACACTGTGATGTGATCAGCCATCGGGATTTAGAGGAGCCGTGTAAGGAAAGCTTTCGCTGGGTTGGGTGTGGTAACAGGGATTCAGAGAACTGGAGAGGCAGTGAAAGGGAACAATACCGTGAATGGTCCTGAGGAAGATGGTGTTGGTTATGTACAGTGTTTAGTAGAGGCAAGCCAGTACTGAGGTTTTCACCCAGATCAGGATTTATGAGCCCCTACATATTTTGTGCATGTTATTATGCACGTGTGTATGCTTTTCAAGGAAGACTGTGCCTTTCAACTTTTTTTCAAGGAAATCTGTGGGCTCAGTACTATCATGAGGTGACACTGTGATGTCTCTAAATTCAGAGCTCTAAGATACAGAGTATAAATCTGATTTTGTACACAACAGAGAGCCACTAAGTTGTTTGAACACAGTAATGTATGGTCAAAGAACTATCCTTGAAAGATTAATGGAGCTGAATCACAGACAGGAGATGAAAATTCAGATATTTTGGGGGGCCAGACTGGTAATGTATGTGGAACCAGCAGGGTTTAAGATAGTAAGGAAGGGTGCTGAGTAGGACACAGGGTAGTACATGTCCAGCCTAGAGTTTTCAGTTTAAAAGAAAATAAGGGATCTTGCTGGCTAATAAAACACATTTGGAAACTCATTAGGCCCCTGGAATGTAAATGGTATACAGAAAGGATTGGTGAAAGAACCAGAACAAGGAGTTCACTAAAGATAGTGTGACGACCCTACCTGTGAGACAACAAGCTGTAGCAACAGGGACAACAGGTAAAAAGTCTGGAAGTGAGAGGCAGATCCAGAATGGGCAACATTTATGAATTTGTGTGTATCAGGGTTCAGAAAGGGACTCCTCAGGAGAGCTCAGATGATTGAAAGAATGATGGACAAGCAGGTGAAGCCCAGGGTGGAACTTGTTTGGTGAAGATTTTACACCCAGATGTAGTATAGGGGAAGGTACAGGAAGTACATCCATGTGAAAACAGCCAGAGAGCATTTAGGGCACCCTGAATGTTCTGCAGCCAAGTGCTGTTTTAATGTGTTTGCTAGCTTAGAGGGCCTGAGAACCAGCAGTTCCATCAGACGGCCAAGATCCCCCTGTGGAAAGCACTTGGTTGTGTGGTGGTGTAAAATGTCTAAACCAAAACAACAAATTTGTGGGCACTCTAGATCTGAATGGGTGGATCCCAACTCATTTTAATAGGACAAAACGTTGCATCCAGTCCTACTTGGAAGGGAGGAAATTTATATAGTCCATCCAGCCAAAATAGGATATGTTTTGGTAATTCTGTCTCTTGGGTGTTAAGATTACCTATCTGAAAAGAGAATTCCTTAATCATAGTGGTGAGAATTTGCTTTCATTTGGACACAAACATGCTTGTTTGAAGGCCCAACTTTCAAATTATACTTTCAGTGTTTGGCTTACTGGATTTTATTTTGCTTCTTATTTTAAATGAAATATTTTTTCTCTTCTCTTGGTAGTCTCGTCCACCTGTGACCACCTCTAATACCATCCCTCCTGCTGTGGTAGCAACTGTCTCAGCCACCAGAGCTCAGTCTCCAGTCATTACTACAACTGCAGCGCATGCTACTGATTCAGCACTTAGGTATATTTGGGGGTTTGGAGTTCAGGCCCTCATCCTTTCCCTTTTTCCTTTCCTTTCTGTCCTTTCATTTAACTTAATAAATACTTAATGCTGGAGATAAAGCAGTGGGCAACCAGAAATTCCTGTCCTCATAGAGTTTCTATTTTTAAGGGTTGGAGACATACAAATCAAAAAGTTTTTTTAGGGCGCCTGGGTGGCTCAGTGGGTTAAAGCCTCTGCTTTCGGCTCAGGTCATGATCTCAGAGTCCTGGGATCGAGGCCCACATCGGGCTCCCTGCTCGGCAGGGAGCCTGCTTCCTCCTCTCTCTCTCTGCCTGTCTCTCTGCCTCCTTGTGATCTCTCTCCCTCTGTGAAATAAATAAATAAAATCTTTTAAAAAAAAAAAGTTTTTTTAGATGGTCAAAAGTGCTTTGGGGGAAAATTAGGGTAATATTTGGAGTGGCAGGGTAGGCAGTACATGCTATTTCTTGTAAGGTGATCTGGGTGATTAAGAATGGATTGGAGCAGAAAATTGAAAGATCTAATGAAGTGAGCCGTGTGGCTGTGTGGGATAAGAGCATTTTCCACAGTGGGGAAAAATAAGTGTCAAGGCCCTGAGACAGGAGTGTGTTTGCCATAGATAAGGAGAAGCAAGAGGCTAATGGCAGTAGAGTGGCAAGAGATTATTTTAGGAGGTAACAGGGTCTCCAAATTAGGGCCTTAGGAAGCCCTCTATAGATTTTGACTTTGCCTGGGGTACAGTGGGAAGCCTTAGCAGAGTTTTGAGCAGAGCATTGTCATGATCTGAAGCCTGGCTGCTATGGAGAGGCAAAGTTGGCAACGGAGAGATGGTTTAGAAAGATATGCAGGAATTGAGAAGAGGTCATTGCTGGAGGTGGAAAGACATGGCTAGATTCAGAACAGAGTTTTGAAATTGGTTGAGGATTTCAGAGGAATGACATAGGGGCAATGAGAAAACAAGAACAGTCAGGATTCTGGCCCTGCTAGTTGGCCTGTGTAGCTAGAAAGGTGGAGTTGCTGTAACTTGAGATGAGGAACAATGGGAGGAGTAGGTTTGGGGGAGGAATTCCAGACTACTTTTGGGCATTAGAAGGTTGTGCTGACTTGTGAGCACCCAAGTGGAGATGTTGGCATTGGTTAATAGAGGAGTTTGGAATCCAGGGAAGAGTTGAGAAGGAGATTATTTAGGAAGACTGTATAGATGGGGAAGAGGTTTATGAGAGAAAAAATGTCTCCCAGATGAGAGGGCTGGAGGGGGAAGCAGTGTTCTCGGGGGAGAACCCAGATTCATTAGGGCAGGGAGATAAAGGATATATTTAGAGAAGAGATTGAGGATGTAGGGGATTTTGCTAAATGGACTGTTAAGTTCAAAGGCTGCACTGGAAAGGTTGGGTATCTGAAAAAAGAGAGCCATACTATGGCTCTGTAGAGCCATACAGGGATAAAGTCTGGTTGGTGAAGGAATGATCTGTGACACTTCCTAGAAATGACCCAGTTGGGTGAAGACATGATGGTGTTTGTCTTTCTGGCCCAAGCCATATTGTGGTAAGGCTGTGAAAGGTGGGGGGAGGCAGGGGGATGTGAGTCTTGCCAGGAGGTCTTTCTTGATTGATGCATTTGGTTATGTCGTGCCTTGGGCAATATAAACAGGAAGTGAGGGTGCCTGGGTGGCTCAGTGGGTTAAAGCCTCTGCCTTCGGCTCAGGTCATGATCTCAGGGTCCCGGGATCGAGGCCTGCATCGGGCTCCCTGCTCAGCGGAGAGCCTGCTTCCTCCTCTCTCTCTGCCTGCCTCTCTGCCTGCTTGTGATCTGATCTCTCTTTCTGTGTCAAATAAATAAATAAAATCTTAAAAAAAAATAAACAGGAAGTGATTCACTGAACAGAAGAAGGGAGAAAGTAGGCATGGAGACTAAAGATGTCAGACTAGAGACCATCGGTAACTGTCAGTTGCCAGCTGGAGGCAGAGTGGTGAGGAAGAGAGAGTCTAGATGCATCCCTGGTTTCTTCCTTGTTTGACCAAGTAAATAAAAAGGAAACGGGAAGAAAGTGAATTTTAGAAAGAATGTTGCCTTTTGGGATACGGAGTTTATCCATGGAACAATCAATTGGCAGTTGTTGGAAGGTGATTGAAGAGATGTTGGTACCAGAGATAATGGGTTTGAAAGTCATCAGCCTGTGGGCTACCGTTAAAACTTTGAGATATTTGAGTCTCTCCAGGGGAATGAATAGAGTTAAGAAGAGGGCCTAGAACAGAACTCTGAAGAAAGTAACTTTTAAATCCGAAGTGTACCTAGGACTTATATTTAACTATTTGCTCTATCATTCACTAGCTGTGTGACCTTAGGCAAGTTTCTCAACTTTCCTGATCCTTAGTCTCCTCTTCAATAAAATGAGGACACTTCCTGGTAATTGAAAATATTGCCTGAGGTACAGAGACAAAACTGCCCAACATAAAATAGACTATGTATTGTTCATTTTAATTTTATATTACCTGTATATATTCTGGGGATATGAAGAAATTCAAAAGTTATAAATTGTGTAGACAGTGAAAATTAGTTTTTTTTTAAACCGTGTTATCAAAGTATCTCTTTTCTAGTGTGTTGAGTTTTTAATAAAAAGAGATGTTGAATTTTGTCAAGATGTATTTTCAGAATTGTAGCAGTCACTGTTCTAGGCACTAGAAATACACTAGTGAATTAAAAAGACAGAAACCCTTAATGACCAGATGATTTTTCTACTTAAATCTATAACAGTGATAAATTTCTAATATCTAGCCCCCTTTGAATTCTGGAGCCAGAAAGTTTAAACAAACTAATTTCCATTGGAGAAATAGAAAAAAAAATTCAAAGTAGTATCTTCCAAAAAGCACCAGGCCCACACTGTTTAATTGAATTTTACCAAACTCTCAAAGACCAGATAAACCAATGAAAATTAAATTGGTTCAAGGCATAGAAATGAAGGAAAGTTTAAAAAAAAAAAAAAAGTGCAGTTGTCTTACTCTTTGTGTTAAATAGAGTAATGCTGTCTGCCAGTTTTTTAATCCTTTCTTTTTGTTCATTGCTTGGTTGAATGAAATTTATTCTGTTACTTTCTTCAAGGAGGATTTACAGGACCAGTATTTTGCATTTTCATGTAATCAAAGTCGTTTAGCAGATATCATTATACTTAAGCAGTAGTTTAGGTGATACTTCTTTTGGTTTCTATATTCCTTCTGTGAGCATTTTATCACTATTTTTCCTCTGCCTTCTAGAACTGGATAATGTACAGAAGTCTGAGGCCAGCCTATTTTTTTTTCTAAACTCTTGAAAAAGGATCTTGATCTTTTTGCCTGATTGCCTAAGATTCTTTATCTTTGAATTTCAGTGACTTCCCTGGGATGCATTTTGTAGTGACCATTATGTATCGTTTTCTTCTGAAACATGGTGTACCTTTTAAATCTGTAGCGTGAAACTATTTACGAACAGTTTTCTTGAATTGTATCTTTATGTATTCATTCTGTTCCATTTTAGCAAGGGGGGAACCCAGTTATGTATTTGTTGCATCTTTTTTGTATGACTTCCTTATCTAAACTTTATTAACTTTTTCCCTTTTAATTCTGCTTAATTTTCTCAGTCTTCTGTTTCTTACTGAGTTTCCAGCATTGTCTGTCATGCTTGAGTTTTAGTTTTGCCTACATTCCTGACACAGCTGGATATTTTCTTCTGTTTCTCTCCTGAGTTATGCCTTTTTGTCTCCTTCTGTTGTCTTACCATTATGTCCAGTGAGCTCTTACATCTTTGCTTTGTGTTTTCATTTCATGGAAAGAGTTATTTCGTTACATTTCTTCATTCATGGTATAATTTTCACCTGCTTAGTGAAAGCATTTCTAGTGAACTTCACCTTTTTCTGTCCACCATTTTTCTTATAGCATCATGAAATAGATTTTGTGCTGGTTACTTTCTGAGTATTCATCATTGAATGGAGTTGAACATATTCTGCATCTGCTATTTGTAATTGGTTCTTGAAGGCTGGGCTGTGTACTGGATTAGGGGAAATCTTTCTAATGACTCAGGATACTCTGTTCATGTTTTTTTGGTTGTACTTCTCTCCTGCCAATGAAGACAGACTGCCCCAGATAGCAATTTCTCTTTTCCCTGGGTCTCACACACGCTGGGTTTGTTTGTTTGTTTGTTTAAAGTAAGCTCTGTGCCCAATGTGGGGCCTGAACTCATGACCCTGAGATTGAGAATCGCCTGCTTTATCTGCTGAGCCAGCCAGGCACCCCTCACCACATGCTCTTTTTCACATGGTGCTTATACGTATGTATGATTCCTAGTTCAGCCCTTTGTCATTGATTATTGGATATTGGAACCAGTCCGTGTCCAGGTCCTGCTTCACTGACAGCTCTTACCATTACAAACCAAAGATTTTGGTTTCCTGTGTCAGAGTGCACTTCTCACTTTGGAGAATTATACTTAACTGGATTTTGTCCTGTAACTTGTAGCTGCAGAGATCCTGTCTGTATTGGCTCCTGTGTCCCTGTTTGGGTGTCACTGCCCTTGGCAGTTCTCCTTTTCTGTGGTTTGAGGTTTCAGGTGTCTCTTAGTGTTGCCAAAGATGAAGACTGCATTCCTTTTTTGTTTTGTTACTGTTCTCTGAGAGGAAGAGAAAATCCCAAACCAGCGGTCTCTGCCTATGGTACTTCTTGTCCTCACTCTAAAGAAGTCAAACAAAGATTCAGTTCAGCACTAGAGGTTGGTCACAGGTTCACTCGTTGTAAATTAACCCCATATTTTCTGTGTTTGTCAAGTTTCTAATTTGGGTCTCTATCCCCAGAGCTGCCTTTGAGGCCATTAAAGAAAATCTCATCACTAGGAGAAAGAGTATATTGATTAAGAAAACATACGTGGGAGCAGTTTCTAGCTGACTGACCCTGCTTTTAATCTCTGATCTTTTTTGTGTAGGGAGGGAGTTACCACTATGGACTTAGGGGTGTTTTATTTACTCAGTGTATTTTAATGAAAATATCTTTTTCCCAGTTGACTCAAACTTGGCTAGTGAGAACCCCTTCAAAATGGCTTGAGTGTCATTTTGATAACCCCTCTTAGACTTTGAGTACTTTCTTCTTTTTGGTACATGATAAATGAGGCCCTTTTTTATTTTTCTGCCTCCCTAGTCTTGAAATCAGTCATTTCTCCAATGATTCTTGGTTCTCTTTAGTGGGGAATGGTAATTAGAACCCAAGGTCTGGGTGCTAAGGGTACACATTGCTCTTGGGGTCTTGTTGCTTTTAGGCTCTTTCCATGGACAGAGGTAATCAATATAGTAAACACAGTCATGTCTTCATACTGATATTTCCAAATGAAATTTAACATTGCAGGTTTTTTCTTTCTTCAGTTTAATTTGTACATCTATTCTCTTACACTGCAAACCTCGTGTCAAGACATTAATATTAACTACTTGGTTTTTGGTCCATAATGTTAAAAAAAAAAAGTTTCAAAGTAACAGTTCAGAGTCCCAAGTTCTTAAACCAACTCCTTATTTTCCATAGATTAAACTAACAATAAGACTGAGTGAAGTTTGGGGCGCCTGGGTGGCTCATTGAGCGTTCAGGTCATGATTCCAGGGTCCTAGGATCGAGCTCCACATCAGGTTCCCTGCTCAGCGGGAAGCCTGCTTCTCCCTCTCCCACTCCCCCTGCTTGTGTTCCCTCTCTCACTGTGTCTCTCTGTGTCAAAGAAATAAATAAAATCTTAAAAAAAAAAAAGTGAAGTTTAAGACTTCTTCCAGTTTTTTTATCTTCAAACTAGATCCCACTGATTAGAGTGGGAATGTATTCAAAGGTCACTTGAAGTGATCATTTTCTCTGTGGGATACCTAGTAACTTAGTTTACATTCATATATTTCCAGAATACAAATATACAAAAAGGTATACAATGAGGAGTATCACTGTCCTCTCTATCCCTCAGATATAGCATGTTGGGGTGTGCCTGGCTGGTTCAGTCGGTAAAGTGTCTGCCTTTGGCTCAGGTCATTATCCCAGGGTCCTGGAATCGAGCCCCATGTCAGGCTCCCTGGTCAACAGGGAACCTGCTTCTCCCTCACCTTCTCCTTCTCCCCCTGCTTGTGCTCTCTCTCTGGCTCTCTCTCTCTCAAATAAATAAAAATCTTTTAAAAAAAGATGCAACTTTCAAAGAAAAAAGAAAATACAGCATATTGAATTTGTATATACTATTTTGTACCTTGCATTTTTCTCTTAATATATTCTGGAGATGATTCCAAATCAGTACATAGAGATACTTATTTCCTTTATTTTTGGCTGCTTTGTACCCCAGCTTATGGATGTACTGATGCACATTTTAGCGTGTGCTGTTGCCTATCTGTGATTGTATACTTTCAAGATCTGTGGAAGTGGGAGTGCTAGGCCAAAGAGTAAATGCCTCAATTTCCTCACCTAGAAAATGGCAATAATAGGGGTGCCTGGGTGGCTCAGTCAGTTGAGTGTCCTGTTCTTGATTCTGACTCAGGTCATGATCTCACAGTCCTGGGATGAAGCCCTATGTGGGGCTCCACACTCAGCAGGCAATCTGCTTGAGGATACTCCCTCTCCCTCTGGTCCTCCCCTGCTCATGTACGCACTCTCCCTCTCAAATAAATAAATCTATGGGGGGAAAAATGGCAATAATATTACCTACCTCACAGATCATTATTAGGAATACTTATATTAATATATGTAAAGGAATTAAAATATGCCTAACATGTAATGTACCTTATAGAAATGTTCATGGTTTTTTTTTCATTAAGAGTAATTGAAAGTCAAAGACTACCATGTACTGTAGTCTGTGCTTTCAAAAGCACTTAAAAACATTTAAATACTTAAGGTAAATATTCTATTTTTTTTTTATGAACCAGACCTTTTAAATATGAGTATATTAAAAGTGAATTGAGGATACCCTTTCCTGGTGATTCGAATGTTGACATTATTCTTTGTTATAAAGCTCTTCAAAAATTATTCTTATAATTAAGTTCACCTGTCCTAAATTTTGTCATGATTTTAATTATATATATACACATACATATATACATATATATACATACACATATATATATGTATATCTCTCTGGTTTCCATCATAAATGCTGGGAGCAGGTGTTTTACATGGTACTGTACTTAGCGTAGTGTGTTGTCAACTATTAAAACTCCATTCTCCTGGGCGCCTGGGTGGCTCAGTGGGTTAAAGCCTCTGCTTTCGACTCAGGTCATGATCTCAAGGTCCTGGGATCGAGGCCCGCATCGGGCTCCCTGCTCAGCGAGGAGCCTGTTTCCTCCTCTCTCTCTCTGCCTGCCTCTCTGCCTCCTTGTGATCTCTCTCCCTCTGTGAAATAAATAAATAAAATCTTTAAAAAAAAAAACTCCATTCTCCAAAATGGGTTTTTATCTGGTAAAACTGCAGAGACATCCTAGATAGTTGCAGTGACAAGTTTATGCAGGTGGTCTATGTTAGCAAATATTCTTCTCATTTTATCCTAAAGTCACCTTTTAAGAGGGTATGAAAGCCATACAGGGAAAAAGCGAGGCTGCAAAACAAAGTCCTAATTATTGTTCGTTGACTGGACCAGTGGTGTTCAGAATCCTGTTACTTTGAGTAAGGTCTGAGTGTCCACTTGCCACATCAAGAATAATATCCTCTGGCTGATTCCACAGGGATTGTATTGTACCCAACACCTGACCCTGTAGCATGCATGTGAACTCCCACAACAGTCGGTATAATGGTTATCTTCAGTAATTCTAGGAGCCACAGAAGTACTTGAACTCTCAATATGATAGTGGAGATCCTGGTCAGAGTTGGCCTACCATGTACTGGCTAACCTAGTCCAATAATCTTATCAGTGTGCTGCTGCTCCGGGGTGAGGGGAGGGTAATTGATTAGGCTAACTGTGAAATAGCCATAGAGCTTGTATTTTTCTTCTTTGTGTTTCTGGATATAACTTTTGGACTGTGTTATTCATAACAAAAATTGGGTTCTACCATAATGTGGAGAGAGAAAATGAAACCTAAAGAAAATCTCAAAGTGGTCATTTAAATTATCAGAGAACATCCATTCCTCATTCCCAGACATTTTTAAATGACTAGTGGAGGGCACCTGGGTGGCTCAGTGGATTAAAGCCTCTGCTTTCGGCTCAGGTCATGATCTCAGGGTCCTGAGATCGAGGCCCGCATCGGGCTCTCTGCTCAGCAGGGAGCCTGCTTCCTTCTCTCTCTCTCTCTCTGCCTCTCTCTGCCTACTTGTGATCTGATCTCTCTCTCTGTGTCAAATAAATAAAAATTAAAAAAAATCTTTAAAAAAAAATAAATTTAAATAAATAAATAAATAAATGACTAGTGGAAGAGGGGTAATGGAAAGGCTTAAAATGAATGACCCAAGGACTTTTTAGGATTATCCAGGTTTTTATGTTTCTGGGGTTTTTTTCTGGCTTGAGAACATGAGAGTCAGTTAAGGGAAGTCTTTAGGGGTCCTTTACATTTTGGGTGAACGTAGGGAATGGGCCTGGGGAAATGGTTCATCCTGGAAAACATAAAGATCCAGTCTCCCTGCAGTAGGCTTTCTCCTCAGTGAGTTCCACCAAATTCCACAGTTGTATCTGTGGCCAGTTTTTCAGCTTTCCTTTAACTCGAATGATAAGGCATCTAGCTCTCTTTCTATAGAGAGAAAACCATCCTTCATTCCAGTTTGAACACTTTATTCACTGATACCCCACCATGTCTGTTTTTAAAGCATTTTGAGAGAGGGTGCTTATGATGAAACCATTGCTTGGTTTGGACACATGCATTCTCAGTCAAGTTTTTACTCTTACATCTCAGCTTATTCACTTCTTTTTAATTTGTATTCACATGGTTTTAAAATATAAAAGCATAAAAAGATCTGTAGGTGAAGATGTCACTCTCTCCTCTCCCCCATCTACCAGGTTCCTGTGTTCCTTCCCTTTTATGTTTTCTAAGTTACCTGGTAGTAACTAACTGAATGTCCTTCCAGTGTTATAGTCAGATTCAAATGCAGTTCTTGTATCCTTTTCACCCAAGATTAACTCTCATATTCTCTACTTACCTTAAATATAACAACATGTATTGAAAGTTTCCGATTTCATTACTTAGGTAGCCTCATTGTTCTCTTAGTACCAGCACAGTGATGCATTGTATGTATGAATGGGTTTGAGGTTGTTTCTCGTACTTGACTATCATAAGTAATATTGCAGTGGATGACCTTATACTTCCTTCGATCATTATCCCTGTGTGCAAGAATGCCTGTAGGATATAAATTCCCAAAAGTATTCAGAAGGTATATGCAGTTATAATTTTGATACCTACTAATTGCCTTCCTTAGGGTCTGACCCAGTTTGCACTCCCTCCAGAATGTTTGGAAGTACCTGTTTCTTTGCAGCTTGGACAACATTATACTGTTCATTTTTGGGATTTTTGCCAACCCAATGGGTGAACAGTGATATCTCCGTGTATTTTAAATTACATTTCTCTTCCTGTGAGTGGGAGTGAGCATCTTTTCTTTGTTAAGGAGCCACTTGCGTTTTCCTTTTAGTGAACTGGCTGTGCATATCCTTTGCTTGTTTTTTATTGGGCTATTATTTTTCTCATTGACTCCCAAGGAACTCCTAGTATATTAAGATTACACTTTGATTTATGAGTCTTTTGACCATGCTTATAGTGTGTTTTGGTATGTAGGTTTGCTTGTTTATTCACAGAGTCAAATTTTTTTATCTTTTATACTTCTGGATTTTGAAAGCTTTTAGTAGTTAAAAAGCTCTCTTCCACTCTGAGGTTATAAAAGAATTCTTCTGTCTTTTCTTCATGTACCTTTAAATTTGTTGTAAAATCTTTGATCCTCTTCTTACTTATCCTGGTGTAGGATAAGGATCCATAAGGTATGGATCCAATTTTATTTTTTTCAAAGGGCTACATCATCTTCCCAACATCATTTATTGAATAGTCCATTCTTCCCCCTCTGACTTGAGATGCCAGCTTTGTTATAATGTCACATTTTCTTGCCACTTTTGTTTCAGTAACTTGCTGCCAGTTAATTTGACATGGTTTCTATGTTGATAATCCCTTTCAGTCATTAGACAATTATAACTAACTTTTGAAGAAACAATACGGTAAGGAATGATAGAAAATTGAGACCAGGTAGGTTGTCTGTAATTCTCCCTCATAATGTGAAAACTGTAATGTGTATCTCCAGCTTTGTCCATAGAGTGAAGTGTATTGATTATAATAATGCCTACTCAGAGTTGTCCTAGAGTGTTGGTTAACTACACTGAGGGTGCTGAAAATGACTAAGGATTAATTGATTCGGTTCATGGTGCATATTGATACCTTTGGAAATGAGGTTTATGGGACTTATAGGAGAGAAACTTGACAGGCCATTTACTTCATTGGTTCACCTGTGGGTGTCACAGACCTAAAAAATACAACTGTATGATGGTCTAGTACAAGATAATAAATGGCCTTGACTGCCTGCATCATGTCTACAGACAAGTGAGAAATCATGTCTTTTCTATCTTTTTCAGTCGGCCAACTTTGTCTATCCAGCATCCACCATCTGCAGCAATTAGTATTCAGCGTCCTGCCCAGTCACGGGATGTAACAACAAGAATCACACTGCCGTCTCATCCTGCGTTAGGGACGCCAAAACAACAGCTTCACACCATGGCGCAGGTAAAACCAGAGGCGAACCCATCTGCGGAGGCTGTGGGTTAAAACCAGACTTGTGCCAACGTTGCTGAGAATCTAGCAATACTGAAGGCAGTGATTGCTTTTAAACTGGGTTGAGGGGGCAGTGTTCTTGTTTATAACTGTGTTGCGGGATATCCCCCCCACAGAAAACTATCTTCAGTACGGGCACACCAGTGGCTGCCGCAACAGTAGCACCTATTTTGGCAACCAACACCATTCCTTCAGCAACCACGGCCGGTAAGTTGGCTCCCCTGCCCTTCCTCCTAAGGAAGTACAAGGCATGCGTGGTAAGTTAATTTTTCATTTCCCACCTTCAGTCAGAGAAAAAGAATAGGCTAGAAGAATTATCTTTTCCCAAGAGCTTTTCTCACGTATTTGAGAATCTGTAGTGTGTGTAGAGGCCATTATTGAAGACTTTTTTTCCTCCAATTTCAGGATCTGTGTCACACACACAAGCTCCCACGAGTACAATTGTTACCATGACAATGCCCTCACATTCATCCCATGCTACCGCTGTGACCACCTCAAACATCCCAGTTGGTAAGTGTCCTGCAGCCTTCACACAGAGCTTAAAACGGATTTTTCAGCCCCTCTGATCAGGTCTTCACATAAAGGGCTAGTATTGGGTTTTTTTTGTTTTTTGTTTTTGTTTTTTTTAATTATGTTGATTTTCAAAGGAACACTGAATTCAATTTTTAGTATATTTGTCATATAGATTTGGTGTTGACCACAGGGGAGAAAAGAGGGTAATAATCTTTGAGACCTGAAAGTAAACATTTTAACACAACTTTGACTCCTCATTCATCAGATTTTACCTCTCCTTTGTGTGCCTTTTAATGATAAAAAAGTCAACTTCACTGACATAGTTAGATGAGATCCACCAAAGAAGCAAGAAAGAAGCAAGGATCTGGAATAAAGAGAGCTTGTACACTGATGGACTGTTCAGGAAAACTCTAGGCGATGCACAGTGGAAAGGATGATAACCCTTGGGTTGATTACCCTTGGTTCTCATCTGTTTGCTACCCCAAGATACTTCGCGAACATCCTAAAATTTCTTCTAGGCTTTGTTTATTCCCCTTTTAAATATATGCTTTGAATATTTAAAAAATCTTTGAAAAGTTTCTGACAGCCAAACAGTCATTAAGAGCAGGGATTGACAATCTTTCTCTCTAGGGCCAGATAATAAATACTTTAAGCTTTGCAGGCCTCATAGGTCCGTGTCACAACTGCTGATCTGTGGATAAGATGTAAACAAATGAGTATGGCTACATTTCAGTAGAACTTTTTATGGACACAGAAATTTGGATTTCATATAATTTTCATGTGTCATGAAATGTTCTTTTCATTTTTTCCCCCAGCCATTCCAAAGTATCAACCCACACACACCTCATGGGCTATACACATACAGACATCAGGCAGGATTTGCCCACATTTTGCTGACACCTTTCCTAGGGATTGATGTCTGCTGTCACAGCTTCCAAAGCAGAGACTGGCTTCTGAGGCAGAGGACTGCTCTCTTTAATTCACAAGCCCCATGTTTAGTTTCTGGTGTTAGCTTTGCCTTGGTTGTATGACAATAAGCATGCCATTGTTTTTACTTCCATGGGACAGCTGCCGTATTTTTCATAAACTTTTAGAAGAGTGCTTTTCATAAGATGACACACTGACATACTTAACTGTCAGAAATCTGGTGACCATAGAAATATGGCTTCCCCACCTGCTATGTCCTAGCACTGCAGTAGTTCCTTCCTTCACATATAAGACAGCTTCACATCCCTCTGCGCAAACTTGGAGGACACTTTTCCAGAATGATAAACCCAGGAAGCCCTTCTTCCTCCCTTGGATAACTCAGCTATGCCTGCCCTTAAATTGGTGCTAAGCCCTACGGTAGACTTCTGGTAGTGAAAACACTGCTGCTGGCTCTTTCTCACGTTACCACTCATAGCAGCTTGGCATCAGCGAGAGCATGCTTCTTTCGTACCTCTCTGAGGTGCAGGTAGTTAATTCCCTCCTATGAAAAGAAGAGTGGGGTGGAGGGTGGGAGTGTGTGGGTGACTTTAGCATTGATGCACTTTTGTTGAAAAAGATTGTTGCTTGTTCCATAACTGTCACTTCACACCATTTTTTTACTGTATCTAACAGTGTCATCAGGTATCCTGAGTACTGTAACAACAGAACCAGGCTTGTTCTTGCCATTTTTATAGTCAAGAGTCTCACTAGCCTATCTATAGCTATAAAGAAAATTAGACCAGTAAAGGAGGGCAGTGTACCCTATAGGGGTCCTCTGGTTTCATCTTGAATCATCTCAGTAAAGAATTATTTAGAGATTAGTACTTACTTATGTCACTGTGTCTTGCTGAGAGATCACACTGTAGAAGTAAACTCAGAGTACCAGGAGACAGAAGTACGTGCATTCATTTGGCTAAAAGTGTCAACTTTTTACCTGTCTTACGTTACAGTATTATATTTCATATCTCCCAGCTGTTTTATCTTTGATTTTTAACAATTTGCTAAATTCTGGTTGTGAAAATCATTTGATAGAAGAGTCCAAACAGATTTAACATCCGCCACTAAATGTGATAGATTTTTTTTTTAAGATTTTATTTATTCATTTGACAGAGAGGAAACACAAGCAGGGGGAGTGGGAGAGAGAGAGAAGCAGGCTTCCTGCCAAGCAGAGAGTCCGATGTGGGGCTCGATCCCAGGACCCTGGGATCATGACCTGAGCCGAAGGCAGACACTCAACAACTGAGCCACCCAGGTGGCCCTTAATGTGATAGGTTTTGTCTAAGTTCCATCAGGCTTATGCTCTCGTTTTCTCTTCTTCTTTTATAGTAAGCCAAATATTTCTTTGTCACATCAGTATAGGATCCCTGTACAAAGGTACCTCAGTTGAGAAAGGAAACCTTATATTAACCCTAGAGCATTGATTTTCAAGTGGGTGTTTAGTGGATATATTAAAATCACCTAATAAGCAGCTTTTTCCAAGTGACACTTGCTTTCTCCAGGTGAGGTTAAATATTGAATTCAACTGTTTTTACTGGTAGGAATGTGTTGAGTCAGGGGAAAAAAGCCTGATTAACCATAAGCATAGAGTTTTTGCCTTTAATGAGTGCTCATTTCCAATAGAATACCATCTTTATTTTCTCTATGCACTGGCCCACGTATGACAGTGGTATCAGAATTCTAAAAAGCAGAATCAGATGATCACAGCATTCAGTAAACAGGGATCATCTTTGGAGGTGGCATTATGTTCAACTTAGGATTTTTGCATTATGTTTTTCCTTAAGTTGGTTGGTTTTTTTGTTTGTTTGTTTGTTTGATAATTGACAATGTGTGGTTTTTTAGTTAGGAAAAAAGGTACAGATACAAATTCACGGGCATGTGTATGGTTTACCAACCAGTAGTTAACCACTTTGCCAAATGACAGCTGCATTCCTATTGGGAGCATTCTTTTCTCCTGCCTTTTATGGGCACAGTGGAAAAACAAGGCTTAGTTTAGTTGCTTCCCACTCAGCTCCCCCTCTACTTAATGTTGATAGAAAATGTTTCATGGCAGCTTCTCTCTGCCTTAGCCAGTACAAGTCATCATCAGTGGTCGAAGTGGGTATCCTGGCTATCATCCTGCAGAAACTTGTCCTGCTGCCTCCCTCAGGAAATAGCTGGGAATCATGGTGGACTTGTGTTGCTTTCCTTTGGTGTTTAGTGCGCTGCACTTTGGGTAATGTGGCATCATCCTAGTCTCCAGTGTTTATATGCCTGTCACTGGTATAATTGGGGTCTTACACAGATGGTAGGTTTCTTTCTATATATCCGATGTAGATTGCAGCTTTTTTTTCCAAATTTTTCCACATAGAGTTAATAGACAGGTCTGTAAGAACACTAAAGTATGTCCCCGTTTAGCAGTACCTTCTAAACAAAGTTGATTGCAAATGCTAGAGGAGAGCAAACTTTGAGCCTCAGATTAGATTTGAAAACTCTATAGTCATTTTGATTTTGCTGTAAAGTATTATGCAAAATCACAGGACATCAAAGGATCTTAGAAATAAAGTGATGGTCTAAAGAAGACCTTCCCATAGACGAGGAAACTGAGAGTTGGAAATTAAAATGATTGACTCATTACTAATTAGCTATGGACGCTGCAGTAGAAGCTAAGGTCTTTGCCGTGTTGGTATTCAAAATTTTTATTTTTGTTGTTGTTGTTGTTGTTAAAAATTTTTCTCCTTTATAAAAGGTCTCCAGGAAGTCAGGTCAGGGAGAAAGGGCCTATTGCTGGTATTTTTGTTAAAGTATTGATGTTGAACCCTGCTTTGGCAAAATAACAGTATGAATATATGAAGGTATATCAGTAGAATCCTGGCTTGAAATAATTCAGTTGAATCTTATGTGCTCATTTTTCTTTTTTTATTTTGATTAAAACTAAAGATCCAGGCTTCTTATTAATGTTTGCATTCTTAAGATTGTTGCTGGCCAGGAATGTTTTGGCATGCCAATAAAATCATATGAAAGGTAATATGATTGGATTTTGCATTTGTAGCTAAGGTGGTGCCTCAGCAGATCACACACACTTCTCCTCGGATCCAGCCTGATTACCCTGCAGAGAGGAGTAGCCTGATTCCCATTTCAGGTCATCGGGCCTCTCCAAATCCTGTGGCCATGGAAACTCGAAGTGACAATAGGTAGGAGGGAATGTGCCAGTTACACTGCCCCATTGTGTCATTAATTGTTTTGATTTTTCAATAACACAAAATGTCCGAGAAATATAGTATATATATATACTGTGTCTTATTTTCAGATTTCCTCCTGGAAATAATACAGTGTATAGTTCTTTTTTCATTTTATGAAAACGTGCTATGTTTATTTAGCCATTCTTCTTTTGATGGATGTTCTACAGGTGTCTACTTTTTCATTTGGTATGTTTCTGTGTTTGATTTATTTTGAGCTCGTTTGAGAGTATGGGTTGCAGCGTCATGACCCTTTATCCCTAAGTACTTTCATTTTCAACAAAGATCTTCTCGTTACCATACTGCAGTCATCCAAAATGATTCTTTAGCCTTCCCTTCCCTTTCATACAGTGACATTTTTGAAGAGTATAGGTAGGCTAGTTGTTTTTGTAGAATACTCTTCAGCTTAGGCTTGTTGGATTGTTTCCTCATAGTTAGATTCAAGTTATGCATTTTGGAGCAAATTCCACTTAGGTGATGCCTTCTTCTCACTGTTACTGCATCAGAGAGCTCATGCTCCCCCTATGTCTCATTGTTAGCCATGTCAACACTAATTACCTAGTGAAGGTGATGTTTGCCAGATTTTTCTATAAAGGTATATTTTTCTCCTTTTTTTTTAACTTCAAAGATTTTATTTATTTGAGAGGGAGAATGGCGGGGGGGGGGGGGGGGGGGTAGAGAGAGGGAGAGAAGCAGACTCTCCACTGAGCAGGGAGCCGGATGTGGGGCTTGATCCCAGGACGCTGGGATCAAGACCCGAGCCAAAGGCAGATGCTTAACTGACTGAGCCACCCAGGCACCCCTATTTTTCTCCTTTTTAAACCACTAACCTGTGTGAAAGTACTTGGAGCCTAAAAATACCGTTCCTCAATAAACTTTCACTTAGTGGCATTAGCATCTATTGAGGATTCTTTTTTTTTTTAAGGAGTCTTTTTTTTTTTTTTAAGATTTTGTTTGTTTATCAGAGAGAGAGCGTGAGAGAGAGCACAAGCAGATGGAGCGGCAGGCAGAGGAAAAAGCAGGCTCCCCACTGAGCAGAGCTTCCCCACGCAGGACTCCATCCCAGGGTCCTGGGATCATGACCTGAGCCGAAGGCAGATGCTTAATGGACTGAGCCACCCAGGCATCCCTCTGTTGAGGATTCTTGGCCGAATCAGATGCTGGTTGCAAAATAGTGACTTTTTCTATCATTTCTTCCATATTTATCAGTTGGCATGTTTATATAAATAAATTTTATCTATCCCTATTTTGTTGTGTATTTTATTTTTCTAAATGAGCATGGGCTCATGGATTTAGTTTATTATTACAATTCATTACTGTCATCTGTTTTGATGCTCAGATTGTCTCTGGGAGTTTCTTCAGACCAGTTCCTGTGGGTTTTCCATGTCCCATACATTCTACCCCTTCCTTACTTCCCACTGCCACAAGATATTCCAAGTTTCTCCTGAATATCGTCTGAGCCCAGGAATCTACCATTTCTCCAGGGATCCCTGGTTCCTTTTCATCATTTAGAAACCAGGATCTAGGCATTCACTGTTCATTGCTACTTGATTGTCATTTCTTCCAGGTTCTTTTAGCTAACAGAAATAGAAAGTATGTGACATCATAAAAACTCTTTAGGGGCGCGTGGATGGCTCAGTTGGTTAAGCGTCTGACTCTTGGTTTCAGCTCAGGTCACGATCCCAGGGTCGTGGGATCGAGCCCCAGCCGATCGAACTCCATGCCAAGTGGGGAGCCTGCTTGAGATTCTCTTCCTCTCCCTTTGCCCCTACTGTGCTTGTGCTCTCACTCTTTTTGTAAAATAAATAAATCTTTTTAAAAAAGAAAACTTTTAGTACATGCTGATCCTTCTGTTTCAACCCTATTACGTCCCCCATTCCATATTTGTATCTCTTCTCTCAGTGAGAATCTGATACAGTGCATATGAAGTAATTTCAGAATTGGATCATTTTTAAATGTTCTTGTTTGTGTATTATGGTGTATAGGTATGCTTATAGGTAGGCTAGTTGTTTTTTGTAGAATACTCTTCAGCTTAGGCTTGTTGGATTGTTTCCTCATAGTTAGATTCAAGTCATGCATTTTTGGAGCAAGTACCACTTAGGTGATGCCTTCTTTTCACTGTTACTGCATCAGAGAGCTCATGCCGCCCCTATGTCTCATTGTTAGCCATGTCAGCACTAATTACCTAGTGAAGGTCTTTGTGTCCATTCACCTTGCTGAACACACCTGTTAGCCCTAAAAGTTTATAGATTCTTTTGGATTTCCTATGTAGTTGTTTATTTTGTCTACAAATAAGGACCGTTTTTTGAAGGGTGAGGGGATTTTTTTTTCATTTCCATTTTTCATATCTATTTCTCTTGTTACCTGGAGCTTCCAATATGATGTTGAATAGAGCAGAGATAGTGAGCAGTCTTATCTTATTCCTTACCTGAATGGGAATTCTTAGGAAATTTCAGAATAGATTTTGTTAGGTGCTGTTTTCAGATTGAGGAACAAAGTTTTTTTCCATTCCTTTTGTCAAGATATTTATATCATGAGTAAGTATTGAATGCTATCAAAATTTGGAGGGGGAAGTAATTTTTTTTAATTCTAATATAGCTAACATGTAGTATTATGTTTCTATTAAATTTTTTTTAAGGATTTTTTTTTTTTTTTTTTGCCCCAGGGGTCCAAGGGTACAGGCTTGTGAATCATCAGGCTTACACCTTTCACAGCACTCACCATAGCACAAACCCTGCCCCAATGTCCATAATCTATTAAATATTTTTGTATATCTTTTGTGATGTTTCAAATGATGTCTAATTTTTTTTTAAAGATTTTATTTATTTATTTGACACAGAGAGATTACAAGTAGGCAGAGAGGCAGGCAGAGAGACAGGGAGAGGAGGAAGCAGGCTCCCTGCTGAGCAGAGAGCCCGATGCGGGCCTCGATCCCAGGACGCTGAGATCATGACCTGAGCCGAAAGCAGAGGCTTTAACCCACTGAGCCACCCAGGCGCCCAAATGATGTCTAATTTTTTAAAGAATCTAAAGAATCTTAATTTTTTAGAGAATGATATTGAATTATTCTTATCTTCCTGTGGTAAACCTTATTTGATCATAATATATTTTGTTTTATACAGTACTTAATTCCATTTTATTTAGAAATTTTTGTGTTGATGTAGAGAATGAGATTTGTTTATAATCTTTTCTCCTATTTTCCCTAACTAGTTTAGGTGTCAGGGCTATGTTAAGTTTGATCTTGTTTGTTCTTTTTCTGGCTTCCGAATCAGTTTGTATAAGTTTGGGATCATCTGTTTTACTTGTATTTGATAAGATTTGCCAGTGTAAACTTAAAAGTCTTTCAAATGGAATTGAGCAGAGAAACCTTTGATTACTGAGGTTTTTTTGTGTTGATTTTGGTGATTGTTACTATGTATATTTTTATGTCTATTGATGTATTTATAGCACCCATTTATTTTTATAAATATTACTCTTTCTAGGTGTGTGTCCTTTGATCTAACAGTTCATTTGGGACACGATTGGGGAAATGTTGGTATGGCATATAAGGGTACGAAGAGGATCTAGGGGATAGGATCATTTGAAATTGAAGAAGAAAATAGACCCATTTGGTTCATATTACCTGTCTTCTGTCTATAGACCGTCTGTTCCTGTTCAGTTCCAGTACTTTTTGCCAACATACCCACCTTCTGCATACCCACTGGCTGCCCACACTTACACCCCAATCACCAGCTCTGTGTCCACCATCCGACAGTATCCAGGTATGAGCTCTGCTGTTAAGAGGACTTTTATCATTCCAGTTTTTGCAAGTAGTGAGATCAAAATTGAGCAGTGAGTATTTGTAGTATGGATTTAATTATTCTACCTTCTGTCTTCAGGTTCAGATAAGGCTAAAATCTCAAGCTTTAAGGTTTTAGATCACATCTCTGTAATCTATAAGAAGGTTGCTACCTATTAGTATATTTATATGATTTTATTCCCCCCTGAGGATTATGTTAACAATTTGTTATACCTTAAAATGGCAGTACAGTTAAAATGATAAAAGCCATACTTTTATGGGGCTTCTATTGTTTTGTGGATCTCTCTTGTGTTTTTAGTATTAGTCCAGTATGCTCAGTACTCACCATCCTGACTTGTAAATAGTGTTCTTTTTGCCAATCCAGAAAAAAACAATACTTAATCCTCAAGGTTTGCGTTTTCTTTTCCTATGAGACCCTCAGCTCACTCTAAGCATAAGAGAGCCAGATTGTCCAGATTGTGGGTGTTGCTTTTCTGTGCGAAACAGCACTGCAGCCAGGCTCCATAGAGCCATCAAGCACTTGAAGGGGGACCTGGCGCAAATGAAAAACTGATTTTTTTTGTTTTACTGAATTAAAATTAGAGAAATTTTTAGTATGTTTGGAACAACTCAGTGATATGAAACTGCTGTTTAAAAATTGTAGACTATATTGAATCAAAATATAAATATTTCTGATAAAAATTTATCTGATAAAAACTGAACTCAGTCTCTGATTTGAAATGTGTTTTATTAATAAAACATACCCTGAATTTTGAAAATAATATGGAAAAGAGACTGTAAAGTATCTTACTAAATTTTTTATAATGATTTTTTATATTTTGAAAATTTACTATTTGGGATACATTGGGTTACATAGAGTATATCATTAAAATTAATTTGGCCTGCTTTTTACTTTATTAATTTGGCTACTGGAAAATTTACAATTGCATGTATGACATATTTCCACTGGACAATGTTGGTCTAAAACTTCAGAATTCTAAGGTATTTAAATAGCTTTGGAAACAGGTTCCTCAATCTCTGCATTGGGTTTTTGTCTTTGTTGTTTTCCACAAAACTTTCCCCAAGGTTTATTTATTAATCTTTTTTAAAGATTTATTTATTTACTTGAGAGAGAGCATGAGAGGGGTGGGGGCAGAGGGAGGAGAGGAAGAGAGTCTCAAGCAGACTCTGTGCTGAGCATGGAGCCAGACACAGGGTTTGATCTCACAACCCTGAGATCATGACCTGAGTCAAAACGAAGTCAGATGCTTAACCAACTATGCCACCCAGGCACCTCTCCCCTAGGTTTATTTTAATGTGGGGAAGTAGCTGATGAATTGTTCTGAGTTTTCTGTCATATTTTGCTGTACGTCAAAGTAATAACTTCTTTTTAAAGGAAACTTGTAACTATTCTTTATTAATAATCCTGTATAGATAAAACCATGTTTAATTGATTATGGTCAAAACTAGGATGCAGAAAGTATGGTAGAACCATATTGATAATTAAGAAGTAAATTTCGTGTGTGTGTGTGTCTGTGTGTATGTGTGCTACACTGATTGCCGAAAATTCTTAAGTCTATCAGTAATAGCACTTCCTTCAGGTTCGTTCATCTACCTCAGCCAGTTGATAAGCCAGTTGATACTTCCATAACAGTGCAGTCATGTTGCTTTTCTGGGGTAGGAAACTCATGACCAATATGTATTTCTCTCAGTGCTATCCAACTAAAAAGGACATGCATAGGCTCTCTTGAGCTAGAACAATCTGCAGACACTGTCATTTTATATAAACATTTATTTTTAAAAATCCATTGTAAGAGCACTGTCAGAAGTATTGGGGATACTGCCAACCATCTGTTTCTCTACATTATTATTTTTCCAAGTGTCTTCTTTCATCACTATAGTAGTCCTGATGGATAGGAACACAGAAAAATGAGTAGTCCAGTCAACAGTAATTTATTTCTTCCAATAACAATACTATCATTGTTGGTACAGATGACAGATAATGTGTTACTTCTCAGACATGTGGATCTTTGCATAGATGGACACAACTGAAGGAATGATTTAATAACCAGCTTGCAATGTCGTTTTCAAGTGGCTCCTTTTAAATGATTTTAAAGCAGATGTTTTCAAATCAGGAAGAGGACAGGAAAATGTATTTATAATGGGCCAAATATGAGATTACTGTAATACATAGTTTAAGATAGATTAGACCAATTGTTCATGGGCTCTGGTTACTTATAAAGATGGAATCTTTTTGATTCATTAGGTATTAGATATAAGCATGTAAATTATTAATATATATGTATAATCTACATAGTATTAATATATATGTATAATCTACATAGTTTGCAAGTAATTGATCCCTCTCAAATTATTACTGAAATTTCACTTGTTTCAGAAATGTTTTCCATTTCATTCATTTATTTATTCATGCATTAATTTTTTTTTAAGATTTTATTTATTGGGGCACCTAGGTGGCTCAGTCATTAAGCGTCTGCCTTTTGCTCAGGTCATGATCCCCAACTCCTGGGATGGAGCCCCGCATCTGGCTCCCTGCTCGGCAGGGTGTCTGCTTCTCCCTCTCCCACTCCCCCTGCTTGAGTGCTCACTCTCGCTGTGTCGCTCTCTGTCAAATAAATGAATAAAATCTTTAAAAAATTTTTTTTAATTTATTTATTTGAGAGAGAGAGAGCACAAGCAGGGGGAAGGGCAGAGGGAGAGGGAGAAGCAGGCTCCCTGCTGAAAGGGAGCCCAACACACAATGTGGGGCTCGATCCCAGGACCTTGGGATCATGACCTGAACCCAAGGCAGATGCTTAACCAACTGCGCCACCCAGCCACCCTCATTCATGCATTAATTTCATAGATATTTACTGAAACCCTGTTATTGTATGTAAGTTCCTGAACATAGGCTCTACTTGTAAAGGTGATTCGTAAACAGTTCACTTTGAACAAACTTAAAGCCTAATAGGGAGATAAGACGTGAAGAGCTTTTACTAGAGAGAAAGTGCCAAATTCCAATAAAAGAGACTTTAACAAAGCCAGCCTGCTTCTGAGCTAAAAGAGGTTATTTCAACTTGGAGGGTAGGGTTGGAGGTCAGGAGTCATTTCCTAAAGGAAGTAACATTTGGAAAGCCTCTTAGAATGCACAGGACAGAACCACAGGGTGGGATGGGGAAAACACCTTTCTGTGTGTGAATAAAGTATTAGCACAGAATATGCGCTCAGACCAGAGTAGTTTGGTTTTGGCAGGAGTTCATGTTCAGGCAAGTGCCCACAATTGTTACTGAACAAAAACAAAGGTTCATTCACTTCTCAGAAAGAAACTAATAGCTTTGTCAGGTTGATTCTTTTTTTTTTTCTTTTTCTCTCTTTTACAACAAGGGAAGAATTGCAATGTTGAGGTAACTATGAATTTTCATGTACTAACATTTTGATGTAATTTTCTCATTGATAATAACAATTTCCCTTTTTTAACCACTATATATATGGCTTATAAAACTTAAATTACATCACTGTTTGCCCTTTTTTCAATTGAGATATCACTGACATGACATATTAGCTTCAGGTGTACAACGTAATGATACGGTATTTGTGTGTGTCATGAAATGATCACCATAATAAGTCTAGTTAACATTCATCACCACAGATAGTTACAAATTTTTTTTTCTTTTGATGAAATCTTAAAGATCTATCTTCCTAGCAACTTTCAGCTATCCAATATAGTATTATTAACCATGGTCACCATGCTGTACATTACATCCCCAAATCTTATTTATTTTATAACTGGTAGTTTGTACCTTTGACCCCCTTCACCCATGTCTCCCATCCCCCATTCCCTGCCTCTGGCAACTGCAGATTTGTTCTTTATATCTCTGAACTTGGTTTGTTTATATTTGTTTTTAAATTCCACAAATAAGTGAAATCATAATGGGTTTTTTTCTGTCCTTGTCTGGCTTATTTTACTTAGCATAATACCCTCAGGGTCCATCCATGTTGTTACAGATGACAAGATTTAATTCTTTTTTAGGGCTAAATAATACTCTCCCGTGTGTGTGTCTGTCTGTCTGTCTGTATGTATGTATAGATAGATGTCACGTTTTCTCTATTCATTTATCCATCAATGGATCCTTAGGGTTGTTTCCATATGTTTGCTACTATAAATAACATATCAGTTATTTGAGAAGAAACATCATTTGTATTTTTCTTTCCACAAATAGAAATTCCTTCTCTTTTGCTTTCTGGCAATGCTGCTGTTTTTTTCTCTGTCTTCAGTGGATATATGGAATTTAAAGTTCATAACTACCATATATCAAAAATGCCTATGATGGCGGTTCCATCAATTAGAGCAAAGATTCTTGATCTGGGAGCCATGGATGGGTCTCAAAAGTTTTATTTTAATTATTTAGGCCTGGCTCACATTTAGAATTTAATGGATGAATTTCCTTTTTCTTGTTTTAATGCTTTTCTAGTAATCTGCAGCAAGATCATATCATGCTGATAGGAAGTGAGGGGAAAAACTCCAATATATAGAGCTTTATCTAGTGCTTTGTTTAAAATAAAAAATGAGATTTTATGGGGCTGCTGGGTGGCATAGGGCATTCAGCTCTTGATTTTGGCTCAGGTCATGATCTTAGGGTTGTGAAATCAAGCCCCAAATCTGGCTCTGCGCTCTGTACAGAGTCTGTTTGAGATTCTCTTTCCCTCTCCCTCTGCTCCTCCCACTTGTGCACTCTCTCTCTCTCTCTCTCTCTCTCATAAATAAGTAAATCTTTAAAAAAAAAGACCGGGATTCCTGGGTGGCTTAGTCAGCTGAGCATCTGACTCTTGATTCCAGCTCAGGTCATGATCTCAGGGTCATGGGATCAGGCCCCACATCGGAGTCCTCACTGGGTGTGGAGCCTGCTTGGGAGTCTCTCTTTCCCTCTCAAAAAAAAAAAAAAAAGTGCCCCATAAAAACTGAGGGTTTAGATCTTTTACAGTGGAAAATTCTGTTTTCATTTTAGTGTTTTTCTCTCTATGTGGACTATGTCTAATCAGAGCTAACATTCTTATAGTCACTTTCTGCATCATTTTCAGTTTCCGCTCAGGCTCCAAACTCTGCCATCACAGCTCAAACTGGTGTTGGGGTGGCATCCACAGTCCACCTAAACCCCATGCAGTTGATGACAGTGGATGCTTCTCATGCTCGACATATCCAAGGGATCCAGCCAGCACCCATCAGTACACAGGGGATCCAGCCAGCCCCCATCGGGACTCCAGGAATACAGCCAGCACCAATGGGCACACAGGGAATTCACTCAGCAACCCCAATAAGCACACAGGGACTTCAGCCTGCACCAATGGGTACTCAACAGCCTCAGCCTGAAGGAAAGACTTCAGGTAATTTGAGGTTTTTGCATGGAAGCTGGTGTAGAGAAAGAGATATATTAGGTTTAAATCCTGGTTCTACTGCTTACTGGCTTGGTGGTCTTGAGTAATTTCTCTGTGCCTTAGTTTCTTTTAACATGAGTTGCGTAGAACTTATCTGTCCGAGTCGTTTTAAACATTAAAAGTTGTGTACATAAACAGCCTGATGTGTGCATTTGCATGTGGTAAGAAGCACTCTGTAAAGGTGAAAGAGCAAATTCACCTTTATTATAGCGTTCTCATTCTGTTTAAGATATTCTTCAGTGTTGTATGTAAGCTGTAAAATTAATATATCATTTTTAGGTATTGAGAGGCAATGGTATTTCACAAAAATTGTAGAAGATTTTTTCTTGAAGTATGCTACATCATGTATCTTACCTGATTTATTAGTAGTTATGACTATACAGCAAAGAGAAATGTGCATCAGTAGACTTAGTAACTTCTCCCACTTTACCATCTGCTCTTAGATGAACATTGTGCTCATCCCTTACTTTCTTGAAATTAGACAGTCATAGCATGGGTACCCAAATTCTGGTGGTCTAATTGTTTTTGTCTTATGTGACATTTTAGTAATGTTTCTTCTGTTTCCTTTTCTTCATTATTCTCTCCTGCCCCCTCCCTGTCCTCCAGCAGTGGTATTGGCAGATGGAGCCACAATCGTAGCCAACCCTATTAGCAATCCATTCAGTGCTGCTCCAGCAGCAACAACAGTGGTGCAGACACACAGCCAGAGCGCTAGCACCAACGCTCCAGCCCAGGGCTCATCCCCTCGGCCAAGTATCCTCCGGAAGAAACCCGCCACAGATGGGTAGGTAGACCCAGCAGTGCCACACAACACCTCTAGGTCTGGATGTAATTAATAGAAACAGTAGCTACTCCTCCAGTGCTAGTAGCAGACTCTAAGCTCTCATCTTCTATAGCATTTTTTAGTCTATTTCAATAACTTGACCACAGGCTTATTCAGTAGAGCCTTGCCAAACAAAGACTGTAGAACAGTAAGAATCCATGAGTCTGGTGGCGGTGGGGGTGGGGGGATGGTCAGTTTATAAGCAGCTATTGCATGCAATTTTAGGAGTTCTCTCTAGTTTTGGGAATTTAATTCTGGACTCTCTGAGTAGCTTCTAATTGATCCTTCAAGTTTGTCTAGGTAGGCACGTTAATGTGTACTGCGTATTTTTTTTCCTCATCAGCTAGCATGAATTGTTGCTCAGGGCAAATAATATCCCAGGTGTATTAAGTAAGGGTCATATTTAGTAGAAGTGTACTGTGTTGCCTTAGGACCTCTGAGTTGGTGTGAGTTATGGGCAGGAAGGTATGTGCTGTGCTCTGAAACTTAACTTAAAAACTTGGGAGGTGGGATGGGCAGTGTTTCTGTGGCTCCACCGAGCTGATGTGCATCAACAGCAGAAGATTATAAAGATTAAAACATAGCAAGAACATAAGCTGCTGTGTCCATACAGGGTTTCCAGATGTTCAGGACTTTGCTTCGATCAGAGCCTCTTTTAAAGATGAGTCAGTCTGTGGCAAAGGAACCTTTTCAATGAAAATGCAAGGCAAAGCTCATGCTTAATATGGCAGGTTGAACACACACTTCTAAATTTCTTGTCCCCTCAAAGCCCTATACAACTTNCCGATGCGGGCCTCGATCCCAGGACCCTGAGATCATGACCTGAGCCGAAAGCAGAGGCTTTAACCCACTGAGCCACCCAGGCGCCCCACACTTCTAAATTTCTTGTCCCCTCAAAGCCCTATACAACTTTTAGCAAAGAGGTTTTCTAAAAAAGATATAAACACACAAGGATGGGGAGAATAGAAGACAAAAATAACCATACTTTGAAGCTGGAAAGCAGGTAGGAGAATGATCACTCACTTAGCTGTGAGAAAGCTGATTTTAAGTCTATAGAGGAAAACGTTAAGAAGCATCCTCATTTAAATTGCTTGAGCTTCAGATGGACTAGGAACAGGAAGAACAAGGGGTAGAAGGAAGCTGGGTTGAAACGTGTTTGAGAAGGTTAGAGACCTGCATCCCCTGTACACTGCTCCTCCCAACCCCAGCACACACCCTGAAGGTTAAATTCTGCATACGGTCCACTGGGATCAATCAGTGTAAGGAGGGCCCGGAGTATTTTACCAAAAACATATTTTTAGAGTACTGAGACTTCCAGTCCACATCTCCCTTTTAGCTGGCGGAACCCTGGCAATTGAATGTTATAGGCAAAAAGTGATATGAGGACTCTACTTTCTTTCTGGGATCATCCAGCCCAGGTGGAAAGATGCTAAGATACCAACACTAGGGATTTCGTAAGCTCAGGAATCAGATCACCCTACAGTGAAACTTAAAGTAGGCAATGTCTGGGGCGCGTGGATGGCTCAGTCAGTTAAGCATCTGACTCTTGATTTCAGCTCAAGAGCTGATTTCAGCTCAGGCCGTGATTTTAGGATTGTGAGATTGAATCCCGAATTGGGCTCCGTGCTGGGCGTGGAGCCTGCTTAAAATACTCTCTCTCCTTCTCCTTTTGTCTCTCCCACCTCCTTTCCCTCTTTCACTCCCTCCCTTAAAAAAAAAAAAGGCAAGTTCTTCCTCAAGTTCAGACCAGTGTTAGTCCCCCAATCCTCATCATGAACACAAAACCAGGGATAACCAGGTATATGAGAGTCCTTCTAACAATGCAAGATACAAACCATTAGACATACTGAAAAACACAGCCCGGAAGATACAGAAGCTAAGCAATAAGCATAAAACTAAAAACTAAAAGCAAAAGCAAATAAAGACCAGAACTGTGAATGCTGTCTTCAAAGGACAAAAAAAGATGTAACTGTGAAACAGGAAGGCAGTACTATACAAAAGGAACATTTGGAGGACAACAGAGAATGTCCTGATTGAACTATAAGAGCAGAAATCGAACTCAGTAGAAGAATCGGAATATACAGTTGAGAAAATTTCTCAAAAGTAGAGTAAAAAAACAAAAAGATAGGAAACAGAAAAGACAAGATAATTAAAAGAATCAGTTCAAGAGGTCCCGCTTTCCAAATAATGGAGTTTCAGCAAGAGATCAGAGAAAAGGAAGGAGATCACTTAAACATAATTCGTAGAAAATTTCCACACCTAACGAGCATGAGTTTCCTGATTTAAAGAACCATGAAATGCCCAGCATAGTAGATGCTATGGACACAGATAAACCAACACCAAGATAAACATCTTGAAATTTCACAACCCTGGAGATAAAAAGATCTTCCCCCTTCTCAGACACTTCGTCGCCTCCCTACAATCCTTTTGCTGTGCCCCCATAATTGACTCTGTCATCATCAGAAGTCCCTGTATCCTCCTCCTTTGAGTGTGCCTGCCTTTTTTTTTTTTGTAGGTGATACATAATGTATTTAGATGATACATAATTCTCTTAATGTATTTGTAAACATTTTCTAGAAAAATAGAATTTTACACGATTTTACAGCTCTTCATACAAAGTAGACATCTTTTCATATCACTACATAAACATTCTTTTTTAAAGAACGCATAATATTTAAGTATAACGGTAGGCCATCATATATGTACATTATCACTGCCTTACTGATAAACCATTTGGATTGTTTTCCATTTTTCACTCTTACAAACATTGACAAGACAGACATTATCCTCCTTGTGGACTCAACTCATGGTAGCTTTTAGGATAATTTCAAGAAGAGGAAACTCTGGATCACGGGGTGTGTACATTTTTAGTTTTGACAGATATTGCTGAAGTGCCTTCCAAAACAAACCATGAATTAACACACCCCCATCACATGTACAAGTTTCTGTATTTCCCTCAACCCCAGTCCTGGTTTTGATTTCTCCCTGTAGTCTGCATTTCTGTAGGAATACATTCACATTTCTTCTTTTGGGAAGAGCCTTACAGAGAATCTGCCTGTTTTCCACTGGATGGTGCTCACTTTTGTGTGGACTTGGAGGGCTTGAAGTCACTGAGGTAGAGTCTGGCTGCTGTCCCCTCCGTGGGGCACACTGCTCTCATTTGCCATAGACTCTAACTAACCCCTGTGCCAGCCTTCTTTAGCCAGAATCTGGTTCTCCCACGGGGTCTTGGCTCTTGCACTCTCTCCACAGTAGTAGCTGTCTCTCCTCCCCATCCTTCTGTCACTGGGCCTGGGGTGTGGGGTTGATGTCCTCTTTTTACCTCACTGCCACTTTCAGGCCATCCCTCTTGGAAAGCACTCAGTCTGTATTCAGATTTCAGAAAATTTGGAGTTGAAAAAGTACTTTCATATATCCAAGTTCTTCCAGGCACACTGCAACGTTTTATACTAACTGAATCAGTTATCAGTTTTAAATTCAAATTATTTAAATAAACTACTGTTAAAAATTTTGCTCCTAGTTGCACTTTCCACCAGTCAAGTGCTTAGTAGCCCCATATGGCTAGAGGCTATCTTATTGGTCAGGGCAGTTCAAGAGGTTTGATCAGATTCCAGTTGATTTGCAGGTATGTTTGTATGTCTTTCAGAAGGTCCATAACATCTGGATCTCATTCTGTCTGAAATGATTTCCCAGCTCTCTGGCTTCTCAGTTGCTTGAATACTTCCCCATCCACCCCCGCCCCCCTTTATCAGCAGCACACACCCATAAGCACAAGACTTCCCTGACCTCTTCTGTACCCCAGTGTCCCACAGCCTACCTTCTGTTTTCCCACCTCACGCGCAGTGGTACCGCAACAGTACCCACCAGGAACCTTCAATCCATTGATGCTACCACCTTTGCGTTATTCCTCACTGCTTTTCGTGGCCTTTCTCTCATCTTCCTGACTCAGTTTCTGTGGTCCATTACAATCACTTCCTTGCATACAGCCCCCACTTCCTTGCCCCATCCTCTTGACTTTGTCAGAACCAGAGCCAAATCCAACTTTCTGCTGAATTTGTGCAGCAAACTGTGGTGGGGTAAATAACCATGTTGACTGGCCTTGCTTAACCTCACAAACCTTGACTAGGATCTTATGAGGGACCAACAACACAGAATGCTTCCTAAGCCACTCTCCTAGATTGCTATTTTACCTGTGCTCCTCTCAAAACTTTCACACCTCATCCGTGTTCACTACCAGTTAATGAGCTTGTTCCCTACTTTTTGAGAAAAATGGGAACACCCAAAAAAGAACTTCCACCAACTCTAGCCCCCACATCTCCTTACCTGCCAGCATCTGTATCCCATGCTCTACTCATCTCATCTGTTACTATGGATGGACTCTCCGTGACTTTGCTGACCTCAGTCTTTCTAGCCTGATCTCAGCCTTTCTAACCTGCTGGAAATAGTGCTATAGCACTGCTCCCTCTCTACTACTCAATCAGTGTTTTCTCAACAGTGTGTCATTCACTAGAAAGTATTAACACGCTGTCATTTTTTCCATCTTAAAACTCTTTTGTTAAGCCACCTTGCTCCACTACGTACCCCATTTTTTTTTTGCTCCTATTTTCAAAAAAAAAATACAGGAGTTATGTGTATTTACTAGCTCCAGTTTTTCTTCCAGTTTCTTTCTTTCTCAGCATTTACACTAAGGTATGAAAAACCGCAAAGATAATGCATGTATGGTTTAATTAGCACAGGTGAGCACAGCATGCAGCTGCTATCTAGGTCAAGAAAAACGTTACCAACCCTTTCTCCCAAAGGCAACTAACCACTTTTTCTTTTGACCCTGTCGATTTGCTTTGCCTCTTTTTGAACTTCTACTGAATCATATATTATATATTTTGTGTGAGTCCTCCTTCCTTCCCTTGGTAATTTATCCACCTTATTGCATGTGATTGTAATTTTTTATTGCTATATGAAACGCCATTGTAAAGGATACCATAGTTTATCCATAGATCTTTGGGTTGTTTCTAGTTTGGAGCCATAATGTTATCCTGAATGTTTTTGTTTATGACCTTTGATACATAGGTAAATGCATACCTAGGAACAGATTTGCTGAGTTGTAAGCTATACTTATGTTCAGCTCTGGTAGGCACTGGCAACAGTGTTTCCAATTGTTTATATCCCTATACACTCTAAGCAGCAGGTGGAGATCATTGCATTCATAATCACTAATACTTGTTGTTGACATTCTCTAAGTTTAGTTATTCTGTGGCTGTGTAGTGGTGTATCTCATTAGGTTTAATTATTTTCTTCGCTTTTCGGGGGTTAGTGGAGTTGGTCTTGTTTATTTTTTACTTTTATTATGGAAAACTTGAAAAGTAATAAAATTTGAAACATATGAATGTATACCCATCATTCATTTCAGTTATCAGTAGATCCGCTCATGGTCAGTTGTTTAATCTACATGCCTGCCCCACCCCCCTTCTACCATATTATTCTGAAACAGATCCCAGAGAGCACATCATTCATTTGTATATATTTCAGCATGTGTCTATTGAAGTACTAACTAAAAAATATATAATCTTATAATATCATCAAATACCTGATCATTGTTCAAATTTTGAGTAGCCTCAAATGTCACGAATTTTTTGTTTTGTTTATTTGAATCAGTATTCTGATAAGGTGCCCACATTGTGATCCATTCATATGTCTCCTAAGACTCTTTTATAGGTTTCCTTCATCTCTTTTCCTCAAGATTTATTTGTTGAAGAAACTTGGTCCTTTGCCCTATAGACTTTTCCTTCTCCCTTCCTGGATTTTTTCAACTGCATCCACATTGTATTAGTTTCCTAGAGGTGTCATAATAAATTAACACAAATCTGGTGGCTTAAAACAACAGAAGTTTATTCTCACGTAGGTGCCTGGGTGACTCAGTTGGTAGAAATGTGACTTTTGATCTCAGGGTTGTGAGATCGGGCCCCATGTTTGGTATAGAAATTGTTTAAAGATAAAATCTTTTTTTTTTTTAAGATTTCATTTATTTATTTGACAGAGAGAAACACAGCAAGAGAGGGAACACAAGCAAGGGGAGTGGGAGAGGGAGAAGCAGGCTTCCCACCGAGCAGGGAGCCCGACATGGGGCTCGATCCCAGGACCCTGGGATCATGAGCTGAGCCGAAGGCAGACACTTAAACATTAACGACTGACCCACCTGGGTGCCCGTGCTTAAAGATAAATCTTTTAAAAAAAAAATCATTCTCACAGTTCTGATGGCTAGAAGTCTGAAATCGAGATGTCGGTAGAGTTGGTTCCCTCTGAATGCACCCAGCAAGAATCCATTCCATCCCTCCTTCCTAGCTTCTGGTGGCTCTTGGCAAACCTTTGGCTTGTGGACATATCACTCCAATCTCTGCTTCCATATTCACTTGGTCTTCCCTGTGTCCCTGTGTCTCAAATCTCCCTCCTTTCTGTGATAAGGATACCAGTCATTGGATTTAGGGCCTACCCTAAAGCTAGAAGGATCTTACTTTGAGATCTCTAACTTAATTACATTCACAAAGACCCTATTTTTTTACATTCACATACAGGGATTAGGACTTGGATATCTTTTTAGGGACCACAGTTCAACCCACTACCCCTGTAGTGTAGTTTTGCTGTTCTTGTCTCCTCCACACATTTTCTCTTAAGTTATTACTTGAATCTAAAGCTTGATCAGACTCATATATCTCTTTGTTGTTGTTGTTGTTGGGCAAGAGCACTGTATAGACTAAAATGATGTTTGATGGTCACCCTTTTTTAAAGGCTAGCAAACTGGATGATCACTATCTAGATCCGTTAATTAGGCTTTGCAAAATGGTATATTCTGATTCTAGCCATTTTCTCTCAACCTACTCTCGTCTAGCATTTGCTCCCATCACTCTGCCAAAACTAAGCATGTCACAGTTACTCACCGCTTCCACATTGCTGAGCCCAGTGGTACTCAGTCTGAGCCATCTGTGGCCGCTAGTTGACACTAACTAACTTGATCGACTTTTCTCATTTGACTTTCCAGGAACTTTCTCAGGTCAATATAAATGCATAGACATAATAATAATCATGAACGTGTAATATGGATTTCAAGTTTGATAATGAGTAGAAAGGAGATGCGGCATACTAGAAGCATCAGCTAAAAGAGTCTGTTTGCTTCCTGGAGAGAGATGGCAAGAAATAGGGAGGGATGGGGTAGAGACCCTCTGTATTTTGTTAAAAGCTTTTTAATGCAATGTGGCTTTTTCAATAATGTATCTATATTACTTCGATGAAATTTTAAAATCCACATAAAAAATGGATTAGCCAATATAGTGCTTTTATTTTGCCATAGGTGTGCCTAGCAACTATGTATTTCCTATCCTTTAATGCCCTTGGACTGTTGTTTTCTGGGTTTGTCTGGTCTCTTTCAGAATGGCAGTTCGGAAAACCCTCATTCCTCCTCAGCCTCCTGAAGTGGCTAGCCCTCGAGTGGAGAGCTCTATGCGGAGTACATCCGGGTCACCTAGGCCTGCAGGGTGAGCACATCAATGTTATCACTCTTGCTTCCAACTGCACATAATTGGGGAGGAAAAAGACTAACACGTGACAAATTCTACATAATTTCCCTGTGTGCATCTTTTTACATCCACTTTCTAGCTGTGAGACCTGGACACATTACCCAGCCTCTCTATTATTTATGAAATTACCACACTTACAACATCTGCGTCCTAGAATTCTTATGTATTTAAATGAAATGATGCATTCAAACCATTGACAGAGCTTGCCCCACAGTAACGCCCAGTTATTATTGCTATCGAAAGTAGCATCATGGGGCTCTTGAGTGGCTCATTTGGTTAAGCCACCGACTCTTGGTTTTGGCTCAGGAAGTGACCTTGGGGTCATGAAATTAGGCCGTGCATTGGACTCTGCACTCAGCACAGAATCTCCTTGAGATTTCTTTCCCCCTCTGCTCCTCCTACTCCTCATGCTCTCTCTCTCTCTCAAATAAATAAAATCTTAAAAAAAAAAAAAGGCATCACGACAGTAGTTAATATATGCTATTTTCTTTATTCTTTTTAATTCCACAAGTAATATTATTTTGGGAAAGAGAGAGACAATATAAAAATATTAAAAGTATAAAGGGAAAATCTTTATCCTGTTCTCCATCCACCTTGCCAGTCCCACTAGGCAGAATCATATTGATTGGTAACAGTTTTCCACATCTTTCTCTATGTACACATATAGATTGAGTCTTAAAAATAGGATCTTGCTGATTAAATTGGTATACATCTTGCAATTTTTACTTACATCAGTAATAGCTTGCCATAGTGATGTATTTATCTACTTTATCATAAAACTTCATTCAAGAAAAAATTATGATTGCCTTGTGTGTGCCAGGAGCTGTTTTAGAATCTGGAAATATAGAAGAGTGACGAAGACAAAGTGTTCATTCTCCTTAAGCTTATTTTCTAGTAGGTGTGGAGAGATAAATATGAGAAGAAAAAGAAGGCAGTGTGAAAAGAATATAAGGCAGTAGGAGGAAGAGGTGATACCATCCAGAAAGCCTTCTCCGAGCAGAAGTTTAAGAACACGAAGGAAGAGCCACATGCTTCCTGATGTGCAGCTGCATCAGGCCAAGGAAAGAGCAGGGGCCAAGAATTTGATGTAGGAGGATATGCAATCCTTACTTTGCACCTTAGTGCAGAAGAGTAAAAATAACCATGCAAGGGGAAGCTGTGAAAATGATCTTAATTTTAGGGGCTGGGTGTTGTGCTTATTCTGTGACCTTTAAAACATGAAAATATTCAAAACTCTCTAATCATCTTAAACATTTCTTACCATATATAGAGAAGTGAAAAAAGTGGTAAAACTAATATTTATTTGGTATATTGTAATTTAAACATGAGAAACACTGAGAATTAAAGTATTATTCTTTCTCAGATCTAATCAAGAGTAGTTGGAACTGTACTCACTGCCTTCACATTGTATAACTCGATGATGAAGAGCACAACAGTCCTTCCATGCATTGGTGACCTTCTAAGTTTGGATCTGCTTCTGACATTTTATCCTTTGTCTTTTCAATTGTGGCAAATTATCTCCAAGAGTTCCTTTAATGTGAAACCTTTTGCCAGCATCACTTCTAAGGACATCTTCCTTTTCATCAAAACCCTCTGCCCTAAAACTAATGCATGGAATCCAGGTACACATTTCATGCAGCATCTTTTAACTGTGCTGTTATCTTCACCAAAGAGCTTAACATTAATTCATCAAAATTAATTATTAACTTTTGAAATGAACCAGCCTTTATTGGCCAGAAAAGGATTTTTGGTTGTTGTTGTTGTTTTTCATTCTTGTAAGTGGCCATTTCCTTTCAGTGTGGCAGCTAACTTTAACACTTGCGCCTAAATGACTGGGATTCATTTATTTGTTTATTCATTCATTCATTTATTTATTTAATAGTCATAAATCCAAAGTAGAAGTAAATAATGCATTTCACCATAGTGGCTTTCTGTTCCTAGTCCAATTTCAACCAAATGATGATATGAGATGACTTTACCATCTTCTTTTAATATTCATTAGATTCTCTCTACATGGTCCATACCATATCTTCATACAAGCCTAGGGCTCATCCTGTCTTTGCTGTTACCTGTTCCAAGTCTTTTAATCACATCCAGTTTTACTTCTAGAATTAGTTTGTTCCTGCATTTTCGGTTTTGTTGGCGAGTTCTTATTCTCTTTATGTCATCCATTGTTGTAAAATTTCACCTGGGTTTATCACTGGAAAACAAGAGACAGCACAGCTCCATACTTTGCCGTCTGCATAAACTGAATAACTGATGTGCAGTGACCACTCACAGATATACTTCAAAGGAAGTGATGTGACTGATCATAGATCATGATGCAAATCTGTTAAGTTACATAGTGATTTGTGGACTGAGGAGCTAGCAGCAAAGTTTGCATAACGTTGCATAAAGTTTATATAAGTACTCACAGTTAAAATATACAGTGGAATGGAAATTTGAACAGAGTCGGTGGGGGACTAGTATAATATAATTATAAAACATAGTAGAATTCACACATTATCAGGATAGTACAAAGTCAGGACTTCCTTTGTGTTAGGAACACGCAAGGAACAGCAAGAGAAAGCAGCCTAGAACAAGGGGAGAGTTGTACAACATGGTTCAGAGATATAACTAAGGGCCAGATGATGTAGGGCTTTTTGGGCCATTCAGAATCCTTTGGATTTTATTCTGGGTGAGATTGAGAGCCAGAGGGTTAAGCCATAGGAGTGACATGATTTGACTTATTTTTAAAAGGATTATTCTAGCTACCGTGCTGGGAATAAACTGCAAAAAAGCAAAAGTGGAAGCAGGAAGACCAAGTGAGAGATGATGGAATCTTAGACTATCGTAGAGGTTTAGACCAGAATGGTTGTAGTAAAAGTCGTAAAAAGAGTTCAGATTTTGGATATGTATTGAAGGTACAACTGACAGAATTTTCTGATAGAAGGGGAGGAAGCCAATGATAGGACATTTTGCATGAGCAACTGCAGATAGGAATTATCTTTTCTGAAGTAAGGAAGCCTGTGGGAATAACAAGGGGGAAAAAAGTTTAGTTTTAAATATTTTGCTTTTGAGATCTCCAAGTGGTTAGACAAAGCCAAGTAGAGATGTCAAGTGTATAGCTGCCTAAAAAATTCCAAAGTAGATTCATTTCTAGAATTGAAGATAAATATCTATGCTGGGGATTAAGTTTTGGGAATTACAAGCAGATACATGTTTTTTAACACCACGAGAGTGGAAGAAAGTCCATTGATAGTATAGGGAGTAGAGGTGGTACAAAGACCCTGCCTTAGGATATGTCATCTTAGGAGATCAGGAAAATGAAAAACTAGAAAAGGAGACTATTCCTGTACCATGTGATGTTCCCAGATGTGTTGGTGCCATAATTAGTCCTCCATTAATGAACACTTAAGTTATTCCATTTACCCCTAATAAATAATGCAGTGGATCTATTTTATTTATCATTGAGCCCCTTTGCAAACATTTCTCTGGAATATATTTCTGGAAGTAGTGTTACTGGGTCAAATTACATGTAGAGTTTAAATTCCAATTTCCATTCACTGTACCTGTTTATAGCCTCATGGAATGTGTTCCCATTTTCTCCACGTTGCCAACATTAGACACTAAATTTTACAAATTTAATACATTACCTTTCATTGTTTAAAGTGGTGTTTTTTTAGCTTTTGTTGTTGTTTTTTGAAGTAGCACTAGAGTTACTTTTAAAGTGCTAGGAAAAAATAGAGTTCCTGAAGGTGAAGAGCACTCTGTGAAATACAAAAGTATATTCCTTGTAAGCAACAATATGTGCAGAAACTTGGGTGAGGAGGGGCTGTTTGCAGAGGTTTTCCTGGACTGAGTATGGTTCCGATGTAGGTTGTGGAGGTAGGGCCCTCGCCTTACTTGAGTTGGCAGTCTGTTTCTGTGGCACCTGAAGGAGGAGAGCATTTGGACTGTGAAAAATAACTAGCTGAAATGAGAGCAGTCTCCCCACCCTCCCACGCCCAAGTGAAAGGAATCTCATGTAAATGGCTGTTTTTAGGAATAGCCCAACTCATTCACTGATGAGTAATAAAAGGATATTCATGTGAAGATAACTAAAATTAAAAAGTAGAAAAAGAGCAACAAAATATACTCATTTGTTCAGTAAGAGCACTTACCAGAAAAGCAGGACAGATGAAACTTATTTTAAAATTTGACTATGAATTTAAATTACTTAATGAAGTCAGCACCACCTCAGTGAAGGAAAACATACAAAGATGAAATGTAGACTCCCAAGACTAAATGACAGGACATTAAAGGGTGACACCTAAAGGGACAGAACTCAGTAAAGACCTAGAAGAAACCATAGAATGAAGGTAAAATTAAAATAGAAAACAGTGTAGACATAGAGGATAGAAATGGGAAAAGTGAACAAAATTTTAAAAAGCAAAGATTTAACAAAAACCATATAGAACATACTGTGATACAAGTAAGATCTAACGTACACATGTCAACATCTCAGGAACCAATATATGATATTAAATCGAAGATACATTAATATTATCATTAATGTATTTTTAAGTGGTCCACAAAATTTGGTGTATAATTACTGGCAGCTTAGATTCAGTGAAGTACTGAAGTCGAGTGGTACTGTTTGGAGATGGTGGCAGGGTGGTTAAGGGAGGGAGGGAGACTTCTCAGTACATCTTTTGAAACATGAATATATTACCAATTCAAAGCCAAAAGATTAAGGAAAATTTAAATATTATAAAACAGAAAATAGATTTAGAAAGTAAATCCAAAAGCTGTTTAAATAAATTTTAAAATATTAATTTTAAACGAATTTTAAATGAAGTCACATAATAATACTACAAGGCTATTACTTATGTATGCTTAGGTGTTTTCTGTCAGTCACTAATTCATCCTCAGACTCCACCAAACGTAAAGAAATCTTCCAGATACAGGCAGGTCTGTCAGATCTCTTGGTTCCATGTTTTCTTGATTTTATCCCTCCCTCCTTGAATCCTTGCTTCAACCAGTCTGCACTGGTTGGTCTCTGGACTTGGTGCCCAGCTATTATCCCTGGTGTTTTCTTTGTCCATCAGGCTCTGAATTCCCTTCAACTCATCCCTGGTGCCTGTAAACTTCCTTTTCCTTGGTTTACACTCTCATTTGTTAGAGCATCTCTTCTGTGGCAGAGAAGGAGTACATAAGATGTCAGGGATTTTTTGCATATCAGAAAATGGGTTTATTCTGTCCTCACTCTACTTGTAGCAAGAATTACTACCAAACTCCACTCATTGAGCCAGAGACCCTTTCGGTGTTAGTAAAAGACTTGCCTCTCATGTAGCACACTACCTACACTTGTGAGTTCATTGATCAGCCAGCGGCTTTAACTCCAAGCTCAAACACAGTGCAGTGCACTCACTCTTAAGTCTACTTTCTCTCTTTTTGAGATTGGGTAAATTATATTGATCTGTCCTCAACCCTACTGATTCTGTCTCCACTCTACTACTGACAATATCCAGTGAGTTTATTTGGTCAATTGTATTTTTCAGTTTTATAATTTACATTTGGTTCTTTTTATAACTTTGATTTCTTTGGTGAGATTTTTCTATTTTTTCATCTATTTCAAGTGAATCTGTCATTGCTTGTTGAAGCACTTTTATGAAATCTGTGTCCTTATCTGATAATACCTTCATCATTCATCTCCTATTCAAGTTGTGATTTTCTTGGCTCTATTTAGATGAGTGGTTTTCTGTTTGGACTTGAACATTTATGGTCTTATAAGACCCTGGAATTTATTTATAGCCTAATGTTTTAGCAGTTCTTCTCTCAGACGACCCCAGTTAAGGAAGACAAGCATTGTGTCCTTATTGCCAAGTGGGGGACTGAAGTCCCGGTTCCCTGCTTGGCCTCTTTTGATACCACTTCAGTGGTGAGATGGTAGAGAGAAAATAGAGGTTCCTTCTTTACAGCCTGGCAAGTGTGGAAGTCTGGGGTCTCCGCAGCATTTTCAAGAGAGAAAGAGATGAGACCACAATTGTTTCTGTGGTGTTTCACTGGGGTAGAGCTATAACTGTTTAAAAGTTTCCCATCTTGCTGAGCTGCCCCTGTCTTGGGTCTTTGAGCAGACTTTTCTTAGGACTATTGTCTTTGGCCTTTGACATTTCTGTATTGTGGTTCTCCAGGACCCAGTCTGGAACACATGAGGCAAAAAGAAAACCCAAGGAATTCACTGCTCTGTCATTCCTTTTGTCCTGAGGTTCCTAGCCAGTCAGTCTTCATCTTTCAACAGCTGTTATGTTTGTCTTATATGTAATACTCATGATTTTCAGCTATAGTTAGCAGGAAGAACAGGAAAAAATAGGTCTATGCCATCTTTCCATAAAATTCCTACCTGCACTCTTAAATAATACAGTGGCTGGGAGAAGTTGAAATTAAAAATCTCTTTTTCAGGGCACCTGGGTGACTTAGTCCATTAAAGGTCTGATTTCAGCTCAAGTCAAGTTCTCAGGGTCCTGAGATCAAGCCCCACATTGGGCTCAGTGCAGAGTCAGCTTGAGATTCTGTCTCTCTTCCTCTCCCTCTGCCCCTTCTCCGCTCATGCTCCCTCACTCACTCTCAATAAATAAATTAGTTTTTTTAAAAATCTTTTTCTTTGTAGGTGATATCTTCAACTTTTATCTTATAGCATGCTCTTTTGAAGTTCTTAATATAAAAATCTGTAAAGGTATAGCAAAATAGAGAAAATAGTGTTACTCAGCTAGATTTAATTTTTAATATTTTGTCATATATTACCTTTTTTGGTATAATTAATTTACAGATTTTTACCTTTAAATACTTTCTCGTGCATTTTGACAATTACGATGTGTTCTAGGTGTGGTTTCTTCCAATTTTTCCTACTTGAGTTGGCTGAACTTTTAGATAAATAGACTAAAGTCGTTTTTCATCGAATTTAGGGAGTTCTTGGCCACTATTTCTTAAGATATTCTTCCCGCCCGTCTCTCTCCTTTGCTTCTGGGACTCCCATTGTGTGTATGTTGGTACACTTACTGCTGTCCCAAAGATCCCTGAGGCTCTGTTTATTTTTCCTCCTGTACACCTCCCCGCCCTTTTTTTAAAGTTTCTCCAACTGGATAATCTCAGTTGACCTATCTTTGAATTTATTGATTCCTTCTAATGGCTGCTGAAATATGTGTCTTTTTTTTAAACTGCCATATTTTTTTAAGTAATCTCTGTACCCAACATGGGACTCAAAAGACCCCGAGATCAAGAGTTGCGTGCTGTACTGAGTAAGGTAGCCAGGCACCCCTGAAATACACTTTTGTCCTGTTAGTGTTTTTTTTTTCTTTCAGCTCTCAACTTTTCAACTGCAGAATTCCTTTTTGGTCTTTTTTTTTTTTTTTTTTTTAATTTCTGTCTCTTAATCTATTTCCTGAGACATCATTTTTATGCTATTCTTTAACCATGATCTTCTTTAGTTCTTGAACTTATTTATAATGGCTAACTTAAATTCTTTGACTTGTAAGTCTAACATCTCTGCATCCTCAGTGACAGTTTTAGTGCTTGCTTTTTTTCCCGTGTTTTAACAATGCATTTTTGTTTCTTTACATACCTAGGAATTATTCTTAAAAACTGGGCATTTTAAACAGTATAATGTGGCAGCTCTGAAAATCAGATTCCCACCCTCCCCAGGGTTTGTTCTTGCTGCTTCTTGTAGTTGTGGTTGTTTTTTAGGGACTTTTATAAAATAAGTCTTTAAAATCAATATCTTTGTCTAGCGTGACCACTGAATTCTCCAATCCTTTAGCTTTGTAGTTCAGCTAATGACTGAACAGATTTCCTTGAATGTCTGGAACCAATAAGTCTCCCATGTTTGCCAGGGGTTTTGGGGTGGCCCATCAACACTGAGGCGGGCAGTTTTACATCTCTGTCTTACTTCTTTTCTTCCTGCTTGCACAGAGCCGCACACTCAGCCAAAGCTAAGAACTTGGGTCCCTCTCAGTTCTTTCCTGGGCATAAGTACAGTCCAAGGTATACACATAGTCCTACATGTATATGTTGCTTCCTAAATTGCCAGAAATACATTGGAGCTTTTCAGAGTACCTGGGGACATTTCATTCTCCAATTTTTCTTTTAAAGCTTTTTGGGTAGCTTATTGTTTGCCCTGTTACCATTCTATCAGTCAGTTGGGAAACTGATCAATTATTTCTAATTTTTATCAACAAATTCTGTAAGGAAAAAGCTGTTTACACTGGACAGACCAAGTCAAATAGGACAGTCCTGCAAATGGGAGCAACCAGACAGTTTATATAATGATAGTTCTCTGGTAAAGAGGGTTTGAAGGGGCTCTCACCCCTCAGGTAGCTGCCAGGCTGCTGGTTTTCACAGTGAGCATGGACTGTTGGTTTGAATGCCTCCCATGGTGATAGAAATGAAGGAACAGAAATAGGGCAAGTTAAACACCTCAGAGTTTACTGGTCTTGCTGAGGTTCAGCTAATTTTCTTGATTAATTTTGCCACATTATTAATTTCTATCTAGAGTTCTGAAAACATTGTTTCGGGCATTTTTGTCAGGTTTTTTATTCCTTTTATGAAAGAGAATTTTCAGATTGTTACTGCCACATTTTTGCTGATGTTTCTGGTTGTTTTATGTTTCTGGTTGTTTTATCTGTTAATTCTCTTTTATTCCAGAGTAATCCTAACCTGTACCCAACCCCTGTTTACTTATTTTGAAATAATTTAAGACCCACAGAAGTTATAAAAATAGTACAGAAAGTTCCCATGTACCCTTTACCCAGCTTCCCCCAGTGATTACATCTTACATAACCCTTGAACTTCTAAATGAAGAAATTGACAGGGTGCCTGGGTGGTTCATTTGGTTAAGCATCTGCCTTCGACTCAGGTCATGATCTCAGTCAGGGTCCTGGGATCGAGCCCTTAGTGGGCTCCCTGCTCAGCCGAGAACCTGCTTCTCTGCCCCTCCCCCTGCTTGTGTGTGTGTGTATGCGCGCGCGTGCATGCTCTCTCTCTCATGAATAATTAAAATTATTAAAAAGGAAAAATTGGCATTAGTACAATGCTGTTGACTAACTATAGATCTTATTAAAATGTCACCAGTTTTTTTTTCCTTTGGTGTGTATACTACTTTGAAATTTCACCCATGAATAGATTTACATAACCATTATCATAATCAAAATGTGAATTTGTTTTGTTGTCACAAAACCATTCCCTTATTTACAATCATACCCTTCCCCCAAAGCTAACACCTTGCCATTTAGCTGTGTCACCACACAAATGGAATCTCATAAGTTACTTACACTATTTGTATAATTATATATTTGTGATTATATAAATACATATTTCTCATACAATAACCTAATGATGCTGGCTTATGAGATCCATCCAAATTATAATGTGTATCAGTAGTTTTTTTCTTTTTAGATTGGGTAATGATACATTATATGGATGCTCCAGAATTGTTTATCCATTTGTTTATTGCACTTCATGGGTGTTGTTTCTGGTTGGGGGTTATTACAAATAAAGCTGCTACAAGCAGTCATGTACAATTTTCTTGATAGACATACATTTTCATTTCTCTGGGATAAAAATCCCAAGACTGCAGTTGCTAAGTTACATATATTTTTCATTTTATAAGAAACTTCCAAACTGTTTTTGCAGAATTGGCTGTACCATTTTAAATTCCCACCTGTGCAGCATGTTAGATCCTTTTATTCTAGAACCTTGCTAAACTCAGGGGCATCTGGGTGGCTCAGTTGGTTAAGCAACTTTCTTACAGCTCCAGTCATGATTCTGGAGTCCCGGGATTGAGTCCTGAATCAGGCTCCCTGCTCAGGGGGTAGTCTGCTTCTCCTTCTGGCCCTCCCCCGTCTCAGGCTCTCTCATTCTCTCTCTTTCAAATAAATAAATAAAATCTTTAAAAAATAAAAAAATAATAAAACCTTGCTAAACTCATTTATTAGTGCTAGGAGTTTTTTGGTAGATCAAGTTGTTCCACATCCTTTCCTGTGCTTGCTATTGTAAAGTTTTTAAATTTTCTTTTCACCATTCTGATAGGGCTATGGTGGCATATCACTGAGGCTTTAATTTGCATGTCTCTAATGGCTAATAGTATTGAATATCTTTTCATGTGCCTGTTTGCTTCCTGGATATTTCTTTAGTGAAGTGTCTGTTCATTATCCATGTTTCTTGCCCATTTTCTGACGAGATTGTATGTTTCCTAGTATTGAGTTTACGGAGTTCTTTATATATTGTGAATATCATTTTTTATCATATATATATATGTTTTAGTTCATATGTTTGTCTTAAACATTTTTAAGTGTACATTTCATTGGTGTTAAGCATATTCTCACTACTGTACAACCATCTCCAGATCTTTTTGATCTTGCAGAACTGCAACTCTGCCCATTATTCTACCACTCCCATTTTCCCAACCCCCAGCCCCTGGGAGCTACTATTCTACTTTCTTTTTCAATGAATTTGGCTACTCTGGGTACCTCATATAAATAGAACTAACATACTGTGTTTCACAAGTATTTTTTTTCAATCGGTGCCTTGTCTTTTCAACCTCTTGAAATGGTCTTTAGCAACGCAAAAGATTTTAATTGATAAAACCCAATTTATCAGTTTTTTTCTTTTACATTGTGCTTTTGGTATCATATCTAAGATTTCTTTACATAGTCCTAGGGACTTTTTGTATTTCTTATAAAACTTTTATAGTTTTACATTTTGCACTCAGATTTATGCCTCATGTTGAATTTATTTTTGTATATGATGTGAGGTTTGGTTTGATGTTAAATTTTTTGCCTATGGAAATCCAGTTGTTTTGGCCTTGAACTTGAGGGGTGCTGTTTTGTATTGTTTTTCCTATCTTGAATTTTTAGGATTAGTACTATAAGTAGGTAAGCCTTTACAGCTATTAAATGAAATATTTTACTGGCTCAGTCAGTAGAGCATGTGACTCTTGATCTCAGGGTCATGAGTTCAAGCCCCACTTTGGGTATAGAGACTATTTAAAATTTTTTTTAAATTTTTTTGAAGATTTATTTGAGGCTGTGCCTAGGTGGCTCAGTTGGTTGGGCAGCTGCCTTCAGCTCAGGTCATGATCTCAGGGTCCTGGGTTGGAGCCCCACAGCAGGGTCCCTGCTCAGTAGGGAGTCTGCTTCTCCCTCTGCCCCGACCTCCACTCGTGCTATTGTGCATGCTCTCTCTCTCAAATAAATAAAATCTTTTTTTAAAAAAAATGATTTATTTATTAGAGAGAAAGCGCGTGTGTGTGCATTAGGGGGTGCAGGGCACAGGGAAAGAATCTTGAAGCAGATTCCCCACTGAGCACAGATTCCCAACTTGGGGCTCAATCTCACAACCCATGAGATCAGGACCTGAGCCGGAACCAGGAGTCAGACGCATAACCGACTGAACCACCCAGGCACCACAAAAATAAAACTTTTAAAAATGTATATATGTATTTTACTTTAAAAAATGTTTAAGAATTTATAATGACGTGAGTGAATACTTCTGATAAAACTGGGGGGAAGAAAGGATATACAGTTTTAAACATTAAATTTGTAACTACTTTAGATCCCTACAGTATTCTGATAAAATATACTGGAAGGGGGCGCCTGGGTGGCTCAGTGGGTTAATGCCTCTGCCTTCAGCTCAGGTCATAATCTCAGGGTCCTAGGATCGAGGCTTGCATCGGGCTCTCTGCTCAGCAGGGAGCCTGCTTCTTCCTCTCCCTCTGCCTGCCTCTCTGCCTGCTTGTAATTTCTCTCTGTGTGTCAAATAAATAAAATCTTTAAAAATATATATATATATATACTGGAAGGTTGTAAAAGTGATGACTCTGGGTAGAGAGCTGGGTGTGTGAAGTGGAGGAAAATTATTTTCAATTTATTTTCTTTTGGATCTTTGCCATGCGTGTCGGTTTCCCCTTCTATGAGAAATAAGTTTACAAGTGGGCGCCTGGGTGGCTCAGTGGGTTGGAGCCGCTGCCTTCGGCTCAGGTCATGATCCCAGGATCCTGGGATCGAGGCCCACGTCGGGCTCTCTGCTCAGCAGGGAGCCTGCTTCCTCCTCTCTCCTCTCTCTCTGCCTGCCTCTCTGCCTACTTGTGATCTCTCTCTCTGTGTCAAATGAATAAATTAAAAAAAAAAAAAAAAAGAAATAAGTTTACAAGAAACTACAAAGTGTAAGTACAATTGTGATTTGAAAAAACAAATTTCCTAAGACAGCATATGCATTAAGGAATTCTGGTAGAAAAAAAAGACACTACCATAGTGAAAATTGGTTGCCTTTTAATGACATGGTTTTGAGTGATTTTGATAAAATGTTATTTTCTGAGTTAATTTTATTACTGCTTATAAAATTTGGTGGGGGTGGCACAAGGAAGGAATATTTTTTAAACGAATTTCCTTTAAAGCTTACCTCAAAATTCAACTTCTAGAATCAAGTAATAGAGTCTAAGTTGTGCTACACTTTGTATAAAAAGACGTGGACAAATACCCGTCCACTGAGATATTTGCTACATTATCTTTGCTTTCATGTTTCAGTGCCAAACCTAAGTCGGAGATCCACGTATCGATGGCCACTCCAGTTACTGTGTCCATGGAGACTGTGCCCAGTCAAAATAATGATCAGCCCACCATTGCAGTCCCTCCCACAGCTCAGCAGCCTCCACCCACCATCCCTACCATGATCGCAGCCGCAAGCCCCCCATCACAGCCAGCTGTCGCCCTCTCAACCATTCCCGGAGCAGTCCCCGTCACTCCTCCCATCACTACCATTGCGGCTGCCCCTCCGCCATCAGCTGCTGTAGCTGGCAGTCTCTCCTCTGTGTTGGGCCCTCCGGTACCTGAGATAAAAGTTAAAGAGGAAGTGGAACCAATGGACATCATGAGGCCAGTCTCTGGTAGGTTCACTCATGGAGTTCTCTTCATTGGCACGTGATGCTTCCTCTTTTCCTGACTCTCCTCGAGGGCCAGACTCTTGCTTGACCCTCAGCTGTGAAGATTGACACATTGGTACCTGTTGTAAATTTGCATGTCATTGATTTTAAGAAGGGGACTGCTAGGTTCCTTTCAAAATTAAAACCATTTTTACTGCTCTTTTAGCATCAATTTTATTTCTTACCAAAATCATAAAAAAGATTAACATTTCCCCAAGAATATCCTTAAATAAAACTTCTGAGGTTATATTGTTTTCTATTTCTCATTTTGGTTTTTGAGTCTTTTTTTCTTGGTTAATGTAGTTAAAGCATTGCCTGTTTTGGAAAAGCTGGCCATTCAGTGTTAGGTTATTGTTTATCCTGGTCTCTATTTTATTTATATCTGATTTTTCATTATTATTTCCTTCCTCTACTAAATTTCAATTAAGTTTCTTCTTTTCCTAGTTCTTTGAGGTATAATGTTAAGTTGTTTATTTGAACTTTTTTCCTTATTATAAGCATTTATAGTATATAAAAATGAAAAATAGAAAAAAGTCAAAATAAGATCGTAGCTAAGTGCTAATTATTTACAATTTATTCCGTGTCAATTGTGTTGCCCTGTTACACAGTGAAGCAAGATTTGTATTGTTGAAAATACTCTCTTGATAAACTTACATGTGGTTAGTAAAATCATAAAATTCCTCACTGCTTGCTTTCCTCCTGTCCTCAACTCTAAACTTCCAGTGTATGAAATATAGGTCACTTTGGAGGTTTTCTTTTTATTTGTTTATATGTTAGTAATTTATTGAGGAACGTTGCTTCCCCTGACTACAAAAATAGCGTTTAATGTATAGAATTTATGAAATACAGATAAAGCCGAAGTGGAAGGCAAGTCATTTTCTTTAATTAGCCGGCACTGCCCTCTTACCATTTCTACGTAAAGGCCTCTCTCCCCAGTGCTGTTTTGTTCAGTAAGTGGTTGTGCTGTGTCTGCAGTTGTTAAACCTGCTGTTTGTTTTCATTTATTATGCCATGAAAGAGTCTTCTATCTTACCTGTATTTAGCCTCCGCACTTCATTGAAAGACACCATGGATAACCCAGGAAGGGAAATGAAATGTTTTCAATTTTACTGTTCTTCTCTCTTGATTTGAATAGTGTCTTTTAGCCTCTCTGTGCTGGGAAGCTGTCAGTAATGACGCCTTAAACTGTAGGGCTGTATGCCAGGTACTGACGATATAGCCTTATACAAAACAAGTACATCTCCATCATCTTGGAGCTTACATTTTAGAAGGGGAGAGAAACCATCAAATAAAGCAGTGAGAAAATACACAAATATACCGCAGGGAGATTGTGGATTCATTTCCAGATCACCACAACAAAGCAAGTCAGATGAATTTGTTGAGCCCCAGTACATAAAAAAGTTACGTTTATACAATACTGTAGTTCATTAAGTATATAATAGCATGATGTCTTTAAAAACAATGTACATACTTTACTGGGAAAAGTTTATTGCTAAAAAATGCTAACCATCATCTGAGCTTTCAGTGAGTCATAATCACTGATCACAACCACTGTAACAAATACAGTCATAATGAAAAAGTGTGAAATATTGAGAGAATTACCCAAATGTGATACGGAGACATGAAGTGAGCAAATGCTATTGGGAAAATGGTGCTGATAGACTTGTTTAAAACAGGGCGGCCACAAACCTCCAGTTTTTGAGAAATGCAGTATCTGCAAGGTGCAATGAAGCGAAGCACAATCAAGTGAGGTATGGTTCTATAAGGAAAAGTTAGGGCGGGGGCTGTGATTTTTTAAGAAGAGCTTTAAAGGGAGGGCCTCACTGAGGAAGTGATCTTTGAATAGAGACATTAAAAAGATGAAGTGCTAGTCATCAGGATAGCTGGAACAAGAACATTCCAGGCCTCAGGAACAAGCCTAGTATGCTCAGAATAGCAAAGACAGGTCAGGTAGACAGCCCAGGGACAGTATGTGAACTTACATAAAATCATTAAGGATCCAAGCTGCTACTATCCCTAGTTTGACCCTCATGCTTTTGATTCAGGATAGCTGCTAGAACTCTAGCTATCGTATCTGAGTTCCAGGGTGACACGACAAGGAACAAAAGGTCATATCTTCTTTTAAGGGAACTTATTAAAAGTGCTACAACACACTTCTATTTTCATATGGCCACACCTGTCTATAAAGGAGGCAAGTAAATAGTCTTTCAGCTGAATGATGGTGTGTCCATCTACAAGTGTGAGAGTCCTCATTCTAAGGATGGTGAAGTTGTGGTAGCTTAGAAAACAGTCGGCACCCTCTGCCGTAAGTAGAGTGCTTAGCACAGTGCCTGGCACATAGGAAGACTCAGTAAGTGGTAGTTCTCTTTTCTCTCTTCTTAACCATTCTCACTGGAAATCAAGTGAAGCATTCCATTATTTGGGGGTTCTTATACATGTATGTGCTCTTTTTCCTATGACAGCAGTTCCTCCCCTGGCCACCAGCACTGTGTCTCCATCTCTTACATTGCTGGCTAACAACCTGTCCATGCCTGCAAGTGACCTACCACCTGGTGCCTCCCCAAGGAAAAAGCCTCGAAAGCAACAGCACGTGATTTCAACAGAAGAAGGGGATATGATGGAGACGAACAGCACTGATGATGAGAAGTCCACTGCCAAGAGTCTTTTGGTGAAGGCAGAGAAACGCAAGTCTCCACCCAAGGAATATATTGGTAATGGTCACTTGGGCTCGCTACTGTCATGTGGAGCTCTCCCACTTAAGTTAGGAGTCCATCTCTGAGGCTGTTTACATAATCGGGTTTCACTTAGGGGTCATTTCTTGGAGTTATACCTTGAGGATTCTTCGCAATATATAATAAATTATTTAGTAACTTCCTTTCCTTTTCTTCTGAATAGATGAAGAAGGTGTGAGGTATGTCCCGGTGCGTCCAAGACCTCCCATTACTTTGCTCCGTCACTATCGGAACCCCTGGAAGGCTGCTTACCACCACTTTCAGCGGTACAGTGATGTCCGGGTTAAAGGTTAGTTGCATGAAATTGGTCTTTCACTTGACTATAATGTAATCACAGTAGAATAGGAAGCTAGAATTACAATTTTCTCATTTCCAAAAAACCCAAGTGGTGAGAGGATGACCTCTTTAGCCCCCAGGTTGATTGCAGAAGAGCTGTACTAGATTATTATTCGACATAGTCCACATTAGTCCCAAGGATGTCAGCCCCAGGAAGTTTATTTTCCAAATGACCTTTTGTATAACATATGCGAAGCTCTCGAAATAGTCCAGGGCAAGCGCTTAGTAAATGGTTTTGTTATTGTTGTGCTTGAGAATTACATTTTAATAAACCCACATATAGTAAAAATAGCTGACAGTACTTTGCAAATATCTACATATTTCTACTGATAGGCTTTAAGCATCATTAAATCAAATACAATCATTGCACAGAGAAGTGTAAGTTTTCAGAGAATTGGTCACATTCCCCACTCCCTCACTTAAATTCTACTTAGAAATTACTCTGTTTCTTGAAGCCTTAAGATGAGTCAGAGTTGGACGGTACTATCTCATGTCTGCGAGTGGGGGTGAGGGTTCTGACAGTTTAGTCTCTGAATGGAAGTACCGAGGTGGCTGCACTTGTAGGAGTTCTTCCTCATGAGGTACTTTGAGCTCTGAAAATAAGCTGGATTTCCAAGGGTCAGGGAGTGGTGGCCTTTGATGGAAGAAGAAGGACATGGGCTACTAAACGTCTCTTCACATTATAAGAATTCCATATCATAGCAGGAAAGTGTTTTTAAAAAGTATTGCCTGGTAACATTTTAAGCCATTCTGAAAGATTGTTACCACTTTCTGGGACTCATTCTTCAAAAACTATCTCAGGAAAGGTAATGTGACAACTGAAAGTATTGACACAAATAGTGAAACTTTATTGATCTGCTTTGCCCAAGGTTTAAAACCATGTTCATATAAATAAATCAATATGGAATAGTGGAAATTGGTCAGATAATTTCATGGGAAGGAAAGAAAAGAGAAACGGAATAAAAAGTGCAGGAAATAAACAGAAAGCAAATAATACTATGGCCGACTTAGCCTTTCATATCAGTAATTACCTTGAATAGTCTGAACATACCAATTAAAACACCAGTTGGCAGAGTGGATCAACAAAAAAGATTCAGCTCCACTCTGTCTTTTAGAAACTCACTTCAGATTCAGTGACATATGTAGATTGACAGTAACAGGATGGAAATGATAAATAAAATGCAAAAATAAAGCAAGAGTGGTATGTTAATGTCAAATGAGGTAGACTTCAGAGGAGAGAAAATTATTAGAGACAAAGAAGGGCATTACATACTAATAAAAAAATGTACAGACAGCAGAAATGAAGAGCTTCAGAATATATGAAGCAAGAATAGGACAGCTAACAGGAGAAATAGGCAAATGAGCAGTGGTAGTTAGAACTTCAACACCCTGCTCAGCAACTAGTAAAACTACATGACAAAAAGCCAACAAGGACTACATATCACCACATCTAACAGACCTTTATAGAACACTTCCAACAGCAGCAGAATACATATTGTGTCAGGTGCCTACAAAACAGATAAACCATATCCTGGATCATAAAATAAACTTCAACAAATTTAAAAGAATTAAAATCATACGGGGTATCTTCATTGACCAGAATGGAATCAAACTAGAAACCAGTAAGAGAAAGATAACAGAAAAATTCCTTGAAAACACAAACTTAACCAGAAGCAAATAGACAATCTGGTTAGTCCTCAAACCAATGAATAACGTGAACCCATAGTTCTGAAGCTTCCAAACAGAAATCTCTATTTTCAGATACTTTAACTGGGAAATTCTATTAAATTTGTAAGGAGGAATCAACATCAGGTCTCTATAATCTCTTCTAAAATATAGGAGGAAGCATTTCCATATTGATTTTATGAAGCCAGTATTTCCCTGATACAAAAATCAGACAAGGAGAGTACAAATATAGAAAACTAATTATCAGTATTCTTTATGAATACAGATGCAAAAATATTTTACAAAATATTAGCAAATTAAATACAGCAACATATAAATAGCAGTTTATATCTTGATTGAGTGGGGTTTGTGTCAGCTATGCAAGTCTGCGTCACCATTTGAAAATCAGTGATTCACCATTATTAACAACCTATATTAATTTCCTAGGGCTGCTATAACAGAGTACCACACACTCAATGGTCTAAAATTACAGATTTATTCTCTCAGAGTTCTGGAGGCAAGACGTCCAAAATCAAGTTGTCTGCCGAATCATGCTCTCTCTGAGGCCTGTAGAAGAGAATCCTTCCTTGCTTCATTTTAGCTTCTGCTGGTTGCCAGCAATCCTCAATATTATTTGGCTTGTAACTACATTATTCCAGTTTCTGCCTCCATCTTCACATAGCGTTCTTTCCTGTGTCTCATCTCCTTCTCTGTCTCTTACAAGGACATCTGTCATTGATTTAGGGCCCCCTCTAATTCAGTGTGACTTCTTCTTGACTCAGTTACATCTACAAAGGCCCTATTCCCAAATAAGGTCACCTTTGTAGGTATAGGGGTTAGGACTTCAACATGCTTTTTCAGTCCAACCCCTAGCAAAAGCTAAAGAAGAAAAATAAACATAATCATATCAACTGATGCAGAAAAATTATTTGACAACATTCAACACTTTTTCCTAATCTCTCAAAAACAGAGAAAGAAAAAAAAAAAACAGAGGAAGAAGACTTCCTTAACTGGGTAAAGTCTGCAACAAACCTACAACTAACATTATACTTAACAGTGAAAGACCACATGCTTTCTACTCTAGATTAGCTAAAAGACAAGGCTATCCTCTGGTCTCTCTCTCACTACTCTTACTCAGTGTTAGTACTGGAAGTTCTAGTTACCACGTAAGTCAATAAAGAGATAAAAGACTGTATGGGTTGGGAAGGAATAAATAAAACTGTCTCTATTTGCAAATGACATCACTGTCTACATAAAAAATCTGAAAGATTCCACAAAAAAACAAAACAAAACAAAAAACTGGAACTAGTAAATGAGTTCACTAGGTCACAGGATACGATGTCAGCACACAAAAATCAATTATAATTTTAGATACTTGGAATGAACTTGTACAAACTGATACTGAAAACATAAAAGCATTTGCAGTTGATCCTCCAAAAATGACCTATTTAGGTATAAATCTAGCAAAACATTACAGGATGTGTTTGCTGTAAACTACAAAATCCTGATGAAAGAGATCTGAATAAATGAAGAGACATGCAATGTTCATGGATTCGAAACTCAACATAAAGTTGTAAGTTTTCCCTAGATTGATCAAGAGGTTTAATACAGTTCTTACCAGACTCACAGAAAGGTTTTTGTAGCCATAGTAAATCTTACTCTAAACTTTATATGAAAAGTATAGAAAGTAGAATAGCTAAAATAACATTGAAAAACAAGAGAAATCATTTTTCTGATACTATAGTGTAGATTATCTGCAGTAGTTTAAACGGGATGGTGTTTGCAGAGGGATATACATATAGATGACTGGAATGGAAGATGCAGAAATAGACCCACACAAATATACTCAACTGATTTTTAACCCAGTGAAAGAAAATTCAGTGGAAGAAGGAGAGTCTTACTTTCAACAAATGGTGTTAGACATCCATAAGTTTAAAAAAAGCCAAAGACCCTAACTTAATCCTCATACCTTATACAGAAGTTAACTGAAAATGGATAATAGATTTAAATCTGAAATGTAAAACTATTAAATTTTAGAAGAAAACCTGGGATAAAGTCTTCAGGACCTAGGACACAGTGAACAGTTCTAGACATGTGGACAAAAAGACTGTCCACAAAAGGAAAGGAAAATAAATTGGACTTAATAAAAATTAACTTTTTATCTCTGAAAGACCCTGTTAGGAAGATGAAAAGACAAACTATAGACTGGGAGAAAATAATACCAAACCACATATCTCATAAAGGGCTCATATCTAGAATATATGTATTAGGAACTTTCAACACTTAACAGTAAATAAAAACAATAATCCAATTAGAAAGTGGTCAAAGTCATGAAGAGACATTTCACTAAAGAGGATAATTTGGATGGCATGCACAAGAAGATGTTCAAGGGAATAGAAATTTCTAGTCCTTAAGTGTTGTCTGCGCATACCGACTTTCTTACAAAGTGTAATTTGGTGGGTGAAGGAGTAACTTAATGGATATACCTGACAAAACACCACCTCAGCCAGGTGCTCAAGGTCAATATGAATAGTGATGAATCATGGTAATAGTATATCCTCCTGTTCAAACTTAACCGACTGTCAGTATACCCTGCTATATGTGTAAGATGTTACATATATAAACCTGTTAATAACTATAAATCAGGGCGCCTGGGTGGCTCAGTGGGTTAAAGCCGCTGCCTTCGGCTCAGGTCATGATCCCAGGGTCCTGGGATCGAGGCCCACATCGGGCTCTCTGCTCAGCAGGGAGCCTGCTTTCTCCTCTCTCCTTTCTCTCTGCCTGCCTCTCTGCCTACTTGTAATCTCTCTCTCTCTGTGTGTCAAATGAATAAATAAAATCTTAAAAAAAAAATAAAATAAAATAAAAAAATAACTATAAATCAAGAACTGGTAATAGATTCGCAATAAATAAAGAGAACACAATCAAAGTATATCACTAAAGAAAGCCAGTGAACCATGAGAGAAGAGAGCAAGAGAAGAACAGAGAAAAACCACAAAATCAACCATAAAACAAGTAACAAGGGGTACCTGGGTGGCTGGCTCAGTTGACTGAGCTTCAGACTCTTGATTTTAGCTCAGGTCATGATCTCAGGGTCCTGAGATCAAGCACTAGCATGGAGCCTTCGTGAGATTCTCCCTCTTCCTCTGCCCCTTTTCTCCCCCACCCTCCTCATGTGCATGCTCTTGCTCTCTGCGCAGGGGGTGGAGGGGACAAAATGGCAAATTGATACCTATCAGTAATTACTTTGACTGTAAATGGACTAAAGGCTCCAACCAAAAGACATATCTATATAGATTAAAAAAACAAGACCTATCTGTATGCTGCCTACAGGAGACTCATTTCAAACCTAAAGACACATATAGATGGAAAGTGAAAGGATGGAAAGGCATTTATCATGCAAATGAAGTGAAAAGAAAACCAGAATAGCAATATTTATATCAGATAAAATAGACTAAAACTGTAAGAAGAGACAAAGAAGAACACTATATAATCATAAAGGGAGCAATCCAACAAGAAGGTGAAACAATTGTAAATACTTAGGCACCCTACATGGGAGCATCCAAATACATGAAGAAGCTAATAACAAACATAAAAGAAATAGTCAATAGTAATACAATAATAGTAGGGGACTTTAACACCCCACTTATATCAATGGATAAATCATCCAAACAGAAAATCAACGAGGAAACAGTGGCTTTGAATGACACAGAGGACCAGATGTATCTAACATATATTCAGAACATTCCATCCCAAAATAGTAGAATACACATTCTTTTCAAGTGCACATGGAGCATTCTCCAGAATAGATCACATGTTAGGTCACAAAACAAGTCTCAACACATTAAAAAGATGGAAGTCCTACCATGCATCTTTTCTGACCACAGTGCTATGAACTAGATATCAACCACAAAAAAAAAAAAACTGGAGAAAACACAAATACATAGACATTAAATAACATGCTACTAAACAATGAATTTGGTCAACCAAGAAATCAAAGAGGAAATCAAAAAATTCATGGAAACAACTGAAAATGAAAACACAATGATCCAAATCTTTGTGAAGCCTATAACAGTACAGGCCAACCTCAAGAAGCAAGAAAAAGCTCAAGTAAACAACCTAACCTTAAACCTGAAGGAGCTAGGAAAAGAACAAATCCCAAACCAGTACAAGGAAGGAAATAAAGATTCGAGCAGAAATAAATGAGTTAGAAATTTTAAAAACAGTAGAACAGATCTATGAAACCAGGAGTTTGTTCTTTGAAAACATCAAAATTAATAAACCTTTGGCCCAACTCAAAAGAAAAAGAGAAGACTCAAACAGAAATGAAACAGGAGAAAGAACAACTGACACCACAGAAATACAAAGGAATATAAGAGAATATTATGAAAAATATGCCAATAAATTGGACGACCTAGATGAAGTGGATAAATTGTTAGAATTTATTCCAGTACTGACGCAGGAAGAAATAGAAAATTTTAACAGACCAATTACCAGCAATGAAATTGGATCAGTAATCAGAAAACTTCCATCAAACACAAGTCCAGGACCAGAGAGCTCCACAGGTAAATTCTACCAAACATGTAAAGAAGAGTTAATATCTATTCTTCTCAAACTATTGCAAAAAACAGAAGAGGAAGGAAAGCTTCCAAATTCATTCTGAGCCCAGCATTACCCTGATACTGAAACCAGATAAAGACATCACAAAAAAGAACTATAGGCCAATATCACTGATGAACATTGACGCAAAAATCCTTGACAAAATATTAGCAAACCGAATCCAGCAGTACATTTTAAAAAAATCATTTGCCACAATCAAATAGGATTTATTCCTGGGATGCAAGCAAGGGTGGTTCAGTAGTCACAAATCAATCAACATGGTACATCACATCAACAAGAGAAAGGAAAAAAGCCATATGATCATTTCAGTAGGTACAGAAAAAAACATTTGACAGAGTACAACATCCAATTATGACTTAAAAAAAAAAAAACCTTCAACAAAATAGGTTTGGAGGAAACATACCTCAGCATAATTAAGGCCAAATCTGAAAAACCCACAGCTAACATCATACTTTGGTAAAAAACAGCTTTTCCACAAAGATCAGGAACAAGACAAGGAAGTCCACTTTCACTACTTTTATTCAACATAGTACTGGAAGTTCTAGCCACAGCAGTCAGACATGAAAAAGAAATAAAATGCATCCAAATTGGGAAGGAAGAAGGAAAACTTTCACTATTTTTTGATGGTATAATATTATATATAGAAAACCTGAAAGAGTTCACCAAAAAACTACTAGAACTGATAAATGAATTCAGTGAGGTTGTAGGATACAAAATGAATATATAGAAATCTGTTGTGTTTCTATATACTATTAATTAAATAGCAGAAGGAGAAATTAAGAAAACAGTCCCCTTTATAAGTACACCAAAAACAAATAAGATACCTAGGAATAAACTTAACCAAGGAGGTGAAAGACCTATACCCTGAAAACTATAAAACATTGATGAAAGAAATTGAATATGATATAAATGGAAAGATATTACATGCTCATGGACTGGAAGAACAAATATTGTTAAAATGTCATTACTACCCAGGGCAATCTATAGATTTCATGCAATCCCTGTCAAAATGCCAACAGCATTTTTCACAGAACTAAAATAAATAATCCTAAAAATGTATGGAACCACAAATGACCTTGAATAGCCAATGTAATCTTGAAGAAGAAAAAACTAGAGGTGTTATAAATGCCAGATTTCAAGATAAAATACAAAACTGTAGTAATCAAAACAGTATGGTACTGGCACAAATACACACAGATCAGTGGAACAGAATAGAGAACCCAGACGTAAACTCACAGTTATATGGTCAATTAATCTTTGACAAAAGGAGATAAGAATATGCAGTGGGAAAAAGTCCTTTCAGCAAATGGTATCGGGAAAACTGGACAGCAACATGCAAAAGAATGAAACTGGACCACCTTCTTACACCATACACAAAAGTAAACTCAAAATGGATTAAGGACCTAAATGTGAGACCTGAAACCGTAAAAACCTCAGCAAACAGGCAGTAATTTCTCCAACATCAGCCATAACAACATTTTTCTAGGTCTCCTAAGGCAAGGGAAACAAAAGCAAAAATAAACTGTTGGGACTTCATCAATAAAAAAACTTAGCACAGGGCGCCTGGGTGGCTCAGTGGGTTAAAGCCTCTGCTTTCGGCTCAGGTCATGATCTCAGCATCCTGGGATCGAGGCCCGCATCGGGCTCTCTGCTCAGCAGGGAGCCTGCTTCCTCCTCTCTCTCTGCCTGCCTCTCTGCCTACTTGTAATCTCTCTCTCTGTGTCAAATAAATAAATAAAAAATCTTTAAAAAAAAAAAAAAAAACTTAGCACAGCAAAGGAAACAATCAACAAAACTAAAAGACAGCCTACTGAATGGTAGGAGATATTTGCAAATGACCTGTCTGCTAAAGGGTTAGTATCTAAAATACATAAAGAATTTCTGTAACTTGGGCATCTCCGTGGGTCACTTGATTAAGCATCTGCTTTCGGCTCAGTTCATGATCCCAGGGTCCTAGGATCAAGTCCCACATTGGACTTTGTGCTCAGCAGGGCACAAAGCAGATGCCTGCTTCTGCCTCTCCCTCCTGCTCTCTGTCAAATAAATAAATAAAATCTTTTTAAAAAATTTTTTCTTTAACTCAACACCAGAAAACCCCAAATAATTCAATTAAAAAATGAATAGAAGACACGAAGAGGCATTTCTCCAAAGAGGACATCCAGATGGCCAAAAGACACATGAAAAGATGCTCAGCATCAGTCATCATCAGGGAAATGCAAATCAAAAACCAGAATGAGATACCACCTCACACCTGTCAGAATGGCTGAAATCAAAAACACAAGAAAAAAACAAGAGTTGGCAAGGATGTCGAGAAAAAGGAACTCTCACACACTGTTGATAGGAATGCAAACTGGTGCAGCCATTGTGAAAAACAATATGGAGGCTCCTTAAAACGTTAAAAATGGAATTACCATATGATCTAGTAATTCCACTACTGGGCATTTACCTAAAGAATTTGAAAACACTAATTTGAGAAGATATATGCACCCCTTTGTTTATTGCAGTATTATTTACAATAGCCAAGCTGTGGAAGCAACCCAAGGGTTCACTGACAGATGAATGGATAAAGAAGATGTGATATATATACACAAGGGAATATTACTCAGCCATAAAAATGAATGAAATCTTGCCATTTGCAACAACCTGTATGGATCTAGAGAGTATAATGCTAAGTGAAATAAGTCAGAGAAAGACAAATACCATATGACCTCACTCATGGGGAATTTAAAAAGAAAAGAAAAAGGGACAAACCAAGAAATAGACTCTACTATAGTTAGAGAACAAACTAATGAAACTGATGGTTACCAGAGGGGAGGTGGGTGGGAGCCAGAGGTGAAATAGATAAACAGGATTAAGAGTACACTTATGATCAGCACTGAATAATGTATGGAGTTGTTGAATCACTATATCGTACACCTGAAACTAGTATATAACTCTGTATGTTAATTATACTGGAATTTTTTTTTAAAATAGTATATACCCATCCATGGGCATTGGCACTTCCCCTCTATGTCTCTTCTCATAACTACATTCTAATTCTGAGAGAAACATCAGATAACTCCAAATAGAAGGGCAGCCTGCAGAATTACTTGACCAGAACTTGTCTTCAGAACTGTCAGGGTCATCATCAGAAGAAAGCTATCTGAGAAACCATCAAGCCAAGAGTGGTCTAAGGAGACATTACAAGTATAATGTACAGCAGTATTTTCATTGGGTCCTGGACCATAAAATTTATTTTTAAAAAAAATGTCCAACATCACTAGCCATTAAAGAAATTGAAATTGAGACGTCACTACACACCTATCAAAATAGCTGAAACAAAAAATACTGATAATGCTAAATGCTGGTGAGATGCAGAGAAACTAGATTTCGTGGACATTCCTTTAAGCACTTTGACCTGTAGTCACTGCCTTCTGGCCTCCCTTGTTTCTCCTTAAAAGTCAACTGTTGATTCTGTGAGGTTGTTGCTTTTTTCATACTTGAGTTCCTGGAGCTTCTTGATATTTGGGTTATTGTTTTACAATAAATTGGGGACATTTCAGCCATTTTTTTTCTTTGAGTATTTCTTCTTTTTTCTCTTGGTACTACTGTTACCCATGTGTTGAAGCTTTTAAAAGTGTCTCACATTTCTGAGGCCCTGCTTATTTTTTTCATTCCTTTTACTCTGTTCTTCAGTTTGCATAATCTCTCTGTCTTCAACTTGACTAATTCTCTTTTATACCAGTTACCATCTACTGTTGTGTTCCTCTAAGTGAATTTTTTAAAAATATTTTATTGTACTTCTTTTTAATTGTTATTATTATTTGCCCCAGGAGTACAGGTTGTGAATCATCAGGCTTACACCTTTCACAGCACTCACCATAGCAAAAACCCTCCCCAATGTCCATAATCCAGCCACCCTGTCCCTACCCCCCAACCCCCTTTATTGTACTTTTTAATTCCAGAATTTCCATTTGTTTCCTTTTTATAATTTTTTTTTAAGATTTTATTTATTTATTTGACGAGAGAGACAGCAAGGGAGGGACACAAGCAGTGGGAGTGGGAGAGGGAGAAGCAGGCTTCCTGCTGAGCAAGGAGCCCAATGTGGGGCTCGACTCCAGGACCCTGGGGTCATGACCTAAGCCGAAGGCAGATGCTTAACAACTGAGCCACCCAGGCGCCCCTCTTTTTATAATTTCTACCTGTTTATTGATTTCCCTACTTAATTCGACATGATCATCATACCTTCCTTCTTCACTCCTACATCCCTTCCATTCATTAAATTTATTTATAACATGTCTACGGCCATACCACCCTGAACGCGCCCGATCTCGTCTGATCTCGGAAGCTAAGCAGGGTCGGGCCTGGTTAATACTTGGATGGGAGAGCCCCAGTTTATAACAGCTGCTGTGAAATCTCTTTCTGGTAAATTTGACATCTGGTCTCTCTCATAAGCACTTTCTGTTGCCTGCTTTCTTCCCCCATGTGGGGGTCACACTTTATTATTTTTTTTGGCATGCCTCATAATTTTTTGTTGGAAACTAGACATTCTAGATAACTCTGGACACTGGTCTCTCCTCAACCCACCACAGTCTTGTTATTGTTATTTGCTTGTTTATTTGTGTTATTACTGGTTAGATTATTTTAGTGAAATCGCATCACCTCCACCACCAGGCGTGTTGAGACTTCAGTGTTGCTACTCGGGGAGGCATAGCTTTAGGTATGCCGGTAGTCATCCCGGGATAACTGTGGCTCCGGTAGAGCTCTTGCCCACTCTTTCCCTGACCACACCCAGCTGATTAGCCCCACTAAATGTATGCTATTTGCTCTACCAGAACATAGTACTGGAATGTGTTCTGGAACACAATTACATTCCCCTGCAAACTATTCCAGTCAAATCATAGCTCCTTTCAGAATAGTTCCTGAAGTTAGTGTTTGATATTTGTTCTGCCCCCTAGAGGACTTCTCTCAGTCATCTTATTCTTTGTTCTTTCCTACAAACTAGTCAGCCCAGTCTAAGCTGTATCTTCATTTGACCTACACATCTCCCAGTTGCCTTTCACTACAACCTCCACTGTTCTTAGGAGCACCTTTAGGTTTCAGCTTCATAGTCTATGGCAAATGGAGTCAGTTCCTTTAGGAAAAAGATTAGAAGCTACTTGTTTTATGGGCTGTTTTTCCCCCAGGCGGAACCTCTAAGCTAGGCCTCTGGAGGTGGAGTGAAGACAATGGCAGCCTTCTCTCTAAGTAACACCTCACTCTAGGAGGTGAGCATCAAGTGGAGGGGAAGAGGAATGAACAGCCTGGGGTCCTCTTGGCTCGCCTCTTCTAGGATGAAATCGCCACTTCACAAAGCAGGAGAAGGGCTCCCAGAGCCCAGTGTTCTCAGCACACTTTGCCCTAAGGTAAAGTCTCCATTCTGGACTAGGGATTGAAGAGAAGAAAGTCCCTGCATCTCAGTTGTACTCACCTAGGACTTAGCCTGAGCAGCAGGGAGCGGGAGCAGGATGGGAAATGCCAATGACCTGCTCCTGCTGGGAAGATAGCCTTCCCCCTGGCAGCTGGAGGAGAGGGAACCCCATGATCTGGGCTGCCCCAGTCTGCATGGAGATCCATCTCACTCAGCTGCGAGAAGAAAGAGAGGGAATGGTCTTGGTTCAGATAACATGGACTCACTGTTCTTACTACAGATTTGCTTGAATAGATATTGCATGAATAGATTTTCTCTTTTCCCTTAGGAGCCTTTCCATGGGTCTAAATAGTTATTTTTAAATTTTTACCAGTTTCGCTAGAGAGCAGGTTAACAGAGCACTGTCATTCTACAGGTCAGTTGTCTCTCATACTTTGCTGAGCTAGCTGCTCTGGAAAACAGTTTGGCAGTTTCATAAAAACTAGAACATACACTTACCGTATGACCTAACAGTTATACTCCTGGGCATTTATCCCAGAAAAATCAAAACCTGTGTCCACAAAAATATGTACACAGCTGTTCATAGCAACATTTTTGGGACTAGGCAGAAACTCAAACATACTTATTGGCCATTTGTGTATCTTTTTTGGAGAAATACCTGTTCAGGGGCACCTGGGCAGCTCAGTCGTTAAGGGTCTGACTTCGGTTCAGGTCATGATCCCAAGGTCCTGGTCCATTGAGCCCCGCATTGGGCTCCCCACTCTGCGGGAAACCTGCTTCTCTCTCTCTCCCACTGCCCCTGCTTGTGTTCTCTCTCTCACTGTCTCTCTCTGTGTCAAATAAATAAATAAAATCTTATAAAAATATATATACATATATATATATATATATGTCTTCAGATGCTTTGCCCTTTTTAATTGGTTTCTTTTTATTATTGAGCTATAGGAATTTTTCATATGGTCTACATATAAGTCTTTTATCAGATATATCCTTGTACTATCTTTGGAACTTCCTCTGAATCTATCATTATTTCAAACTAAAGTGTTTTTTCATATGTTTAAAATGAAGTACACAAGTACATCTGAAACTGGTGAAATCTCAGTAGTCAGACTGCATCATCATCATGGTTGTGGTATTGTACTATAGTTTTACAAGATGCTGCCTGCCGTGGGGGAAATCAGGTAAAGAGTACTTAGGATTTCTGTGTTCTTTCTTACAACTAACTGCATGTGACTCTCCAGTTACCTTAAAAGTTTAAAAAAATTATTTAAATCATATGCACGCTAGTATTTGCCTACTAGATAGGGGTTTGTTTTTTTAATTGATGAACTTCTTAGAGCAGTTTTAGGTTCACAACAAAATTGAATAGAAGGTACAGGGATTTCTCATGTACCCCCAGTTCTCATACATGACAGCCTCCCCCACTATCAACACCCCACCACAGTGGTACATTTGGTACACTTGATGAACCTACATGAACACATCATTATCACCCAAAGTTCATCACTTAATTAGTACTCAGTTTTGGTGTTCTATATTCTGTAGGTTTTGACAAATACAAAGATAGTCTTCTCAAGAATAAATTTTTAAATAAAGTAAAATTTTAAAAATATTTTTAAGTTGGGCGCCTGGGTGGCTCAGTGGGTTAAAGCCTCTGCTTTCGGCTCAGGTCATGATCTCAGCGTCCTGGGATCGAGGCCCGCATCCGGCTCTCTGCTCAGCGGGGAGCCTGCTTCCTCCTCTCCCTGTCTCTCTGCCTGCCTCTCTGCCTACTTGTAATCTCTCTCTCTCTGTGTCAAATAAATAAATAAAATCTTTAAAATATATATTTTTTTAAGTAACTTTTAACTATTTTAAATTTTTAATTAATGTATAAATACATTTTTTTAAAATATTTTACTTGTTTATTAGACAGAGGGAGAGGGAGAAGCAGGCTGCCCGAGGAGCTGGGAGCCTGATGGCAGGGCTCCATCCCAGGACCCTGGGATCATGACCTAAGCTGAAGGCAGAACTTTGAGCCACCCAGGCGCCCCTATACATTTTAAGTTGTGGTTAAACAGTAGTTAAAATTTCATATACACAACTCAATTCACCTTTGACAAGTTCCCCTCAATCCTACTTTCCCTCTACCCAATCCAATGATAACGTTTCATATTTATTTTACTACAGTTCTGGTTACTGGACTTTTCTATCCAAATGTAAAAATGCTATTCAAATTTGATTCCTTTCATTTCTCCACGACCTAGATAACACCAAAAAGCTGCTAAAATTTCATCCTCAATTCTCCACATGCTTACACGCATCACACATGAGCAAGGCTTCAAGCCACCAGAGACCATTTTCCTTCCTTTATGAGATTAGAATATTAATTTGCTCTTTTGAACTCACTAGATTAACAGTGTGTGTCTTTACAGCATTCTTTAGGGGTGAACAAAAGGAGAAACTTTTATTCATGTTGTGACCTCTGTTCCTAATGACTTAAATGTAAAGGAATTATTTATAAGAAAGAATTACTTATAAGAAAAATTCTTGATAAAATAGTAGTGCTTTGGTAACTTGAACCCACGTTATTTTAGCTTTATAAAAATTGAAATATACTTTTTTCTTCTCTTCTCTTCTCTTCTTTTCTCTTCTTTTTTCTTTTTTCTTTTTTCTTATGGTTCCAGAAGAGAAGAAAGCTATGCTGCAGGAAATAGCTAACCAGAAAGGGGTATCCTGTCGTGCTCAAGGCTGGAAAGTTCATCTGTGTGCTGCTCAGTTGCTACAGCTGGTGGGTAGAGTTCTAGTAGTTGTTATGTCCTGCTGAAGAGAGGAACAGATGCTGGAGGCATTTGAGTTCATAGAGTGTTTCCTTTTGAGTAATTCGGAAGCATTCCCAATTAACATGGGTCATGCAGAATTTTTATGTATAACATATGATATATTATAATTACTATATCTATCCCAGCGATATAATTCAAACATACCTTAGTCTGGTACCCAGGACCAAAATACATTGAACAACTGTGATATAAGACCTACAATTAAGGTTCCATATTTTGTGTTGCTGTGAATCTAAAACAGCCTCAAATGGCCTAACTGTAAGCCCTTGCTCTCCACTATGCTCCTTATCACAGGGACCAGGCTCAACTCCCACTTTTTCCTGATTAGTGGGCTTTAGTTCCCTGCCAGTTTGCAATATTGTTCAAATAAGCTGTCACATCCCCATGGTAACCAGGGAACACCTCTCCCTCTCGATACTACAAAGCCTGCCTCCTACAGCCCCTGCTTGTTCACTCTGTTCCTGAGTGCAGCCCCTGCATGGCTCTGCGTGGTGTGTGGTATCTTCCTCCCCTGGGCTGTGAGTATATTGACTAGTAAACTGCTATTGATCTCATGTGTCCAGTGTTGGTGGGTGTTACTTGTCCATTTCCACAACCCTAGGGTGGGAATCCTTCCTTCACCAAGAAGGTGAAGGGGCAGGCAATCAAAACAACAACCTCATGAGGTTTTCCATCTTTGGAGTAGCTGTGATCTGAAGAACATTGTCTCTTATGAGTATCTTAAAAAAAAAAGTAATGCCATAGCTACTTTTTATACTTTAGAAAAGCATGTTTCTATGAAACCTTTAGACTTTTTTTTAGAGCCGTTGTGAATTCAGGGCAGTATTTAAAAGTTATCCTTGAAGATGGGCCCTAAATTATGACAGATTGTCCTATTAATCATTGTTGATCAATTTCCCTTGCTGTACATTAGCGCCCTAGTCCTCGGGAGAAAGGATTCTATCACCCAAACAGCTCTCATCCCAGTTTACAGAAGTGATTCAAGGTGGGTGCATTTGCCTGAGGTTACCAAGTAAAAGTATCTCTGAGGCTATGATGCCCTTCCTCTTGTGTGTTGCAGACAAATCTAGAACATGATGTTTATGAAAGACTTACCAACCTGCAGGAAGGGATTATCCCAAAGAAAAAAGCGGCAACTGATGATGATCTACACCGAATAAATGAACTGATACAGGTTTGACATAGCCCTTTCCCTCTGATCATCCAGTTTATGGGGTTGTCACTACACAGTCTTACTTCTCCTGTTTCCCTCCCTCTTTCATTAATATCTTTAGTAAAAACCTACTATTTTGGATGCCTGTGTGGCTCAGTTGGTTGAATGTCCAGTTCTTAGTTTCAGTTCAGGTCACGATCTCACAGGTCATGGAATTGAGTCCCACACTGGGCTCATGCTCGGCAGGGAGTCTGCTTAAGATTCTCTCCCTCTCCCTCTGTTTCTCCTATCACCATCGGCCCCACCCCCACTTGCACATGCTCTCTCTCTTTAATAAATCTTAAAAAAAGAAAAACCTATTTACTTTAGGCTGCATTACCAAGAAAGACTAAAACATTTTTTTCTGTGTAGAAGCCTCAAAATGGCCTCAGTCCATAGGTGAAAAGTTATTTGAAAGCCTGGTGGTCTCCTGATTACTGTTTGGTAATGATATCTTCTGTTGCAGGGAAATATGCAGCGGTGTAAACTTGTGATGGACCAGATCAGTGAGGCCAGAGACTCCATGCTTAAGGTTTTAGATCATAAAGACCGTGTCCTGAAGCTTCTTAACAAGAATGGGACTGTCAAGAAGGTGTCAAAATTGAAGCGAAAGGAAAAAGTCTAGACCCAGAAGAATGAGAACTTTGGAAACAGAATTTATGAAGAATGATGTTGGGGGTGGGGGGAGGGTTTTGGTTATTTTTAAAATGGAACATTGAAATAAAGGAAGTGTTCCTTAATTCACACAAGAAAGCAGAGGGACCCATGGTACCCAGTGGCACAAATGGATCAGAGCCGTTCTGACGCAGTGAACTCCATTCTCTCTTTCAGGCGTATCCCTCTTAAACTCGCTGTGTCATAAATGACTCCTGATGCATCAGTGTCTGCCAGTTAGAATCAGTGACACAAATGAATGGCTGGAACTTTTCAGCCTTCTGGTTTATAAACTGTATTTATCTGATGGATTCCTGCAGGACCCATACTGAGCCTGGACTGAAAGTATCCACTTGGACCATCTGTTATCTCTCTACACTGAAAATCAAACCTCTTCCCCTCATCCCAGCTGGTTCTTACTCTATCCGACCTTCAAATGCCTGAGCTGGCCTTTTACAGCAGTGCCATGGCACCGAGAGACTTGCCACATCTCACACTCTAAAGGGTTTGAACTATTAATTCTTGTCATTTTTTTAAAGAACCGTTTCAAAGTGAAATTGTTATATTGTCTGTCCCACGTGTGTCAGAGTTGGGTTTTGTGGAGGTTCAGAGCAGGCAACATCTGAAGTTGCTCTGAAATCCTTGTTCTGAAGTACGTTCTGTTATTTGTACTTCTGTAGCTGGTGTGATGCTGTTAATTGTATGTACTGCACATCTCCAAATGTTAATAAAGGACTCAAAGAGGTTTTTGTACATGAGCAGTTTGCATCTTTTTATAAAGTGAATCAGTGATGTGATCACCACGTGTGTGTCTTACTGTAATTTCTTACACAATGTTGAGAGTCTACTCTGCCAAATTTTGTTTTTCCACATAAATAGGTTCCACTTATCCTGATATTTTGAAGATGTCACCATGGTAAAGTCTGTTGGCTCTTGGTTATCTTAAGTACAAGACTATTTTGTCCCACTGCAGGTATAAATTTTGTCAAATTATGGAACAATTAAGGCTGCAGGAATTGGGGTGGAACTGCCGCGGGGGTGGGGGGGCTGGGTTTTCGTCACAAGGTTGCTCTTAACTTGTTCTGAGCTACTTGGTAGAGTAGCTAGGCTTGCTTCCTTTGAATACAAGCAAGCATCTCTCTCCCTTCTAGCTGGATGTTCTCTTTTCTTAGGACCTGGCTTGCCAAGTTGGGCCTGGAGCTCTCCTCTTTGCCCTGACCTGAATAGATTTAAGACAAGGAATCTGTGCCAGTTCTGACCAGGTCTTTGGGACAAATGCTGTCTCACGTGAAACAGGCTTCCTCTAGTTGAAATGGAAGGCTCTTGTCTGGTATGGCACTGGAAAAGAAGCTAAGCGGGCTTCTGGTTAGGCCACATAGGCCTGTGTAACCTGGGCTAAAGTCCTCGGAATAATCACCACTGCTTCATGGAGCCAATTTTAAAAGTATCATTGGTTATTTGCTAGACACCAGTTTAGTATGTTAGACTATGGTAGAAGAATGTTCCTTTGCCTCAGTTTCTCCTGTGCACTTAACTGCCCCAGTGATCTCATGTGGTGTGCTAGCTGTGATTCAGGTACTTGGGATCCTGCATTACAGACCTGTTCTCTCCAAAGGTATTGTCACCGCAGTTTAAATAAAACTTAGATAACTCGTCAAAGGAAGCTTGCCAGTGCAGGTTAGAACAATAGTGTTTTCAGTATTTCCTTGCCTTATACAGTCAGAAGTTGGGAGAGTCTATGTTGTTTAAAAACAGCTTTATTGAGGACTAACCTACAATAAACTAAACATCTCAAAGTATACAATTTGATAAGATTTGATGTGTATGTATTCCCATTTCACCATTACCACGGTCAGGGTCGTGGACATTTCCATCAGACCCAATAGTTTCTCCTGGTGCCTCTGATTTCTTCCCTCTCACCCCCACCTGTCTCCCTTTCTTCAGACAAGCATTAGTCTGCTTTCTGTCACTAGATTAGCTTGCATTTTTTGGAACTGTATGTGACCGAAATGATACAATGTATTTCTTCATTGAGGGGGAGGGAATGTGCTTTCTTTTACTAAGCATAACGGAAATTTATCCTGAAATTTATCCATGTTTCTAGAGTTAATTGCTTTTTGATGCTGAGTACCAAGCTATCCACTGCATGGATGTTCCGAACACAGGTTGTTTATCCATTCCCCTGTAGAAAGACATTCAGGCTGTTCACAGGTTTGGGTTATTACAGATCTAACTGTTTGTACATTTATGTTCTTTATATGGACATGTATTTGTACATAACTTTGTAATTCCTGATATTATATTTACTAGTTGTGCTTTCCAGGGATTTATAAACAGGAGATAATCCAGAGACCAAGTGGCTTTTGGTCCAGAAAAATATCATTCACAAACTTAAAGATTAGAAAGAATTGGAAATATATTTGAGGTAAGACTTGGATTTGGCTTCTTTTCTCTACAGTGGAAAATCAAAGAGAAATCTGGGGCGGGGGTGGGGGGGGAGTTTTAACCCATCTGCTTTGTCTAGAAAAATCTTTCATATATCTTTAAAAAAAAAACCTGGATATTTCAAAACCTCATTAAATAGGAAATGCCTTAGAGTATTTTCATTTTCAATGATTTTATCACAGTAATAATATAGACTCACAGTTTCAGAGTTTAAAAGTTACTTAAAGATTATACGGTTCAACCCAACCTGCAAAAAAATGGACACCTTTGAAAAGATGTATTTTTTGTACTTTTTTGTTGTAAATTAAAGCAAGCACAGATATAGAAAACTATATGAAACAAATGTATAGCTTCATAAATTTTTATTTATTTTTTTTTAAAGATTTTATTTATTTATTTCACAGAGGGAGAGAGATCACAAGGAGGCAGAGAGGCAGGCAGAGAGAGAGAGGGGGAAGCAGGCTCCCCGCTGAGCAGGGAGCCCGATGCGGGCCTCAATCCCAGGACCCTGAGATCGTGACCTGAGCCGAAAGCAGGGGCTTTAACCCACTGAGCCACCCAGGCGCCCTAGCTTCATAAATTTTTAAAAGAACAACTTTGAAATTACCACCCAGGGTAAAAAATAGAACTTTGTTAGTCACATCAGAAGTCCCACAACTGCTCAATCACAATCACAACTCCCTATCTCCCCAAAAAGAGCTGTTATCTTGACTTACTCTTTCAAATAACCAATTTTATTGTGGTAAAATTATGTAGAGCAAAATACCCAAATCTTAATAGTTCATGGTTTTTTACAAATACATACACCTTTGACATCTAAATAAAGAGATGTGACATTACCCTAACCCTAGAAAGAGTGCTCCTTTGTAGTCAACACCCCTATACCCCCTACCAAGGTAAAAACTGATCTGTCCATTATCACAGATTAGTTTTGTCTATTCTTGAACTTTATATAAATGGAATCAAAGAGTACATACTTGTGTCTTAGAGATAACCATTTGTTGTTTCCTTTTTACTGCTGAGTGGTAGTCTGTGTGAATGTGCAAGTTTATTTATTTTGCTATTGAAGGACATCTGCTTACGATTTTTGACCATTGTGAATAAAGCTACTATAAACATTTGCATGCAGGTTTTGTGTGGGAAATAAATTTTCAGATCCATTGGATTAAAACAAGGAATGTGACTACTGGCTCATAAGGTAACATTATGTAAAGTTTTGTAAGAAACTTACAAACCAGGGAGCCTGGGTGGCTCAGTCAGTTAAGCATCTGCCTTAGGCTCAGGTCATGATCCTGGGGTCCTCACCGAGGAGCCTGCTTCTCCCTCTCCGCTAAGGCTCCGCCTGCTTGTGCTCTCTCTCTGTCAAGTAAATAAATAAAATCTTAAAAAACAAACAAAACAAAACAAAACAAAAACCTTCCAAACCAACAATGACTGACAGTTATTGTTGCTCCATATCCTCTCCAAAGTTTAGTGTTGTTCACATTCTGGATTTTAGCCATTCTAATAGGTAAGTAGTGGTATCTCACTCTTATTTGCAGTTCCCTAATGACATGTTGCCAAACACTTTTCATATGCTCATTTGACATCTTTATATCATTTTTGGTAAGGTGTCTATTCCTATCTTTGCCCATATGTTAACTAGGTTGTTTTCTGATTGAAATCTTTAAGATGTCATTTATTTAAGAGAGAGCAGGAGAGACAGTACACGTAGCGGGGAGAGGCAGAGGGAGAGGCAGAAGCAAGCTCCCCGACGAGCAGAGAACCCACTTGATTCCAGGATACTGAGATCACAACCTAAGCCAAACGCAGACACTTAACTGAGCCACCCAGTTACCCTTCCGATTGAGCTTTAAGAGTTCTTTGTATATTTAGATACCAGTCCTTTTTTCAGAAAGATAGGCATTTTGCAAACGCTTTCTTCCTGTCTGCGGTATATCTTTCCACTTACTTCCTAGTGCCTTTTGAAGAGCAGAAGTTTAGGATTTTAATAAAGTACAACATCAATATCGTCTTTTGTGTGGATTGTGCTTTTGGATTATATCTAAAGACTCATCACCAAACCCAATGTCATCTAGATTTTCTATGTTTTGTTATAGAAGTTTTTTGTGTTTTACATTTAGGTCTGTGATTCATTTTGAGATAATTTTTGTGATATTGGTGAGGTCTGTGCACATGTTTGTGTGTGTGTGTGTGTGTGTGTATTTCCAATTATTCCAGCACCATTTGTTGAAAAGACTATCCATTTAATTACTCTTGCTTCATTTGTCAAAGATAAGTTAACTGAATTTGTATGGCACTATGTCTGGGCTCTCTATTCTGTTCTGTTGATGCACTTGTTTCTTTCACCACTACCACTCTGTTTCAATCACTAGCTTTACAGGAAGCCTTGAAGTTGAGCAGTATGGGTTCTCCAACTTTGTTCTTCACTGTTGTGTTAGCTGTACTGGGTCTTCTGTCTCTTCATATAGATTTTAGAGTCTGTTAATAGCTATGAAATACCCTGTTGGAATTTGGATGAGGATTACATAGAACTATTGTAAGTTGGAAAAGAATTGACTTAAAATATTGAGTATTCTAGTCCATAACTATGGATACCTCTATTTATTTAGGTGTTTTATTTTTTCAAAAGAGTTTTATTTCTTCAAAAGAGTTTTGTAATTTTCCTTATATACATCTTGTACGTATTTCATTAGATTTATACCTAAGTATTTCATTTTGTTTGTATACTATTGTAAATGGTACTGTGTGGGATGCCTCACAGTTGAGTGGGGTGGCTCAGTCAGTTAAGCATCTGCCTTTGGCTCAGGTCATGATCTCAGGGCCCTGGGATCAAGTCCCACATCCAGCTCCCTGCTCAAGGCTAAGCCTGCTTCGCCTTCTGCCTGCCCCTCCCCCTGCTTGTGCATACTCTCTCTCTCTCTCTCTCTCTCTCTCTCTCTGACAAAATCTTTTATTACTAAATAAATAAATAAAATGGTACTGTGTTTTTAATTTCAAATTCTAATTGTTCACTGGTAGTATATAGGAAAGCAGTCAATATTTATATACTTCTTAACATTATATGCTGTGATATTGCTATATTAACAAGAGTTATCAAATTTGGGGCGACTTCCTACATAAATAATGCCATCTGTGAACAAATGCAATTTTTTTTCTTCTTTCCCAGTCTGTATAAGTTTTACTTGTTTTTCCTTGTCTTACTGAACTGGACAGGACTTCCAGTAAGATGCTGAGTAAGAGTGGTAAGAGGGAGTATCCTTGCCTTGTTTCTAGTCTTAGGGATAAAGTGTTTAATTTCTCACCATTAAATATAATGTTAACTGCAGGGGCTTTTGTAGAAGTTCTTATTAAGCTGAGGAAGTTCTCTATTGCTAGCTTCCCATGAGTTTTCATTCATAGAATGGACGGTGGATTTTGTAATATGTCCTTCTTTATCACTGATAAGATCATTCGAGTTTTCTTTTTTTAGCATGTTTATGTAGTAGATTACAATAATTGATTTTCGATCAAACTAGCCATATCTGGAATAAATTCTACTTGTTATGTGTATAGTTCTTTTTATACATTGTTAATTTCAACTCTCTGATGTTTAGTGGCATCTATGCATGAGAGATAGTGGTCTTTGGTTTATTTTTTGTATATTATCAGGGTCAGAGTGATACTAGTGTCAGAATGAGTTAGAAAGTGTTCTCTCTGCTTCTGTTTTCTGGAGAATTCATACATCTGGAGGGGACTGTAGAGAATTCATGTAACTTCTCACTTAGATGTTTGGTCAGATTCATCAGTGAAAACATCTGGATCTGATACTTTCTTTTTTGGAAAAATACCAGTTACTGATTCAATTTTTAAAATAGATATAGTCCCATTTCTCCTTGTGTGAGTTTTGGCAATTTCTTTCAAGGAATCTTACTGTTTCGTCTAAGTTAATAAATTTGTGGGCATGGAGTTTTTGTAGCATTCTTTTATTATCTTTTTCATGTCCATGGGATCAGTAGTGATAACCTTTCTTTTTATTTCTTTTTTTTAACTTGAGACAGGGGCACCTGGCTGGTTCAGTCAGAAGTGCATGCAACTCTTGATCTCAGAGTCCTAAGTTCAGACCTCCATATTGAGTGTAGAGATTACTTAAACTGTTTTTTTTTTAAATTGAGTCATAATTCACATAACATGCAAGTCACCTACTGGAAGTGTATAATACAATGACTTTTACTACATTCACAGAGTTGTGCATCCATCACCACAATCAATTTTTAAATATTTTCATTTCCCCTAAAACAAGCCCTTTACCCTGAAACCATTACTCCCATTTTTAGGAGTTTAATCCATTTTGGGTTAACTTTTGTATCTGATGTGAAGTAGAGGGTGCGACTTCATTCTTTTGCCTATGGCTCGCCAGTCTTCCACTACCATGTGTGAAAATGACTATCATTTCACCATGGAATTGTCCTGGCAATTGGTCAAAGATAAGTTAGTTATATATGTGAAGAATTACTTCTGAACTCTAAATTTTTTATAAGATTTTAAAATTATCTCTACACCCAGTGTGAGGTTTGAACTTAAAACCCCAAGAGCAAAGTTGCATGCTATACTTACTCAGCCAGCCACGCCCCTGAGCTCTCAATTCTATTCCATTGATCTATATGTCTAAATTTAGGCCACAGTCTTGTCTTACCTAAACTTTTTAGTAAGTTTCAAATTTGGAAAGTGTGAGTTCTCTTTTTTGTTATTCCTTTTCAAGATTGTTCTGGCTGTCCTGGGTCCTTTGAGTTTCCAGGTCAATGTTAAGATCAGCCTATCAGTTTCTGCAAATAAGTCATCTGGGATTTTGATAGGTATTATGTTGAATCTATATCATTTTGGGAAATTTTACCACCTTAATTTTAAATTTTCGGATCTGTAAACATGGACCATCTTTCCATTTATTTAATTCTAAATTAATTTTTTCAACAGTGCTCTATAGTATTCAAAGTTTTTCATTTCTTAAACTCAGATACAACTTTTTAAATGTTTTTTTAAAGATTTTATTTGAGAGAGAGAGAGAGAGAGAGAGAGAGCATGAACGGGGGGTGGGGGGGCAGAGTGAGAAGAAAACTCCCTGCTGAGCAGGGAGCCCAACGTGGGGCTCCATTCCAGGATCCCGGGATCATGACCTGAGCTGAAGGTAGACGCTTAACTGATTGAGCTACACAGGTGCCCTAAATATAGTTTTTATTTATTCTGAAACAGCTTGACTGAAATATAATTCACACACCATGTAGTTGATCCATTTAAAGTATACAATTCAATGGTTTTGATATATTATGTTATTTCTTAATTACAGTAAAAAACATATAAACATAAAAGTTGCCATTTTAACCATTTTGAGTATACAATTCAGTGGCATTAATTATATTAACAGTATGTAAACACCACCATCTGTTTCCAAAATGTTTTCATTACCCCTTTGTAACTATTAAGCAATAACTCCTCATTCCCCCTGCCACAACCTCTGGTCTCTGTGGTCTCTAAACTATTTCTCTCTATGGATTTGCCATTTTAGGTACCTCATGTAAATGGATTCATACAATATTTGTCCTTTGTGTCTGGGTTGTTTCACTTAACATAAGCTTTTCAAGGTTCAATGAGGTTGTAGCATGCATCAAAATTTCCTTTCTTTTTATGTCTGAGTAATATTCTGTTATATGTATATATCACATTTTATCCATTTACCTGTTGATGGATACTTGGATTGTTTCTACCTTTTGGATTGCAAATAATGTTTTAATGAACATTGGCATACAAGTATCTGTTCAATTGCCTTACTTCACTTTGTATATATATTTAGGAGTGGGATTTCTGAATCATATGATAATTCTGTGTTTAGCTTTCTGAGAACCACCAAACCATTTTCCATAGCAACTATACCATTTTACATTGCTAAGTATTTTATTCTTTCAATGCTATTGTAAATGGAATTTGGGGTTTTTTTTAAAGTTTATTCATTTAATTTAGAGAGAGAGAGAGTGCATACTCACCCGAGTGGGGGATGGGGCGGAGTCTGGAGGAGAGACTCTCAAAGAGAACCTGCTAAGCACAGAGCCAGAGGCAGAGGGAGAGCTTGATCCCATGACCCTGAGATCATGACCTGAGCCCAGATCAAGAGTTGGACACTCAACTCACTGAGCCACCCAGGCACCCTGCAGTTGTTTTTCTAAATTTGCATTTGATTTATGCATTGCAAAGGCACAGAAATACAAGTGATTTTCCTGTATTGATTTTATATGCTGCAGATTTGCTGAATCTGTTTATTATTAGCTCTAACTGTTTTTTGTGGAATCATGAGGTTTTTCTACATGCAAAGCCATGTCATCTATGTACAGAGATAATTTTACTTCCTTTCCAATTTGGATGCCTTCTATCTCTCTTACTTTATTTCTCTGATTTGAACTTCTAGAACTATATCGAATAAAAGTGGTAAAAGCTGGCACTTGCTTCATTCCTGACCTTGAAGAGAAAGCTTTCAGTATTTCGTTAGTGAGTATGATGTTAACTGCTGGGTTTTAATATATGGTTTTTGTCATGTAGAGGAATTTCCCTACTATTCCAGGTTTATTGAGTATTTTTAAACATTTTTTTAAGATTTTATTTATTGGGCGCCTGGGTGGCTCAGTGGGTTAAAGCCTCTGCTTTCGGCTCAGGTCATGATCTCAGCGTCCTGGGATCGAGGCCCATATCGGGCTCCCTGCTTGGCGGGGAGCCTGCTTCCCCCCTCTCTCTCTCTGCCTGTTTCTCTGCCTCCTTGTGATCTCTCTCCCTCTGTGAAATAAATAAAATCTTTAAAAAAAAAAAAGATTTTATTTATTTATTTGACAGAGAGAGATCACAAGTAGGCAGAGTGGATGACAGAGGGAGAGGGAGAAGCAGGCTCTCTGCTGAGCAGGGAGCCCAATGCAGGGTTCGATCTCAGGACCCTAGGATCATGACCTGAGCCAAAGGCAGCTGCTTAACCGACTGAGATACCCAGGCGCCCTTTATTGAGTGTTTTTATATATTTTATCAAATGCTTTTTCTGTATCAATTGAGAAGATTGTGGCTTTTATCCCTTTCATTAATGTGATTTACTGCATTATTTTTTAATATGTCACACCATCCTTGCATTTTAGGGGAAAAAATCCCATTTGGTCATGAGATGGTCTTTTTTCTGGGCTGCTGAATTGATTTTCTAGTATTTTCTTAAGTATTTGCATCTATATTCATAAGGAATTTTTGTCTGTAGTTTCTTTTCTTGTAGCACTTTGTAGAGTTTTTGTATCAGGGTAATACTGTACTCATAGACTGAGTTTGGAGCGTGCCTCTCTTCTTTAGTTTGTTGAAAGAGTTTGCAAATAAGTGGTATTGATTCTTACATCAACATTCAGAGAATTCACCAGTGAAGCCACCTGGTTCTAGGATTTTCTTTGAGTTGGTGAGGAAAAATCTCATAACAATCTCACCACTTACACGTATCTTAGTTCAGGCTGCTATACCAGAATACCACAGAATAAACAAACATTTATTTCTCACAGTTCTGGAGGCTGAGAAGTCCAGTCAAGGTGCTAGCATATCCAATGTCTGGTGAGACCACTCTTTCTTGTTTGCAGATGATGTCTTCTTGTTGTATCCTCACAGGGAGAATAGAAAGAGAGGATGCAAGCTCTCTGGTGTCTCATCTTACAAGGACACTAATCGGGTGCCTGGGTGGCTCAGTGGGTTAAAGCCTTTGCTTTCGGGTCAGGTCATGATCCCAGGGTCCTGGGATCGAGGCCCGCATCGGGCTCTCTGCTCAGCAGGGAGCCTGCTTCCTCCTCTCTACTCTCTCTCTGCCTGCCTCTCTGCCTACTTGTAATCTCTCTCTCTGTGTCAAATGAATAAATAAAATCTTTAAAAAAAAAATAAGGACACTAATCCTGTTCAGTAGGTTCACCCTAATGACCTAATCACCTCCCAAAGACCCCACCTCCTATTATCATCACATTAGGGGTTAGGATTTTAACATATGCATTTTGGGGATGCAGAAACATCAAGTCTATAGCACAAGTCTATTTGGAGTTTCTATTTATGTGCAGGTGTTTGGTTTTAATTACTCCTATTTGAAAGTCTTTAGTTTTGGAGGACTGGAAGGCATTCTATTACCCACTCTTCCCATTTTTTAAGGTTTCCACAAGTTTTGGCAAATTCACATTATCGTCATGACTGTGTTTGGAGGGAATCCAGGTATGTCAGTAGATTCACCATCAATCCACCTCACCAGCATTTAGCATCTTTCTACAATATGTTGAGACTAGCACACTGCAACCTGTGTAAATTGATGGGTCAAGAATTTAGAAGGCAGTAGTTGGCTTTTTCTAAGTGGTTGGAACCTCACATTAGCCATGTAAGCTCCCAACAGTGTTGCAGTCTTTTTTCTTTTTTTTAAAGATTTTATATATTTGACAGAGAGAGACACAGCAAGAGAGGGAACACAAGCAGGGGGAGTGGGAGAGGGAGAAGCAGGCTTCCCGCCGAGCAGGGAGCCCGATGGGGGGCTCGATCCCAGGACCCTGGGATCATGACCTGAGCCAAAGGCAGACACTTAACGACAGAGCCACCCAGGCGTCCCCAATATTGCGGTCTTAATCTGTGTTCAATGTCATTAGCTAAAGTCTTACACCATTGAAGCAGCAAAATACTAGTCATTTTAGGGATAGAAGTTATCAGAAATTGGATGGTCACTGGAAGGTGTTTTCTGGAGCCTGTTTATTCTTCGTATCATGAGCTATAAAAAAAAATCACTGTCATACCTGGCAAAGCTGAATATTTCCATAACATCTGTCAAAGAGGCCTGTCCAGAGGAAAAAAGTCAATTGTCGTTATCCCCATAACAGAATGCATCTTCAGGTTTCTTTTTTTAAAAAAAAGAAAAAAACTTCATGATGTGCTCTGCCTACGTTTGTGGATTTTATGCATTATCATTGACTCTAAAGGAACACCTAGTTGCAGAAACAGGAGGTGGTTCTAGGAGTTTTACTGTGAAGCCATAGAAAAAAATGCTCCATAGTAACCCTTGAGCCATTCTTCACTAGTAATTCTAGTGTTCCCTGAAGATCCAGTATATACCAGTGGACTGCGTATAGATACCTCATTTCTTTGGAGAAAGTGTCTTTCTATAAGGATCACTGAAAAACTGTGCAGGGTGCCTGGATGGCTCAGTCGTTAAGTGACCTGAGTGTCGGCTCAGGTCATGGTCCCAGGGTTCTGGGATCAAGCCCTGCACTGGGCTTCCTGCTCAGTGGGGAGTCTGCTACTCCCTCTCCCATTCCCCCTGCTTGTACTCCCTCTCTCACTACCTCTCTCTTGTCAAATAAATAAATAAAAATTTCTAAAAAAAAAAAAAAGAAAGAAAGAAAGAAAAGAAAGAAAGAAAGAAAGAAAGAAAGGAAGGAAGAAAGAAAGAAAGAAAAGAAAAGCAAAACTGTTCAAAGTCGTCAGGAGCCTTATGATGGCAGGTGATCCAATCTGATTACAAATGCAAGGTGATGCGTGCAAAGAGAGCTCTGTCTCTGACTGGAAGGATTCATTCACCAAATGCTGTTCCCCAGCATCTAAGTTCTCATATTGTTACACAAATGCTGGGTTCTTTGAGATGACAGCTATTTTTAGTGTCTGTTCAGAGGGCCACTCTGTTTCCATCTTTACAAAGTTTCCCACTGAAGTTTTTACCTTAGAAGGATAGGAGTGTCTATACCTAGCCGCCTTCTCCTCCAGCAGGCCTCAACACCTCTCTCACTCCCATGGCAACCCTTGTATACCTCCACTTCTTCTTGAATTAGCTTTGGTAATATATCTTTTTTATTTCTGTAAAGTCGATAGCAATGTCCCTACCTTCATTTCTGATTTTAGTAATTTGAATCTTCTTTTATTCTGACTCAATCTAGATAAAGGTTTGTCAATTTTGTTGATCTTTCAAAGAACCTGCTTTTAATTTCATTGAGTTGCTATTTTCTATTTTATTTATCTCTGTTCTGTGGGGGCAACTGGGTCAGCTCAGATCATAATCTCAGGGTCTGTACTCAGCAGAGAGGCTGCTTGAGATTCTCCCTCTCCCTCTGCTTCTATCCCCCCAATCTCATGCTCACTCTCTTGTGTGCTTTCTCTCTAAAATAAGTAAATCTTTAAAAAAAGAAAAAGGGATGCCTGGGTGGCTCAGTGGGTTAAGTGGCTGCCTTCAGCTCAGGTCATGATCCCAGCATCCTGGGATCGAGTCCTGCACTGGGCTCCTTGCTCAGCAAGGAGCCTGCTTCTCCCTCTGCCTCTGCCTGCCACTCTGCCTGCTTGTGCTCTCTCTCTCTCTCTGACAAATAAATAAATTTTAAAAATCTAAAAAAGAGGGTGCCTGGGTGACTCAGTGGGTTAAAGCCTCTGTCTTCAGCTCAGGTCATGATCTCAGGGTCCTGGGATCGAGGCCCACATCAGGTTCCCTGCTCAGTGGGGAGCCTGCTTCCTCCTCTCTCTCTGCCTGCCTCTCTGCCTACTTGTGATCTCCCTCTCTGTGTCAAATAAATAAAAAAATTAAATTAAAAAATTAAAAAAATTAAAAAAATCTAAAAAAGAAAAAAGATACTGTTTGTGGTTTGAATCTACTTAAATTTATTGAGATTTTTTTTGTGATCTAACATATGATCTATTCTGAAGAATGTTCCATATGTACTTGAGAAAAATGTGTATTCTCCTGTTGCTAAGTGTTCTCTATTGTCTGTTAGATCTAATCAGTTTATGGTGTTCACAATCTGTCCAGAGGAAAAAAGTCAATTGTCATTATCCCCATAACAGAATGCATCTTCTGTTGGAAGGAAATGCTATTTCCTTACCCATCTGTCTGGTTTCTATCCATTGTTGAGAGTGGATATTAAAGTCTCCAACTGTTATTGTTGAACTATTTTCCCCTTCATTTCTGTCCATTTTTGCTTCATATATTTTGGGGCTCCTTAGGTATGGATATGTTTATAATTGTTATGTCTTATTGCTGTATTGAAAGCTTATCAATATGAAATGTTCCTCCTTTGTCTCTCTCTTTTTTTTAAGATTTTATTTATTTGTCAGAGAGAGAGGGAAAGAGCACAAGCTGGTAGAGTGGCAGGCAGAGGCAGAGAGAGAAGCAGGCTCCCCAGTGAGCAAGGAGCCCAATGCGGGACTCAATCCCGGGATCCTGGATCATGACCTGAGCCAAAGGCAGCCACTTAACCCACTGAGCCACCCAGGCATCTCCTCCTTTGTCTCTTCTAATCCTTTTTCATTTACAGTCTATTTTTGTCTGACTATAATTTAAGCCCCCCCCCAACTCTCTTGCTGGCTATTTTTATGGAATATCTTTTTCTATCTTTTTACTTTCAACCTGTGTTTCTTTATATCTAAAGTAAGTGTCTTGTAGATAGCACACAGATGGATTCTGTCTTTTAATCCAATCTGCCAAGCTCTATCTTTTAATAGGAGAGTTTAATCCACTTATATTTAATGTGATTACTGTTAAGAAAGGATTTATTTCTATTAGTTGCTATTTTATTTATGTGTGTTCCATGGTTTGTGCTCCTTTAGTTCCTTGATTACTTCCCTTTTTTGTACTAAATTGATTTTTTGTAGTGTACCATTTTGATTCCCTCCTTCTTTCAGTTTCTGTACCTATTAGGTTATTTTCTTAGGAGTAACCTTAGGGATTACAATTAACATCCTAAATTTATGAAATATGCTTTGGATAATATCAATGTAGCTCCATTAGTATATAAACATTCTGTTCCTGTACATCTCCATCCCTCCATCTTTATGTTATTACTGTCACAGATTACAACTTTATACATTGTATACCATTATCATAGATTTCTAATTGTTTCATGCATTTTCATTTTAAATCATATAGGAAAAGGGGAGACATAAACCAAACCAAAGTACAATAATAACTGGCTTTTATATTTACCTATGAAATTACCTTTACTAGTGTTCTTCAATATTTCCTGATGTTTTTGAATTGCATTCTAGTGTCCTTTCATCTCAGCCTGAAGAACTCATTTTAGCATTTCTTTTTTTTTTTAAGATTTTTTTTTATTTATTTGACAGAGAGAGATGCGGTGCGGGGGGATGGGGTAACACAAGCGGGGCGGGGGGGGGGG